>WBMW01001855.1:371786-409357 GCA_013396635.1 Penelope pileata
AGCCTTCCAGTACCTGAAGGGGGCCTACAGGAAAGCTGGGGAGGGGCTTTTTACAAGGATAGATAATGACAGGACGAGGGGTAATGGTTATAAACTGGAAGAGGGTAGATTTAGACTAGATATCAGGAAGAAATTCTTCCCTGTGAGGGTGGTGAGACACTGGAACACGTTGCCCAGAGAAGGCATTGATGCCCCCTCCCTGGAAGTATTCAAAGCCAGGCTGGATGGGGCTTTGGTCAACCTGGTCTAGTGGGAGGTGTCCTTGCCCATGGCAGGGGGGTTGGAACAAGATGATCTCTAAGGTCCCTTCCAACCTGAACCATTCTATGATTCTATGATTCTATGATTCTATGATAAACAGTAAAATTCTAATACCTGCTTGCTGAAAATCAATTTATTTTTGCCCTGTGAGTGCCCTGTGGTATTGCAGGGTTACTTGTTATCACTTTCCCTTTGTCAAGACAGCTCAGAAATGATCTGTATCACATTAACCAGCATACAAGTTGCCTGCTTGAGCAGTTAATGAGCAATGCAGAGTTGTTTTCTATAGGGAAGTTCATTGTTGCCATCCAGAATGTTAGAATAAAAGCTCCTGATTAAATAAATGTTATATTGGCACTGGCTTGTCCTCTGTTAAAGACTAGGAGGTAGTTGCTTTTTCCCTACAAGTGGCATGGACCTATCAAATAGTTACTAAAAAGTTTGCTGTAGCAAAAATTTGTTATATCATAAGCCTTTTATCAGCTGTTTTGTAGTGTTTAATAAAACTTGTCTTATTTGTCTATAGATGGCCTATCTAATACGAAAGTAATTTCATTTCTTATCCTGTGTTTAACTACAGTTGCTCTAAAAACAGTAGAGAGTGTCCCTATGGATATTTGCAAGAAGTCCAGTCAACAAGAGCTCAGCATATTTTTGCAGGGCTGTCAGATAAATCTCCCTATGGAAGTTGCCATGCTCACAGAAATTCAATAGAGCACAGCTTGGTAGCATACGCCACATGGAGTCTTCCCGAGGATTAAACCCATGTCTAGTTAAAATGTAAAGTTAGTTTTAGAAAATATGCAAAAAGTGATTATTTCAAAAAATATTACAGGATCAAGAAGAATCACATTATATTGGTCAACAAGTATAGATTAAGTTTTTTTAAAATAAGTATCTTATACATGAACAGAGGATCATGAGAAAGAGGAAGCGAATTTGAACTATTAATGATTAAAATAAATCAGTACTTTGTGAGCACTGTTGCATTCATTTTAATGCTTGTAAATGTGCATTTTAATATGAAGCTCACACTGGTATTTTAGATTATGTTTTGAAACACAAATACAAAGATGTGCCTTGAAATTGTGCTCACTCTCTATATTATATAAAGGGGAAATTGGTGCAATTGCAAAATCAAGCAACTACGTATGTAAGTAGGTCACAAACAATCCCAGCGTATGCATCTTCATGCAAAGGCTTGCAGATAACACCATTGTGCTGCATTAAATATATTTTACCTGTGTTTGTGCAAGCAGATGTTTAATTACTCAAAGATCTAACTGATAATATTGGATTGTAAGGAGACAAGAATCTGAGAGCAGGTACTTATTTCTAAATGCCAAGATATGTAATTCCTGCTTCTGTGCGGAGCCCTGACAGGCAATATACACAGTGTAAAAGTACATATTGTTTACAATATAACAGCAGTGCCTTTGAAGAATAGTCTTTTTGTTTAAATTATCTGTGACAGTAGTACCTCTCTGGAGAATGACAGTTCAACAAAAGAACACAGAACTGGGTTAAGAGAGAGTAGACTATCAGATGTGTACCATATCTGCAATACTCACGAACCTTCGTTCTACAGCATTCTGGTTACCGGTTCACCATACAGCTGCAAAAAATTTCAATTTGTCTTTTCACCTTTTGTAAAATTTTACTTTTTTCAAAATGAAGGATCAGTTGCCAGAGAAGAGCTAAGAGTTCTTCTGTGTTCAATCAGCACTTTTTGCCTTTCCATGGGAAATGTGCATCCTGTTCTTCCAGAAGTACCAAGTAGAATAGTGACATTCGTATGTGCTACATTTGCCATCAAAATAATGTTGCACCACTTGCTCTAGTGTACAATTGAGTGTAGTGCAGATATAAAGAGGGAGAAGGGTTCTTTAAATATATATGTGCGTGTATATATATACTTTTTCACACTTTCATGAATTTGCAGAAGTCACTCTCAAAAAAAGAAAAGACTGCAAAAAAGTAGAGTCCAGAGTCTAAGTTGTTGTGCAGTGTACAATCCTGAAGATTAGATGGGATTTCTGAAAGCTAGTTATGCAGGATCTAATTTTGAAATTCACTTCTGTACATTCAGACAGGGAAAGACTGCAGCATTCTGCTTGTGGCAACCATCCTTCTTGTGATCCCTGCCTGGAGCCCATGGGAAGCTAGTTTCAATTCTGCTCTTGAAACACAGATCAAGTGTTATTGCCAGCACAAATTATTTTGCCTTCAAAAATTTCACAAGTTCAGAATCACAATGCTATCTAGGTCTATAACTTCTGGAAAAATTGTGGTGCTATTGCATTTCTTTTCAATATCATTTGCAATTATTGAGCCAAGAAGTCTAGGGACTCAAGAAATGGCAATAGCTGTTACAAACATGTTTAACTAACATTGACTTCTCAATAGTAAGAAAACGTGGGAGAGAAAAGAGAACAAAAGAGAGGGAAACTTGGTGCTATTTTAGGGGATGGAAGTTAAAACCTGTTTTGACAATCTTTTACTCACAACCAGGATTTTGAACATTTTATCATTCCAGTTGTCTCTGAAGCATTACCAGAAAAAAAACCCCAAAAATAAAAAAAAAAACCACCACCACCACCAAACCCTTCTGCCAAGGTATGATCCTCTAATATCTAAGTTCACAACTAGTTTTAGCTACTAGGGGCAAAGCTTGGTGTGATTACCTGAAAACTATTGGAGGACTTCCAAGTCATCCAGACACCTTCCACAGGCACAGCCAACATGAAAGCAAGTTGTGACTCAAAAGCATTGTATCTTTCTTGCAGCAAGATCCCTCCACTGAGGCATCCAAAGCCTTCTAATTGTAATTAATCTTCTTTCTCCTGCTATTGCTGTTCTGGATAACTTGCACACGTTGGGAAGTTTTCCCACTGTCCTCCCTGACTACTTGCAAATCAGCATGTCCAATCTGAAACTCAGCTGTGGCTCAATCTGAGATCTTGCCGCTGCCTGGGAAATGCACTTTGGCAAGTTATAATCTTCTTCCAGGTAGCTGTTTGCCTGTCCAAGAAATCACAGTCACCTATGGCTGATTTTAAGTGGCAATATTTCCTCGGAAGGCTAAAAGAGTAAACTTTTCAAGTAAGCGTGAGGGAATTAAGAAAGTGATCCTTGCCTAACACGTTTAATTCTAGCCAACAGCAAAGGCTTCTTGCCTGTAAAGAATCAGAGGGTTACACATTCGTAAAACATATTTTTATGGCAGAATAAACACTTGTGGATTGGAATATCCCATTGCTGGTGAGATAGGAACCTCTTGCTATTCTTCCTCAGCATGGTCAGAATGTTTCCTGTTTTTGCAGATCATCCAAAAGATTTTCTGTGTCTCAGTTAACATGTTTTCCAAGTCAAGTTGGCAAAATGGTATTTTAAGAAAAGTGCAAAGCACAGTAAGATGTACTATATAGTGCCATCTGCTGAAAAGTGAAGTGCTCCCACAGAAGAATAGAAATGTGTGCATTTTCCATTAATGCAAAAAGAGAACCTCAAGATGGCATGGTATTTACTGGTTATGGGTAGGTCTCATTCATCTTCCTTTAGAGCCACTATCTGAATTTTCATGATGAACACGAACAGTCGCTTCTGCAGTAGATGGCATTGTGAATGATGGTGTGAATGATTTGCAAAGATACTTGAACACATATGGAACATATTTGCAACAGCAAATACAGCAAAAAGACTCTACATATTCTACTTAAGAGAAGTTGCATCCATCCCAGAGAATGATCCCGGTCTGAGGCCCAGACATCACATGAAAATAACCTTGGAAGTTGTAATTTACATGTTTAATAATCTTACTCCACTAAAGCCATGCACATCCACCACAGCAGGTCTTTATTCTCCTTTGCTATTTCAGTCTAAGATCAATTTTTCAAGAATCTCTTAAAGCAGGCACTCTGCTGACTAGTTTTGTTAGTTGGTTTTTAGTTTTTGGTCTCCAGCTTTCAGAAAATATCTGAAAGTTTTTAATGCTGGCTGTTTCCTGATACTGCTTAACTGAGTAAAGAGATGACCAGTCAACACATGTTGTGCCACTAATGCTGAAACTGTTTATATGACAGAAGACCACGAAGTATATCATGCCCAACTAAAAGATCTTTGAGAAGCAAGACAAGTCTGAAAGAAAAAGTCTGAATTTTATGAGATAAGACAGAAGGTTTAAATTTGAATTTTTTGCACAAAAGTCTTGTCTGCAGGGGAAAGCTCTCTTAAGAAGTTAAGCAGATGTATTTATAATGATACAGATGCATGTGTGGACTTTTACTTTGGTAGAAAATTTGCTTTTGAGGACTTTAGCTTATGTTCTTGTAAGAGGCTACATAACACAAGCAATTCATACCAAATAAGGCTCTACTTGTGTGGATAAGCCATTAGAGTAGAAAGTGCTTCTAAAATGTAGTTATCCTTGCTGGATGAAAGCTTATTCCATAATCTTACAAGTTTATCAATCCATCAGATGATGCTATGCAAAGATGCTACCACTCAGATAACTAGATGATCAGAACTTAACTTTTGTGCTGTCTTTTTAAAAATGAAACTAGAAAAAAAGAACTCTGAAATTTTTTTTTAGGGTAACAGAGATCTAATGCAGTATGAGACACTAGCTGGTAGGCACCTCAGTTAGCTGCATGTTTACATAGAATCATAGCATGGCTTGGGTTGGAAGGGATCTCAGCGATCATCAGCTTTCGACCCCCTTCTGCAAGCAGGGTTGCCAACCCTTAGACCTAGCACTAGATCAGGTTGCCCAGGGCCCCATCCGACCTGGCCTTGAACACCTCCAGGGACCGGGCATCCACAGCCTCTCTGGGCAGCTTGTTCAAGCACCTCACCACCCTCTCAGTAAAGAACTTTCCTCTGACATCTTCCCTCCTTCAGCTTAAAACTATTCCCCTATGTCTTATTACCATCTACCCTTGTAAAAAATTGTTCTTCCTCCTGTTTATAATCTCCCTTTAAATAATGGAAGGCTGAAATGGGGTCTTCCCACAGCCTTCTCTTCTCCAGCCTGAACAAGCCCAGCTCCCTCAGCCTGTCTTCATAGGGGAGGCGTTCCAGTCCTCTGATTATCTTTGTGGCCCTCCTCTGGACTCTGTCCAGCACCTCCACTTCTTTCCTCTGTTGGGGGCCCCAGACCTGGATACAGTACTCCAGATGGGGCCTTCTGAGGGCAGAGTAGAGAGGGACAATCACCTCCCTGTCCCTGCTGGCCACCCCTCTCCTGATGGAGCTCAGGATCCCATTGGCCTTCCGAGCTGCAAGAGCACACTGCTGGCTCGTGTTCAGTTTCTCATCCACCAGGACCCCCAGGTCACCCTCAGCAGCTCTACTCTCCAGGAGTGCTTCTCGCAGTCTGCATATACCTGGGATTACTCTAACCCAAGTGCAAAACCTTGCACTTTGCTTTGTTGAACCTCATTAGGTTCACATGGGCCCACCTTTCTCCCTCTGGATGGCATCCCTTCCTTCTCTTGCGTCAATTGCACCACTTGGCTTGGTGTCATCAGCAAACTTGCTGAGGGTGCGCTCAATTCCATCATCAATGTAATTGATGAAGATGTTGAAGAGCACTGGTCCCAAGACAGACCTCTGGGGGACACTGCTTGTTATCGGCCTCTACCTGGACATAGAGCCATTGACCACAACCCTCTGGCTGTGGCCTGCCAACAAATTCCTTATCCACTGCATAGTCCACTCTTCGAATCTGTATCTCTCCAATTCAGAGATAAGGATGTTGTTCAGGATGTAGCAAAGTACTTAAAATATTTGCAATATTTTACATCTACTATATATATTCCATCCCTTTGTCTTTGTGTTTCTTGCTTAATGTTAAGTTGTGGATAGTTCCAAGAGGAACAGACAAGCACATTGGTGGACTGGAAATTGAACAATAACTTAAATATAGCTTCATTCATTGAGATCTAATGGACCAATTCAGATGTCATTCCTGTTCAGTTTATTGCTCATCCTGTGGAGTGTTAATGTGTGGCTGTCTTCAGAAGGGTAGTTGCAACTTCTATTCTTGAGGGGCCTACAGGCAGGCATGCTGAAAGAAAGAACTTTGAAGTGGATAAAAAAAATCAGCTTTTGAACAGAAGTCTGAAGGACTCAAAGATTACAGGGATGGGTGAGGCCATAAGAGCAATCCAGACTTCTCTGATCTCTGCAGTACACAGGGGCAATCTTGTACAGAAAATTTTCTTCCTATGTACTCTTCTTACTCTTAAACTCACACAGGATTTTGCTTTGGAAGGCCTGTTTTCAGTGGCTGTATTCACATATTGGTCCAACAGTTTCTAGGTCTTGTGAGTCAACCACATCTAGTTGGAACTGATGACACGTCCTCATTTTCTACAAGTGATGGGCACCAACATTCTAGTTTAGAGACAGCTAGGACCAGCCAGCTCCACAACAGGCTGTTGAGTATAAAAAAACATGCAGAGTTGGCCCTTAGAGAAAAAGATAGGAACAGAAAATTCCACTTTGAACAGTAACGTTCTTTTTTTTCTTATAATCACAGAATCACAGTATTATAGGGGTTGGAAGGGACCTCTAGAGATCATCGAGTCCAGCCCCCCTGCCAAAGCAGGTTCCCCACAGCAGGTTGCACAGGTAGGCATCCAGATGGGTCTTGAATATCTCCAGAGAAGGAGACTCCACAAACTTCCTGGGCAGCCTGTTCCAGTGCTCTGTCACTGGCACCATGAAGCTCTTCCGCATATTGGTGCAGAACAACCAATGCTCCAGTTTTAGGCCATTTCCCTTTGTCCTGTCCCCACAGACTACTGAAAAGAGATTGCCCATGTTCATTTGCCTCCCACACTTTAGGTATTTGTAGACATTGATCAGATCCCCTCTCAGCCTTCTTTTCTCAAGGCTGAACAGACCCAGATTACCAAACCTCTCCTCATAAGGGAGATGCTCCACGCTCTTTGTCATCTTTGTGGTTCTCTGCTGGACTCTTTCCAGGAGGTCTCTGTCTTTTTTATACTGGGAAGCCCAGAACTGGATACAGTACTCCAGCTGAGGCCTTTGTAATCAGTAATCATTGCAATTTTTTTCTTCTATTTTCTCTCTTCTCATAAAATTTTTATGTCCTATTATTTTTAATTTTGTGAACCTTCTTTTCACTGTGCTTGCTTGCAAAATTGTGTTCCTGAATGATGTTGTGTAGTTGCAGAAAATCACCCAGGGAGGAGCCCAAAGCTGGAATCTCAAATGTCATCCCCTGATTTTTACTCCTTTCTTTGGTAAACTGAATAAAACTACTGTGTATAACACCTCTGAAAAGAGCATATATTACAGATAAATTAATGATTCTTCTCCACTGTATCTTCTTTAAAATAAATTTGTACCAGTGTATGTCCTTAGATAAGAGGAAGCCCTACAAATATAAATCAAAGCATAACACAGGAGGGTGTGAAAGGATTCCTGTGAAAGGGTGTGAAATATTCTGAATTTCTACCAAATTTCTCATTAAAACTCTTCTGAGCTCCTGATTAAAAGATGATGAGAGACTACAGACTTGAAAAAAAAAGGAGTCCTTATATGAAATAGATATCACCTCAGAGGGGAGTCAGTATGAGTAAAACAAATTGTTGACATTGTGTTTTTGATAAGAAATCTGAAATTGCTTGAAATGGGAATCTTCCAGTGGCTGTGGCAGGGCATGAGGATGAAGGGCAGCAGCAGTGCTGTGAGGACTAAATGGAAAGATGTGGGGAGGACTAGGAGGAGAAGCAGCAAAACAGGGAGTGAAGAGTCCCTGGGGATGTAAAGGCTGGTCTTTGATATATGGGAGATGGGCACCCTGCCATGCTGCTGGACAAAAGACAATGCTTGGACCTCTCATGAATGCCTGGCCCTTTCTCTGTTCAAAAGGGCAAGAAGAGGTTGAAAAGCATCCCAAATGGAGTATTTGGATGTAATTCTGTACACGTTATTTTAAGGGAAAATAAGAGTCTTGGAGCTGCACCAAAAATATCATTAAAAATTCCTGACAAACATTTTTATGAGGCATTGATCTCTCTGCTCAGTGCACTTTTCCCTTCTTTCCTTCAGATGTACCATTCATTCTTCGTGCATAAAAAGTCGAAGATGAGATGACAGTTTTCCATTCAAAATTCCCTTCTAGTTTCTTCCCTTCTAGTTTCAAATTTATTAAACTATGACAGTAATGGTAAAATTTTGTTATGAAACAAAACAAACCAACCTGTTTTAAAAGAGATCTGTTTTCCTCTTTTTTAAATAACTATGTTGGCAAGAAGTTTCACTTCTGAAAAAGTAGGTAGGTTAATTTGATACAGCAATTAGTATTTTAATATATTAATATTTTACTTAACATAGCTCTGTGAACAGACATACTGCACAAATTCCTTGCCTGCATTTTCCACCAATTTCAGCTAGAAACATTTGCCTTGACACTAGCAAAAGTGCTTGGACTCACAAACACATGCAAAGGACAGCCAAAAATCCAGTGGGTGGGTCCCACAAACTTGTAAAAACCTAGCAAGTGTCCTGCATTAAACAACTGCCCAATTTCAGTTCACTCACAAGTGGGTTTCCTGCAGTAGATATCAGGACATGCCCCAAAACAGGACCCTGAGAAGATCCTCCTCATGGGACCCTCATTTGTGGCCTGTCTGTGGATCCAGAGCCCTGATGCTAATTTGGCAGCTCACACTCTGGGCTTGTTCATAGCGAGGAGAGCTGAAAGAAATTAAAGCTACTTTTCCAAACTCATTATCTTCAGCTGTGCTTGGCACAAATTTGGTGCAGCTGAGGATGTGGCCTTCTGTGATTAAAGTCATTTACATCAGATTGAAAATGGAGACAAAACTAACAAGGAAACTAAGGAGGTATGAGGCAACAAAAGCAACATGGTTTTCACTTACTTGTGTAAGGTCCAAATTATATGTTATATTGTCTGCTTAAGTCAAAAGGAGTGTCTGACAGTTCACAGCAATGAAGTTTTGTAAAAAAACCACGTTAGTGTCAGAAATGTGACACACCTCAAACTCTGTATCTCATATTAGCAAGAAGGTATGTCAACAATGTGATTGCAGTTCATTTTCCTTAGTTTTCATGTTTCTCGGTATGCAGTAGTTCAGAAAATTACCTCAGTCAGATTTCCCTGCAAGATGTGTTGCCATAATGGCATTAATTTATTAGTGGTCTATGACTAAATGCAGTTGGAGCTGCAAGATGAGTACATTTTTGTAGTCTGTGTTCTTGTAATCTTCATAATATCACTGCATTGCGATCTGCCTTAAATAATCCGTCTTTAGAGGGTTGTCATGAACAAAAGCTTAATTCACATTTATAATTTGCTCAAGGAAATAAAGGAATTTTTCAAACATCAACACGTGAATTCTCTTAGTATTCGTACTATCAGGTGACACTACTATCTTGAAAGTAGTAGAATAATCTGGTGAAAAACAAATATATAGGAGATAAATATAAGCATAATCCTATGAAATTTTGAGTCAGAAATCCTGGAATTTGGTTGAGTGAAGAAATATTCAAAACGTGTTTTATCCTTGAGGTTTTTCTTGAGTTTTCTCTTCAAGTTGGAGACACTACAGCAGTGCTTTTAAAGATGTTTTAGTGTTTCTTTTTAAATCTCAGTAAGAAATTACACATTTACAGAAACAAAAACAAAAGAAAAAGTGTTTTCTGCATTTGCAAAATTTCTATTTTATCTGTTTAGACAGTTCTGCCTTAGCCAAAATACTTTTTTTTTCCCCGATGTATAATTTTATGTAAAATAATTCCTAAGAACCTGTGGAAAAAAATACTGAATCTGACTAAGTCTGAAAATATTCCTATGATTTAATAGGTCTATACATTTTATAGCAGGAAAAAAAGAAGTAAAAGGAAAGAATAGAAAGAAAAAGCAGATTTCTTTTCCTCCAGTATCATGAGAATAAGTATGCAGTTGGATGTGGATGTCGACTGACAACACTAATACATATGAAGAAATTAGTCATGCTTTAACCAATTCTTGGATTATATCTGGACAGTATAAAATCATTTCCATATAAATTGTTTTTCTTTTTTTTTTTTTTCTTTTAGTACTAATTTCTAGGAGTCTATTTCTAAAGTTTGTTTCTCTACATTTACCTTTGTGTGACCTTTCACCTTTCTCTTTGAGCTATTGTGTTGGATTTCATGCCTTTAAATCTGAGGACTGATTCACACATCTACATCTCCAGCAAAATGTAGGCTTAAAGTGCCTTGTTCCTATCAGGAAAGAAACTTTACTTTTCTAAAGTGTGAACAGCTGTGCAAAATACTGACTTTATTTTAGAATTAATGTCAAGAACAAATGTTCAGGGCTTTTGTTTTTTTTAAGTTTCTAAGCTTCACTATGCAAGGTCTGACAAGCAAACAATACCAGAGGGGAAAAAATAAACTAGGTGAAACTCATATCTTCATGCAACAGGAAATGCCAGATATTAATATTCAGTTATTATTTTGTATAAAAATATGGAAAATGTTTAGTATACTTCTACAAAGTTCTACTTTTCTTAAGAGTATACAACATATTTGCCATTTTTTTTAAGCATTGTTTTGCTTAGTCCGTTAATCAGCAGATGCCCAGCAGAAACTACCCATAGTAAGAAACAAACTACCTAAGGCTGTATTTCTGGAGAAAAGTTACAGTTTACATTAGTACTGTGGAAGCACATTGCTCTTTGCAGAAGGAATGTATATGAACTGCTTTTAGTCTCTGAGACATCTTCATACAAAAAAAAACACAAGGAACATCTTAATCTCAAATAAACAAAATGACACTGTAGAAAAGTTTTAGTAAAATTTGTTTGTTTTTTCCTCTTTTTGCTATTTTTCAGAGCGAAAGAAGCTATCTCAGATCTATCTTTCCTACTTAATGTGGAGCTAGTACTCCTGAGATGCTAGTTGTATCTCTGGTTAGCTCTCATTTAGATGCTCTTTTCATGCTCATCTTAAATAATTTCTTCCCCAAATAAGTTGATGCAAATCTAGGAAAAAAAGAATGAGTAGTCAAGGTTTCTAAGCTGCTGTAGTAAAATGTAGCTCTTCTAGCACCAGAATTCTTTTAATTTTATGAAGCATTCTACAGTATAATGTAGATAAATAGAGAGAAATTCATCTCTTGGAAAGGGCCATTCACTAACCTGAATCTGCCAGGAACAATTTAAGTTACCTAATGACAACAGATACCTAAAATTGGAGAAATATATTCCCACTTAAATATTTGATTATGATCCACACTTTTAAGACTTGTATTTTTGCTGCTTGTTTTTCCTTGAAGTCTCTCAGGCATGGAACATTTGACACCTCTTTTTGAGCCTGTATGGACCCTAAACTAGGCAATATTAGGAAATTTATTTAGAAGAATGTTCCGATATTTATTTAAATATTTGAAAGCACGTTTTGTCTCATAAGATGTTGTTATGAACCACAATCCTACTGCTTCAAAAAAATTCTATACAAAAGATTTTTTTTTCAGAAAATTAATTGAGATTGCATTTGGTCGCAGAACAGATGGATTTTGCAAAATAATGTTTTATAGAGGGACAAGTGAGGCAACCAGTTGAGCTCTTAGTTTTTCCCATAATATCAGATCTTTCAAAACAATATGCTATCTAAAAACACAAATAATTTCTAAAACAATTTTGGAAAGAAATATGCCCTCATTTTTAATTAAATCTTTAATTATATACAAAGTCTAAAACCTCTACTGAAGAACGATACATCTCAGCGTCTGAGGACTGTATCTTCCTTACTCCTGGAGGATACTCCAGCCAGGTTCTTTTTACTATCTTCCTGCATTCATAGGTATTCCTCTGCAAATTATAGTATTTCAGTTGGAATAATCACAGTTTATATCTTTCAGATGCTTTAGCTTGCCATTCTGTTTCTTTTCCTGACACTTTTCGCCACTGGATTTGATTCTGAAATTCTCTCTGCCATACACCTTCAAAAAACAGCTTTCACTAGGAAACAGACAGGTTTTGCAATGCTTGCACTGTCCTTGTCCTTATAATTGTATTTTTCAGATCCCTTTCCCTGAGAAGTTATCGTAGTGCTTAGCACAATAGTTTCCCTGAGTGGTTGTATGTGTTTTATGCTGTCTGTTTATGATGAATTTGGATTGAGATCCAGCTGTTTAACCACAAATTTCTGGCATTGCCATATGGAAATAAATAAATAAATAGATGTTTATTTCAATGGATTAGGTCCATCTCCTTTGCCAGCAAAAGAGTGTTCTCTTCAGCACGTTTGTTTTTTTCTCTGATTCTATTTAGGACAAATGCTGCAAATGACACCAAGTTAACCATTGCCTGTGGAAAACTAGGACTTGCTCCTCTGGCTTGGGTCACTAAATGTCTTGCAGTTATCTTGTTTCCCAAAGAAAAAATAATAGGAATCTGTGAAAGTTTTGATTTTGGATAACCTCATCTGGTCTACGCAAATCCTTGTCTTATGCTACCTTTTCTCCTGAATCAGGTGACTCTTCCCATAATTCTATCAGTCCAGATGGTTTTGGTGTGTGGTTTTATGTTGCCATATCCACCTGAAGTTAGTGCAGCTGTCTGTCCTGCAAGACCATTCTCTGCATTGAGCACAAGGGCAAAACCGAGTTCACAAGTTTTGCATTAAGCAATTAGTAAGGTGACTACATAGGTAGATGTGCACATTCCCCTCACCCCCCCAATGCTTTTGGACAAGGCTTGTTGTACTGAGTGATCGTTTCGGACTATCTTCTTATGTGCAGATTACACAACGAGGCAAAGAGTACATACTACAGCAGTGAGCTCCTTTATGCGGGTTGTTCCCCTCTGTGAGTCTTTATCAGTGAAAAAACTACAGGCGGTAAAACCAAGATAGCCTGTGACCATGTTTGATTTTTACTTGTGAAGAGCCTTATACCATTTCCAGGAAGAATGCCATCTCAAACTTTGATGGAGGAAATTTTCCTTGGGCAGATGATGTATAGTAATTTTTGGAGCAGATAATAAATATCCTCTCTTACTAATGCATTCCATTTTATTAGCTAGATCAATATTGCTGTAATTTCTAGCCATTAGCATCTCATTGTTGCATAGTACATAAAAATATTTACATTAACACTGATCAAAATTGCAACAGCATGTATTAAAATATGAATGACATATAATCAGAATTTTCTGTTTCTACTGCCTCCAGTTATTTGTGACCCCAGATATGAAGTTCAAGTTTACACTTAATAGCACAATTATGTAAATCTGTAATTCTAACACTGAATTACAGCTGGTAATGATCAATAATTATATTTATGTATGATGTGAAGTTAATACTGCCACCATAGATTAATGTAAACAACAAAATTATTTCTGCAGTCAAGAGCTAACAAATCATCATAAACAAAGAGAACTAAAACAATCTCTTCGTAGCTTAATTCCCCCAGTATAGTAAACAGATTTTTTATTTCCAGTGAATGTAAAAGCACTGATTAAAGAAAACACATCTTTACAAAAACTGTACAATGGCTGTATCAGCTAGTACAGCTTTTTGTAAAGGAATCTTTGAAACAGTGTTTGTTTGACAGAAAGAAAAATCTCTCTAAAGAAATCTGGATAATAATTTTGCTGGAAGAGTTCTGGGAGAAAATAAACACTGAAGACAAAAACCAGCAGATTAAAACAAAAACAGAGGGAAGGATAATTAAACACATTCAATATTTCATAACTACGAAGCTCTTTAGAGTTCACTCACCTGTAATATTTTTGCTTGCCATAAAAGAGAATGGGGATCTGTGTAACGAGATGGAGCAGTCCTTGGAGAAACCAGGAGTTGGCTGGAGCTTGTTGTGCCAGAGAAGGCTTGGCCTGGCATGCTTACACATAGCACTGATCCTTCAATAAAACACCAAACCACAGCTACACTAAGGATTTTTTCCTGTCAAATAATATAATAGATAATTATAATTATATATTATATATAATAATATAATTATATATATAATAATAATACAAATAATATAATATAGACCTCACTCTATATTTTTCTATCTTGTTTTGTTTGCATACAACAGCCTCTGCACCAGATTGGGTTCACCAGCAAGGTGAGGATGTATGTGACTTGTTAGAAAGGCAATTCTTTCACAGTGTTGGTTCAGAATTTATTTTATAGGAACCATTAAAGCTGTGGATGGTTAATTAAATTAGGCCACGCTCAACTCTTCATTTAAGAAGGTTGCAGGTCACCAGCATAACAAGTAGCAGCAGTGCAGATAGAGACTTTGCATGTGCAGAAGAGTTTGTGGGAAGGAAGCATACTTGGCCTGGCCTTCATCAGGCAGCTGCTCTACCTCCTACCAGCAGCACCAGTGTCCCAAAAGTAGGTGTCCTGAGTTAGGCAACCAAATGTCAGCTTTTAGCTAAATTCCCATATTTACAGACTTGAAATAATTGTAAGAGTGTGATTTCAGTAGGAAGTCTGTGCTGCAGAGCTCTGCAGGAACTTCAGTTGAATGCAAAGCGTATGCATTACTATGTTTTTTTGTTAGGTTTTAGTAAACACATGGAGAATATTGTTATGTTAATTATTTTTAAAAAGTTTCAGCCGTAAATAATTACAAATAAAAAAAATGAAATAAATATTTGTTTTTTAGTAGCCTTCTTCTTGGTTTGTGAACAATGGAAGACAGCTGCCAAATTTATTGGTTTTTGGTTTGTAGTCAGAGAGTACCTTAAGTGGGTGGAGGGCTGGATCACAACACTTCATTTTTTAAGCAGTTCATTTCTGCAAGCTGTTGTAGAGATAACAAGATTAAGAAATGAGTACTGGGGAGGGGGCTAAACATCTTGCATAGCAGGGAAGGAATTTTGAAGAAGATAAGACAAGCTGGAATAATTTTGATATTACATGTTTTTAAAGTGATGGCCTTTCTTTTCATACTTCCTTTCACTTTATTTCTCATCTATCTGCAATATTGCCATTTAAATTAGCTTTCTGTTTGGAGAGTTCTTGCTAAATAAATAGCAAAACATTAAAAAACATTTAGATACACCACAAAATCAAGTAGAGTCTCCAATTGTGGTGCAATCACAGAAGCAATCCCAGGTAAAGTATTAAAGGTTTAATGACAGAGAACAAAAGATATCGTACTCACAATCGCGATCTCCCACCAAGATGAGGAACAGTCAGGTCCCACACAGCGGAGATCCTCTTCCCTCAGTGGCTGGCTCTTAAATAAGCCCAGGGTAGTCCCACCCTGGGTCCACCCCTCCTGGTCGCATGGAGGGGGGCACAGGTGTTCCTTAGGCCAGCCACTGCCCTTCACCAGGTGCTCAATCACTAATTCAGGCTGTGACTTCATGTTTCCCTTACACCAATGAAACAGAAAACAAAATCAAAAGAAACACTCTTAAGCCTAAATAAAATCTTGAAACACATCAAACCCAATCCAGACACTTCAGAATAAATTTAAAGCAGACACGAAGTTTATAAAAAGGGCACAATGAAGGGAAAAAAGAGTCCTGAGAACAAGTCTCTTTGAGGCTTTCCCTTTGGTTGAGGAGGAGATGGCCCAAGGGCATCCAACCAAAATCCATGCACACAAATCCACGGACCCTGATGGGATGCACCCATGTGTGCTGGGGGAGTTGGCTGAGGTGATTGCTGAACCACTCTCTATCATCTTTGAAAGATCTTGAAGAATGAGAGAGGTGCCTGAAGGCTGAAGGATAGCTCCTGTCACTCCTGTCTTCAAAAAGGGCAAGAAGAATGATACAGAAGCTGCATGCCAGTAAGCTTCACCTCTGTCCCTCAAAAGGTTATGGAACAGCTTGTTCTGGATGCCATCTTGAGGCAATTGGAAGAGGAGAATGTTATCAGGAGTACTAACCATGGATTCACCAAGGAGAAATTGTTCTCGACCAACCTGGTAGCCTTCTATGATGTCATCACTGGCTGGGCAGATGGAGGGAGAGTAGTGGATGTTGCGTACCTTGACTTCAGCAAGGTGTTTGATACTATCTCCCACAACATCCTTATAATGAAGCTTAGAAAGTGTGGAGTAGATGAGTGGATGGTGAAGTGGGCTAAGAACGGGCTGACTGGCAGAGCTCAGAGCATTGTGATCAGTGGCACAGAGTCTAGTTGGAGGCCTGTAAGTAGTGGTGTCCCCAGGGCTTGGTACTGGGCCCTGTCTTGTTCAACATCTTCATCGCTGACCTGGATGAAAGGACAGAACAGACCCTCAACAAGTTTGCTGATGAAAGAAAGCAAATCCACTGGGTTTCGCTATGTCACACATCTGGGAAATGGAACCCACAGAAAGTAGACCAACAAGGACACCTCATTGCTAGAATAGAGATTTGCAGAAAATTAATCATAATTTTTCCAAAAAGGTAGGCCCTGAAATTTGGAGATATGGGCTGGGACACAATTTTCAGGGGAGTAAGACTGAGGTCTCACCCTTTGCACCACCAGGACCTACAATGTGTTGAAGCAGCAGTTCTCAGCTTTCTCCAAAACATGGAGCTTCATCCCCTCCAAACCAGATCACCAGTATGGTCCAATAGGCACTGGGGTAACTGGTAAACACTTCTGCAAAACCAGAGGTAAGGACTACATTTAAGCTGGCAAAGCTGGCAAATTAGCTGGCAAATGCTAGACCTGCTAAAGTTCTAGTCATTTTTCATCCACTTAATGGCTGCAGAAAAAATAGGAAAACCACTTGTTGTGGCAAACACTTTATTAAAGATTCTGTGCTCTCCACTGACAATGAATCTGCAGGAATTCTTGCAGAAATATCTGAAAATTCTCCTGAATTCATTTGATTTACATGTGTAATGATCTAAGTAGAGAAAGACATGAGGTCTAAAACAGCAAGGAGGATCAAGAAATTACACTCAAAAATTGAAATGATAATCAGGCTGCCTCAAAGGATAAACCAAGTGTTGTGGATTTTGTACAGGACACTTACCCAGCTTGTTTCAGAGTAATGACTGACACCGAAACCTTCTCTCCAATCCAAACTCAACTTGAAATCTATGCCAAAAAAAGGAGCCTGTGCAAGTATTTCTCTGGGAACCTTTTTTTCCCATAAAACCTTCATAATTTTTTTTACTGTCAACATATCTCAAAGCAGTAGCTAATTGTGTTAATGTAAAGAGTCAGTAATGTTTGGCATACTAATTATATGAAAGTCTAAGACACCTGAGTCAACCAGGCAGGATTTATTTTGACCACAGATAGGACAAAGTTTAAAGCAAAGCACCCAAAGGGACTCTCCCTTTACCTGGATCATTGTAAAACACAGATTTCTCTCCACACCCCATAATATTCTCCAGATGCCTCTTCGGAGGCTCCTCATGCTGCAGGAATTATTCATTACTTAGGATGGAGCAAGCAGTTTGCATTTATTTAGTGCTCTTCATGTCGTGAAACAAAGAAGACTGGGTTAGAAAATATGTATATGTTTCAGTATGAAAGCATTTATCAGTGTATCTGAAGTAAATAATTCAAAATATTTCAATTGCTGAGTACAGAACTTTATAAAATGTTCTCAGAAATATGTGACTAGAGCAACCATTAAAAACAAACATAAAATAATGGAAACACCATTTTAATTTAAGCCAGATGCTGATAGATGGTAGTTAAAACTACTTAAGTCACATTTACCAGAGTAGAAAATAATGTGGATCGTGATAAAAAGCGTAAGTGCATATTCTATAATTTTTTTCCATCATTCTGACAAATTTGGAAACTGATACAAAAAACTTGTAAAGATGCAGAACAAGTATTCAAAAGTATCATACCTAAGGGGTTGCCAGAGGCAAAGAGAAAAGTCATAGTTTTCAGTTCTCCATTATTGGTCTGTTTTGATCATTTAACAGTTGCGCAGGATGTGCTTCTGTGCAGAAATGTCATATTTGTGAATGACACCTTGCTATCAACTCCTTCAAAATGAAGTGCAAAAATATCCTTCCAGTGCTTTCCCTAAAAACACATATTGTCAATGTGATAGTGAAATGGCCATAGTGCCGTACGCTTTGAACAAAACAAGTATATATTAGAAACTCTTTGGAGGAACATCGCAACTCTTCTTTCCTCTCTCGGAGACAAGAAATTTCTGATCAGATATAAAACAAAATTCAAAGCACTGGAATTGTTGTTATATGAGAGATGACTCAGAACTCTATGTCAAATAGAGAAACAGAGCAAGTGATGAATGCATTGCTGTTCAAGAAAAAGCAAAGGCAACTGTGTTTTACTACAGCCCAATGCAGATAGACTTTGTGGAAAGTGTCAGCCAACCGGTCAATTGCCTGTGGCTAAAATATGAAAGCAAGACTGCAGTTAGAACTAGTTTGACTCCAGCAATAATGGCTTCATTAAGGTAACGACAGCTCTCAAACAGATGCAGAAAATGTGTTATGGCAGGATAGTGAGGTCACTTTGCACCCCCAATGCAGATGAGCAGGTAGAACCACGAGGAGGCAGTTAGAAATTTGCCCAGTTCTTGGTCAAAAAAATAGCTTCAAAAAAAGGATAGCTGTACATTCAAGGGGTATCTGAAGTGCATCCTGAAACCTATTTTAAAATTGGTAAGCCCACTCAAGGCATGACTGAAATACTGCTGTCTGAGAGCGAATTAGCAGGCACTCTGAGAAGGAGTGAGAGCTCCTGGGAAGGACGCTAAAACAGACTGAGCACTGCAGAGAAACTGAAACCCTCTGTGCAGAGTGACTTAGTGGAGGCAAAAGGAGGACGCGGTCTACTTCCATCTACTTGTAAATCTGTACAGGGCCAACTCACTTCTGCTGAGGATTGATGTGCTATTGCCAAAACTGCAGAGAGCGGTACGAGGCCAGGGGAAGGCTCCTTGCAGGACACAGTGCTGAGTCTGGAGGCTGGCCTCAGCCTCTGAAGAACAGTTTTGTAGCTCAGGTGCGATGAGACCTACAGTGGTTAGTAGCACATGTCCGCCCAAACTATCACACTATAGATTCTATATAGTTATACAGTGCAATGTACAAGATGTTAATGTAAAGTGATTGAAATATGTGCTCAATTTAGTGCATGTTTGGCATGCCTCTCCTTATACTTTTTTTTTTTAATGATGTTGATTTTGAATGCAGCTGTGAGTAAAATTTACCAGAACCCTATTGTTCCGCAGCCTTTCCCTACTTGTTTATACACACAAGCTCCCTGCACGTGACACAGAAGAGCCAAACCTTGGCAGCTGTGCTTGAGTGGATTACTTTGCAACAGCGTTTACTCCATTCTTGCTTTGTACTGAGCCCATTTTCTTCCTGTGCTCTCTGCTTCGTGAGCAAGTCTGTACATCATTTTCTTCTCTTGGGTCTTTGTGACAAGAGGTGCGCACCTAAAAAGTTGTTTCAAGTCATGGGAATTCTCCATTAAGATGTTGCATTGCATTAGTTGGCTGCAGTATTGTTAGAATACTCTACCTTTAAAAGACACATTTTCAACAAGGAGTTAAAACTTTTTCCTTTGTTGCACAATTTCACTGTCCTTTACCTGGCATTCAACACCCAGAGCCCTACCTTCAGCCAACGGCATGCACTAATGGTCAAATCCAAAGCACAAGGCGCACCCAGGGTTGGGGCTGATTGTGTTGGTAAAAATAGTTGAGAAAAAAGTAGAAAAAATTCCAATCACTAATAATCAACATCTGAATGAAACTGCCTATTTAGTACATGCCATGGGCTGCTAACGTTTGTCTAATGACACTCTGGAAACAATACAGAGAATTTACTTAGAACTGTTTTGATATCATTCTCTAAAATCCACAGTAAGCACCTACTATCAACTAGTAAAGTACCACCTACTAGCACTGCTAAAATCCCATCTTTTCTCTCAGTAGCAAATTATGTGTTGTGGTTATGTATAAAACAGCACAAAATATCCATTTGATTCTTTTAAAATAAAAATTTAAATCTTAAGTAATCTTTCCTAAAACACACACCCACTGTCCAATGCAATTCACATCAATGTCTGATATTTCTACAGCAGCATTGATATCATCACTTAAAAGCTGTCAAACAGTCAAAGTGACTGGGAAGGAAGACATCAGCTGGAAAAATTATATATTTTCAGCATTGGGATGAAGACCCAGCAACAAAAAAAATGTAGTTTTATTACTTCAAAACCAACCACTGATTACTTTGATTTGCTTCAGTTTTTTAAAGCTTAGGCTTTAGGAAGGGCCCTTCAGGGAGATAATTTTTGTTTTCTATTTGTTTTAATTCCCCTTTATTGAAAACATGGAAAACAAGATCTTTCATAGAAGTACTCTTTATTTTTCTAGCTATCCCTGTCGATAAGAAGGTGAGGTTGGTGGTCAAACCAAAGTATTAATAAAGCGTGTGAGTATTATTGCAATATGTTAACTTGATTTACAGGTAAGCAAGCAAACCTTTCCATAGCTCATCTTTTTACCTTTGTTGTCAGTAGGAGATTAACTGCGTTATCTAGATGACCATTGCTTCTAAAGTAGAATCCCTAGATAAAAGTTTTCCTTTTGCTTCCTTCATAGCACTATATGTTGGCAAAAGCATTTGTGCTTTTAATAAAAGTTATATTGTATACTCACACTACATTTTATGCATCTGTAAATTACCATAAAGCTTCATTTCAAAGTCACTTTGAAAAGCCTACAGTCAACTGATATCTTAAAAAATATGATTTTATGTGGTTAATTGCCTTGCAAATTCATTTTTGGCATGCTTCTTCCTTGTTCAGTACGATAAAGAAATGCTCTGTTATACTGTCTGTCAGTTGCTGCTGTCCTGCAAATCTGATCACTTGATGAATAGCCAGTGATTGATGATCTCACCTCAATCATCTACAAGCAGAGATCATGGAATCATAGAATCACAGAATGGCTCAGGTTGGAAGGGACCTTAGAGATCATCTTGTTCCAACCCCCCTGCCATGGGCAAGGACACCTCCCACTAGACCAGGTTGACCAAAGCCCCATCCAGCCTGGCCTTGAACACTTCCAGGGAGGGGGCATCAATGCCTTCTCTGGGCAATGTGTTCCAGTGTCTCACCACCCTCGCAGTGAGGAATTTCCTCCTTATATCTAGTCTAAATCTACCCTCTTTCAGTTTATAACCATTACCCCTTGTCCTGTTATTACCTATCCTTGTAAAAAGTCCTTCCCCAGCTTTCCTGTAGGCCCCTTCAGGTACTGGAAGGCTGCTATAAGGTCTCCCTACAGCTTTCTTTTCTCCAGACTGGAGAGTTCCGACTATCTCAGCCTGTCCTTGTAGGGGAGGTGCTCCAGCCCTCTGATCATCCTCGTGGCCCTCCTCTGGACCCGCTCCAACAGCTCCACATCCTTCTTGTGTTGGGGGCCCCAGAACTGGACACAAGACTCCAGGTGAGGTCTCACGAGAGCAGAGTAGAGGGGCAGAATCACCTCCCTCGACCTGCTGGCCACGCTTCTTTTGACGCAGCCCAGGATGCGGTTGGCTTTTAGGGCTGCAAGCGCACGCTGCCGGCTCATGTTGAGTTTCTCATCAACAGACACTCCCAAATCCTTCTCCTCAGGACTACTCTCAAGCCACCCTCTGCCCAGCCTGTATGTGTGCTTGGGATTGCCCCGACCCAGGTGCAAGACCTTGTACTTGGCTTTGTTGAACTTCATGAGGTTGGCATGGGCCCACCTCTCAAGCCTGTCCAGGTCCCTCTGGATGGCATCCCTTCCCTCTGGCGTGTCGACTGCACCACACAGCTTGGCATCATCTGTAAACTTGCTGAGGGAGCACTCAATCCCACTGTCCATGTTGCCGACAAAGATGTTAAACAGTACTGGTTGCAGTATCGATCCCTGAGGAACACCACTCGTCACTGGTCTCCATTTGGACATTGAGCCATTGACCGCCACTCTCCGAGTGCGGCCATTCAGCCAGTTCCTTACCCAGTGAGTGGTTTGTCTGTCAAACCCATATTTATCCAGTTTATCAACCAGGATGTTGTGCAGGACAGTGTCAAATGGCTTGCACAAGTCCAGGTAGATGATCATTGACACTGCTGGACTCTGATACAACAGTTGATCAATCTCCTTTAGGAGGCTGCATTTATAATCTATTGAACTTAATGTTCTTTAGCAACTCTTACCTTGAAACAAGAGTCTTCACCTCTTACCCAGGCCTGATCTCCACACTGTTCATCTCCCAAGAAGACTGTGAAGATAGTCTGAAATGTAGTGATAATTCAACATGCATATCAAGATGAAATGACTTTTTCCAAGGTTGAGCCAAAATCAGGAACTGCATAGGTATTAGGACCAAAGAAAATGCGAAACAATAGATTTTGAAAAATACATCATCTATGTACCTGAACTCAAAGTAATGCATAATCAAAAAGCTATGGACAGAAAGTACATTTCTATCCACCACTGAGTAAAACATGATGTGTCATTGGACTGGACACCTATGTACTCCTGAAGATCTATATATATGAGTCTACTGTTCTCATTACAACCCATTACATGCAGAAATAAAATGATTTACTGTAAAATTTCAAAGGATGCAACTTTGCTGCAGATCATCTTATCTCAGCTGGGCATTAATGCATCATCAGAGAAATACGCTACCTTTAAGGAGTTCTAATCTAGTGGAGCATCCACTTAAAGTATTTTCAAAGGTATAGAAATGTTACTCACGGCACTAGTGCCCAGTGATAGGGATCATAGGTGCCCTTTGAGAATGACCATCTCTTTCACATAAGCTGGACTTGTGGTGCTGAGGCCAAAGCAAAGAATGACTCCAGCTTCACCTAGGAGCTAGCATGGAAGCAGTCACATTCCAAACTGAGCAAAATTCATAAAAAACTCATAGGGTACTAGGAATGTTATGAATGCCACAGTTAAAGAAAAATCAAAACTCTGGCATTGAGAACAGTTTGAAACCCAAGTACAATTAACAGCATTCAATTTATCTTTGTAAGCTGTAGGAGAAAGGAAAGCTTGAAAAAAAAAGGTAGAAAAATAGAATATCTAATGTATGCAGATGTGAGTATTCAGTTGCACATAGTAGTTAGGACCAGATAAGTCTATATTCATTCCTAACATAAATAAATCAGCTATGACATTGGAGGCAAGAGACTATGCTTTTGATTGCCTGATGCTGGAAAAAGCACTGAATAAAATGGGAGGGAATAATAAGTAAGATATTGTGTAGAAATAAGAATGTTGTGTTTTTGATGGCAGCCTCTTGCTAAAGCAGTGCTATTCCTACTCTGGAGAAGACAATCTTATCACAGAAAATCTTTGACAATATTTGTCTACACTTTCAATGTCTTAATCTGCAATACGATACAAGCAATTACTCATACCACACAAGAACATCGTATTTCCTATGACTAAGTAAAAGCTTAAACAGTTCCATCAGCCTGTCCAATCTCATCATGAAGCGAGATCAAAAGGTTTTATTTGGGATCCTGCTCATTTCCACAGCAACAGACCAATGGTGGGCGCATGGGCTTGTGGTGCTATTGGCCGGCCCATCAAGCAGGAGGATGAGGTAACACAAGGAGAGCTTTTATTCCAACAAAAATACCTTTGATAGCAGAGAAAAATACTACCCAAGTAAGTTGACTTTTTCAGCTCACTCTGGAATACCGGCAGTATCCCTTCCTCACTATCACTGAAATCACACCCACCAAGTGTGCAAAACTTCACATTTTAATAAGAAGGAAACTCGTACCTTCTATCAGAAATCTCTCCAATGTAGAAATTCCCAGCAAAGAAAAAAGACAGTTTTGTGTCATTGGAAACAAGATATTGCTTTGAGTGCAAGTATCTGACATGGAGTGTGAGACTGGCAAAAACCAAGAGACTCAACTAATTAGTTTTTGCACTAAAATATTTTTCTTCGATGCTCAGCTGTATAAAGAATGGTGTGAATGTTTATTTACTATAATTGCCTCTTCCTCTTTCTCTCACATATACATCCACAAGATACACAACCATGTTTGTTTTAAATATCTTGGATTAACTGCATTGTGCAGGCTGAACTTCAAGGTCTGATTAATTGATCATTTGTTTCTTTCAGTGGGATTTGGCTCAAAACCCCCACAATCAGCTCATAAATAAACAATCTCATAAACAATTGAGAAGCTACAACCTTTCTTAAGAACTTACAGACAAACATGGATATGGAGATGGATATTGTTATCATTTCCTCTCTGTCATGCGACACTTCAAGCAAAAATTCTGAATTCTGGCTTGCTTCTGATTTCCAAGCAAGTACTGAAAATGAACAATGCATTTAGATGTAATTTATTTCTTTTTTTCTTACTTCTTCCGTTGACCACATTAATTTCAAATCTTTCCTGTTTCCATACTTCTGATTATCTTTTTCACTTTTTCTTGCTACTCCATCTTTCACTCTTTCACTTTCTTTCACTTTCTGTAATCCAATTCTCCTCTGTTTTCTATCAGCCTTTTGCTATATTACACACTATTTCCCAAGACAACAGCTTTAAGCTCTTCATTCTTCTAATTTTTATTTTACCCTCTCAATACTTTAATCTCTTTTCCCAGTTCTCTCCTCCTCTCCTGTAGTACATTGCATAAGAAGTTTGTATTTTTAATGCTATACAGCAGAAAATACATTTTGAGAATCAAAAATAATATAAGATTATATACAAACTAGAGGGCTTGGATAGATACAAAATTAAAATAACAGTATGTGGGTGAATCAGTAAGATTTTATCATTTCATTTATTCTTAGCTTGCTTTGAAACCGTTTTTGTTGGCAGAGGTGAGTTTCTGCCCCTTTTGTATATCAATTTATTTTAAATATTTTTTCTGCCTTTTTTTTCCACAGGAATTCATCTCAACCATTTTTTCTAGAATCTAAACACATCAATGAAGAAATCTAGGCCCACTGGAGTTCACAAAAGCCCAACTCAAAATAGAAAAACAGAAGTCCTTCGAAAGAAAGAAAAAATAAAACATTACAGAGTGGTTGAGCTCTTCTGCAGTAAAGCTATTCTTGCAGTTAGCAGTAATGTGAATAAAATAATCAGGAAATAAATAGAACCTTTTTTCATAAGTGTATTTTAATCTTTTTTTCCTTGTTTAATCTGTAGGGAAATTAAGAATGGCGGAAAAGAAAAAACTGGTTGCCCTGAGGAAACAATGGATAATCTGAAATAACAGTTGGAGTTCAATGTATATGCAACTTAAATTAAGTTTCTATTTTTTATGGTTTATCAAACATTAAAGATAACAAAGAACATTTTTTAATGGACAAATGACAAACATGTAAATGGACAAAATTACAGGTATCCCATTTTTCTCCAAAAAGGAACTCAGATCTTTGTGCTTGTAGAAGACTCCAGAAGATATAATTTTATAGAAAATATAATAACTACCTCATCAGATCATTTTAGCACCGGAAAGTTCCAAGAAATACAAAAGTGAAAGTCTCTAAAACCACTAGTTGAACTACCCCTTAGAGTCCTACTAATAAAACTAGCAGCAAATCCACACCAGCATGTTTTCCTTAAATGGATAACTGAGGCATTTTCTGTGATGCTTTCTTGTTGTAATTACTGAATTTATGAAGAAAATTTAACAGACAGTTTTTTATCTATTAAATTGTTACTCTAAGTAGCAAAAATCAGAACGTTCATACTGAGGACTTATGTTTTGTCTCTAACTTGCCTAATTATATATGTATATAATTATATATGTAGGCAGTTCAAAAAGTGTGACATACAAAATCACCCATTTTAATGTTTCAGTACAACAAGACAGTTTTAAATTAATAACTGAAACCTTAAGGTGGTCTCTGGATGAAACATAGCACAGGTTTTTGCTTCTGTTTTTTTTTTTTTTTTTTTTTGATATTGCAGTATAAAAGTAGAAACCAGCCAAAACATGGGAGGCATCAAAGACTGTTGTAATTGTGACTTAAAGAACAAGAATTGTAATCCAAATCTCAATTATTACTTTGGAATTATTTTAATGCATTAGATGTATAAAATGCACTGTTTAAGGATATTTTCTATGTGCAGGCACAAGCTTAAAACAACTGTACTGACTCACAATTTGCTACATGCGTGTCCTCTATTTTATTTTTTATGTACGTGGGCTGCTCCAAAAGTAATGTCTCATATTTTATTATGTTGGCCCATGACATCAGAGGCAGATGTTGGTAGTATGGCAGTAGAGAAATGTTTAACCTTCCCACCAATATTCCATTCCATTTCTTTGCCACGTGACAGAAGGCAGCAGAGGGGCAGTTTGATCAAATGGCACCTGACATGAAAGTCCAGATGAAGCAAAGGTGTGGAATTGAATTCCTCTATGCAGAAAAAATGGCACCCACTGACATTCATCAATGCTTGCTGGATGTTGATGGAGACCAAACAGTGAACGTGAGCACAGTGAGGTGGTGGTGGTGCGTTTCAGCAGTGGTGACAGCAACATGAAGACATGCCATGTTCTGGATGGCCATGCACAGCTGTCACAACACAAAATGAAAAGTGTCTCAATCAGCTCATCTGCATGAACTGGCTAATGGTAACGACTATGTTGAAAAAGAGTGTTTTGTAGAGGAGAATTTGCTCAGTGTTATTGTGCTCTTTATAGCTATTGTAATTTCCATGGAAATAAATAGAAGGCATTAGTTTTGGAGCAACCTACGTATTTAAAGTACTTGGAGCACTTAGGCTGCAAAGAACTATCAATGAGCAGTTCATTCAAGGCATGTACATACTCACCTATGTGTGGTGAGGTGTGTAAATGGCAGCAGAAAAAGGGAAGCATAATGTGATTTTCCCCTCAACTTGCTGTGCTAGCTCTGTTGCTTTCAGAAGTTATGTTCCAGGGATCAAATGTGAGTAATGGGAAATCAAACCCTATACGTGACCTCCTAAAATAAATAAAAAATGGGACAAAGCCAGGCAAGATGGAAGGGACAAAAAATTATGTCATAATGACCAAGTCAGCATTTCAGTGCTTATTTCTGTCAGTTTTCCTCCCTCCTCCCACATGAAGAGCCTGTCTGAAGGCAGTACAACAACATCGGATATTTTCAAAATCATTATGTTAGTGTCAGTTGGGATTATCCTGTGAGATTTCCTGTGAGATTTAAGAAAAGAAGAATGCAAGTACTGAGAGGGTGAAAATAGAAACTTTAGAAATAATACAATGAAAAGGTTGTGTAATAAGAATATGTCTGTGTTTCTTAAAAAATCATTTGGGCTCTCCTCAAAAAGCTCTACGGTGTGCATAGCATTTGATAGGCATGTTCTTCTTATATTTTCCAAGCAAATGGATTATACAAATCATTTACCTCTAAAATTATTTTGCAAAAGCTGCAAAGATTAAAGATCATTTCACCTACACAGCTGCCATCTCATTTAAATTTGCATCCAATCTACAGTAATTATGAACACACACAAGCACACACACGCACAAGCTTCCATAGACTGTAGCTATCTAATATACTAGAATGAAAAAAGATTCGCTGTGAAAGAAATCTTTACATGCTTCTACAAGAAGTTACAAAACTGAACTAAAGATCCATCAGAGTGCATTGTTTTGGCTTTCAGAGTGGGTACTAAATACTGACAAATACTTTCCTTCCTAAGTGAGAGAAATGAATGAAATTAGTTCAGAACATTTATTTCAGAAAAGATGATGGATTTCTGTCCATAGACACCAGTCAACTTTCTCTGTGCATAGGATGACCTTCAACTGAACTGCAGAAAGTAAATGGATGGAAAGTTTCCTGAAAAAGTTTAGTGAGGATATAAGAGATTAATGAATGTATTTGTGTTGGACAGTCTTCCCTTCATAGCATATTCAGAGTGATAGTATCATGCTATTTATTGTATTTTTCAGATCATTTGCAATGTTAATTTGTATGAGTTTGATATCGCTTTTGTCTTTCAGTTGTGTGTTATTCTGAGAAATCCCTGGGGAAGGAAAGGATTTATATGCTTTGTGTACACATTCTGCAGACTAAGCACTCTGGCATAATTATTTTTGGCACTCACTAACTGATTAAAATATCCAATTTAACTCATGATCAGTAAGATTAAACCTTTTTAATATACCTCAAAAGTAAATTATCATTTGCTACTCAAACATCCCGTTCTGCACATGTCCCCAATAAAGCTGTTCTTTTTTTCGTTAATGTACCTTTTAACGAGGATTCCCTTTTATTTCTTCCTCTGGGCAAAACTGCCTTGTCCTTTATAGAGAGGTAGGAACAAAGATGAGAAGGAAGCTGACTGTGCTACTACATGGGTTTCTAATGTCATACCAATTATAAGTCACTCTTTTTTTTTTTTTTTTTTTTTTTTTTTTTTTGTATTCTGTACAGATTCAGCTGTTAAAGAAAACATATCCCTGCTTTGTGTTTACTTGATGTACAGATAAATGTCAGCGGTTAGGAGAAAATAATGTTTGAAAAAAAAATCATTTGCATGACGCAGAATAAAATTCTGCAGGCTCTTATTTCATTCAGCAATAGTTGCTTTTTAGGATATCTCACACTTGAAGTTTGCAACAAGGCCTATTTAACAGCATATTCAAGCCTTGCTTCAACTTTAGAACTTCGAAGGACAAAAATGTTGGTTCCTAAAGAATGAAAAAACCCTCCACAGACCTGAATTATGAAAAAAATTGTTTATACATCCCCAAAGAGGACAGATATCCGGACAGGTATTGCTGAAAGCAAAAATACACAAGACTCCTTGACCACCATAGGTCATGTACTCTCCTTAATCTGTACTTGTTACTCTCAGTATCGTTGTACTCTCTCAGACCAACATGGAAGTCTAGGATGACCATATGATAGAGGTCATAAGCTCAGAAGAAAACAGTTGTTGTATAGATTTTGCAGCCAGAAAGCCACCTGGATTTGGTTCAATTAGTTCAAGTACTTGGAAATGAAGAAGTCTTGCTTTAGAAAAACCTAACTTTCTTCTTATTTGTGTGACACCACCACCAGCTTATCAACAAAATATCCCTCTGAAGGAGTTACATGTACCCTGTGGTAAAGATACTTGTGAGATCAGTGTTAATACTTCAAAACTGACTGAGTAAAAATAAGGTACCAATTAAGAAAATGTTCAATTTTCAGTAAGTCAAGGTAAAATTAAGCATGGACTTTTAAAGTAGTTGCTGTATCTCTTTCACTTATTTGTCTTTCTACACAGAAAAGTGTTGTCATAGAAGCAAACTGTCATCAGTGTTTGAAAAACAACTCTTTGTCTGGTAAAACAAAACAAAACCAAAGGAAACAGCTCATGAACAGGCAGTTCCAGGCATCTTGCCATACCAAGTCAAGTTCATTAGGGGGCTGCACCCTCGACATTAACACAGTACTCCATTTCTCTGTGCTTTAGCTGACTTATTTTAAGCAGAGGAAGAAAAGTCAAGATTGGACACAGAAGGAGACAATTGCTTTTGGCCTGTTGTGACTGAGTTTACATGTAAAGGTGCCTTCTGGTCTAGTTGCTGAAGGGGAAACAAGTACAAATGTCTCGGCCTTGGCTGTTAAGGTCTGATTATAAGCACTGTGCTAGAGAATTCATGGATTATTCATGTGTAATTACAGATAGCTATTGTGCTCTTTTAAATCATCCCTATGGCCCATTATGGCCCATAACAACTGAAATAGCAATTGTCATAGTAAGGTTTGGGCTCTGTCATAGACTGTAGGCTGTAATCAATAATGATGAATGGTAAAATTTAGCATCAAGCAGGAGAAAGTCTAGTTGCCTCCCGCCATAAATCTATACAAATACCAAGGCGTGCAGCTGCTGGATCTGGAAATTTAAAAGGCAACACTCTCCCTCCACCCCCTACACATGCACCTCTATAAAAGTTGAAAAAGGAGAAATGTGCAATATGTCAATTCTAATAATCCACATGCTGTTAAGACACTTTTCTATTTATTCAAAGCAGGGTGAACCCTAGGTTGTTTTCAAGGTCAATTCCAGGTGAAAGGGGGGTCATCTGGAGGCCACCTCGGCTCCCATGCAGGTCAATAACGCCTCCTTGCTGCCCCAGAAGACAAGCTGCTCGCACCCAATCAATCCACCAACGCTGCCGCTGCACCCAGCGTAATGAACAGTGAATAAATGTAGCCTATCATCACAAAACATGCTTTTTAAGAACCTTCCCTTTTCATGTAAAACCTCTTGCTGTCAAATTCTACATTCACTCATCCAGCAGTGAGTAGCAAAAGTGAGAAATCAGGCTCTCATTGGGGTTGGTAAAAGGTCATTGCTGACAGACATGGAGGTTAAACTGCCGAGTTAAAATACTGTTCATTACCCACTGCAGCATTTTGCTAACTACACTTCTTTGTGTTACAGTCAAGCACTACATCAATATGCCCCTCCTCCTAATTCATTAGCAATTGTTGAATTGCACAGAAGAAGGAAAAAGAAGTATTGATCTTTTATATATATATATATATATATATATATATATTTACTTTCCCATGTCAGATACTTTTACATTTTTATCCATTCAGTATTAAAAACTCAGCTCGCAGGCCATGCTTTCTGCTTGCGATGTGCAGTCATCATTATGAGTAAAATTCCTGGAGGCAGAACTGGCCAGTTTGTCTGAAACCCCAAAGGCTTGGGGCTACTTAAGCAATGTATTCTTTTCTCTCCCCCCTTTATTAATTGCCTTCTTCATATTGATGTCTGTTTATCAATAGGCTTGAAATTTTGCACTGCAAATATGCCACGTTGAAACATGTTTGAAGTTCAAAATAAGGAAAAAAATCTCATCCAGCAGATCAAATAAAAATGGTTAAAAATATACATAATGGTAAATTGTTATCTAGCTTAAACAAAATGACTGTGACCTGTTCATACTGACTGGGTTAGATCTTTATCAAACATTAACCTCAGTGTAGTTCTCAAGACACTCCCTAATCTAATATTTTATTAAGAAATGTTTAATGTCTGCGTTTTTTCCACTATTAAAGAATTTTGATGTATCCAAAAGAGCCATTTAGAGCAGCAAGGAATCATTGGAGTTCAAATGGAAACAGCAGTGAAGGTTTCACTTGTACCAAAGGCAGTGATTCAGTGGGAATTCTTAACAGTTGAGACCAATTTCCCAAAATGAAATTCCATTCTTTGATTAATTAATAAGTAGATGGGATTCCCTTTATTGAAATGCAAAGCTTTTGTATTTAAAGATAGTCATCTTAAAAAAAATATCTCAGAGTGCAATAGAAAAATTATCTAGAATCATGAATAAAATAAAGGTTTATTTACTTGCACACTACAATAATAATTTGACTCAATGTATTAGCATTATCTATTTAAATCTTTAAAAAATACATTCAGAGATTTCTTCAGGAAAAATATATCTTTTTTTTCCTCCTGTATGCTTTCTCTCTCAGTGGGACTGAAAATAAAATGTTATGACTTAAATCACAAGAGGCTAACATCATTTTTAGCAACAAGGGCTGCATAATTTCAAGACTATGAGTGAGTGGCTGACTTTAACTAAAATGTTTCAGTTCTGTGCGTATATAGGTACATAAATAATTCAGAATTAATCCCTGCAGAGGGGACAATGGGAATCGTAAATTATCCATGTGCCGTCCTCAACATTAGAGGCAATGAACCTATAGTAACAAACTATGAGTGTTACTCATTACATACATTTCACAGACACCTTAACCTTTTGAATATTAATTTCCCTCTGCAGCTTGTAGCTAGGCGGCATAATTTTTTTTCCTTTCCCTTTCTGTTTCTTTCTGTGCCTTCATTCTTTTTCTCTCTCTCTCTCTTTCCCTCTTTAACATCTCCTGAACAGCGTATCGGTTAAGTTATTGAGTGGGTTGTGAATACTGAAGGAATATTGATTCTTTTTCTAACTAAATAGTTACTGGAAAGCATTTTTTTAAAAGCTAGATTGTTGTTTCAGTAATATTATATGCAGCACTTAATGTACTCAGAGATTAGATATGTGTAAAATACCGGTTTAGATATTTGATGTAGTCTGATGCATTTAATACGTAGTTCATGGCTATCTCCTAACACCAGGAATGCATTGGAGCGCTTACTGTTTTCTGATGCCAATAAATGTTGCAATCATTTTATGCCATCTAAGATTCCCAAGGTTTACTCTAGAAAGGTGGGAGGTATATTTCATCAGAATCCAAGAGAAATCACAGTAATTCATTTTTTGCGTAAGTGATATAATGTTTTGATTTCATTTTGTTTGTTTTCACTCTAGATATGGCACAGAACAACCAAAATTGTCTAAAAATCATATTTAAAGGGAGAAAATATTAGGTTTCTGTCAGATTCATGAAAAAAATTGCTTTGGAAGTATTTTTCTAGAGAAGAGCTTTTCAGGAACAACACTGAAACAATACTTAGCGGCTTCAATGGTGAAACCATACTTAAAGGCCTTTAAAAACACAAGAGGAGTCAATGGCAGGTTACATAAAGTACACAGCAATTATGAAACAAATTATACAGACACTTGCATGCTTCAGGTTTAGCTGAAATTATACTCTGACTGTTCCGTAAACCCTTACTTCTCTTACGAAACTCTGCTGAGGCTTTTCATAAGAGGGTTTAGAGGATCAATATCCATTTGGAAAGCTCATGATGCTATTTCTGTTAAAAAGTGGAACAGAACAATACTGTCAGGACACTAATCCCCTGAGTTCAAGGGGACTTTATTCACATGAAAAAGGGTTGCAAGTTCAAGCTAAGGTCTGTTGTATGATTATTATGCACTCTTCTGCTTCCTGTGTATATTCTGATATTTTTTCCTAAGCATCATCTGCTGCTCTGGCAGAAACAGGAATTCTGGCCTTGGTAGCTGGCTGGTTAGATCCAGTAAGGTATAACAAGATCATTTTTTTCCCAGGTGCATCCAAAGGATTGATTTTCTGTAAAATTATCTCCATGAACAAATAGCATGGAAAAAGCAAGCAAACAAACATCAGAAGCTCTGATGCTTCTAGTGTGAACTTTTTGCTATTTTTGTTATGTGATCTTCATTGTTATTGTTGTTTTTGTATGTGGGCTTTTTCCTGTCACCTGTGCTTTCCCAGATCTTTCTGATACTGAACTGGGCTCTGAACAACCAGCTGTAGATGTCCCCTGTTCATTATAGAGGAGTTGCACTAGATGACCTTTAAAGGTCTCTTCCAACTCAAGTGATTCTATGATTCTATTATAACAGTGGGAAAGGTGTGGGGAAGGCTTACTAATACCGTTCTCTAAGAGCAGATGCAAAGGAATGGAGATGACTGCCTAACTCCTGTTTCTCCATCCTCAAATCTTAAGAAATTCCTTCGTAGCCAGGCTGACCAGGGAAATGCAGTGTTGGCCCCATGACCCTGGATTCACAGTAAGAATTCCTCAGAGTTCTCAAGTGTTACACCTACAACGGTCATTGCTTGGTTTAATTTTCAGTGCTTAACACAATCTTACATTATCATCAGTATCTCTTGTAGCTGATTTAAAAATTTCTACTTTCCATTTCGTAATCTTGACATGGATATATTCTGTATATTGTCACTCCCCCAGTTTTCATCACTTTTATTCAGTATGCAACACTGCAGGAGACCATAGGCCCTGAAGTTTCTAGAACTATTCACTTTGAAATATGGAAGAATCCAATTTCTTTCTGGGCAAGCCAGCTCTCTGATTCCTAGAAGGTATACATGAAATGAGTTCTTCCTTTTCTTGTTTTTATTAACTTTGTACTGCATTAGAACACATGTATTGTAACATTATACATGCATTAGAAAATGCCAGCACACAAGAGTATATTTGTGCCTGGCAAGGAAGATATCTGTAAACTGATTTAGCTTTTTAAATTATTTGAGCATAAACAATTCAGATGTGAAGATTCTCTATGATGGCAAAATATGAAACAAATTGGTGTCTTGTCACCGTGTGAAATTCCATTGAAATACCCCAATTTATGCCATTTATAAGAAGACAAGGACTTACTTCTTTTGCTGTCTTTAGAAAAAAAATATATCATACCATCTTCTGAGTTAGAAATCGTGCTAACCACAATATTAAGCATATTTCCAGGCAGAAAATATGAGTATAAAGTGTTCACAGAGGCACGTTCCTGTGGTTATGCTAAGAAGAAATGAAAAAAAATGCAAAACAAATACTCAAGTGTAGATTTTATGTTAAATCAACTTGCAATAATTGTGTGCTAAAAAAATAAATCATGTTAACCCACTTGACTGAGACTTACATGGTTTCTCTTCTTAGAGAAAGAACCCTCATAAACCACAGCCCAATTATTCAATTTCCCTTACTAATTATGGAAACTACTCATTTCTTGGCCTCAAGCACTAGATGATGTATCTCTGAAGGGCAACATAAGATTTATCATAATCTGTGGCTCTCTTTATTTAATGAGAATAAAAATAAATACTTCAGAGTTCCAGTGTTACAGGTTAACTTTGGATTCTGCATTGAATTTGATTGATGAGTTCTCTTATACTGAATATTACAACTCAGAGCACCTTCTGCTGCAAGACAGTTGCAAAGGTTGGGGCATTCATTAAGTACAACAAAGTCCAAATGCAGATGAAAACCACATCTGTTGCTAGGTCTAACAACGCAACAAACCATCCCCTACTACCTGGCATGAACTGCTTTGGTTATCACAATATGGAGATGCTCATCTGCCATGATCTAATTAAAGAAAGCATGTAAACATAATTTTACTTAGTTCCATCCTATCCCAGGTCAGCAAATAAATGCATAGTTCATCTGCCAATTACTGTCACAAACTGGTACACTGTAGGTGCCTGAAAGGAAGCGGACAAAGTCAAGGAAGTCCTGTCCTGATATATGTAAAATAAGTTGGATTCTACAGTAGGCTTTAGGAGATTATTTTTCTCTGCAAAGCAAAGAACCATCAGATACAAAGCTTCTGAAAGCAGGAAAAACAGTTCTTGGAAAAGGTTCTTTCACGTTGTCTTAGTTTCTAACAGAAGTTACTTCTCTCACAGTGTCTGGTATGAAGCTATGTTTTGTTTCCAGAAGAGAAACAAAACTGATAACACCTGGCAGTGTTGAACACAGCCAAGGACATATTTTGTTCCTTAGTGAAGCAGCTAGGAGGCATAAGGAGCCGGGAACTGGGAGGGGACAGGACCAGGGCAGCTGACCCAAACTGACCAAAGGGATATTCCATACCACATGACGTCATGTGATGTAAGGAAGGGAAGTGAGCTGGGAGGGTCCCTTTGCTTGGGGATTGGCTAAGCATCGGTTGCGGTCGGTGAGCGATTGCTTTGTACAATCACTTGTTTTGTATATAATTATCATTACTGTTATTGTACTCTATTTTCCTCTTTCTGTTAGTAAACAGTTTTTATCTTAACCCACGAGTTCTACCTTATTTCTCGACTCTCTCCCCCATCCCAGCTGGGAGGAGGGGGGGGGTGAGCAAATGGCTGTGTGGGGTTTCCAGGCCTGCCTGCTGAAACCAGAACACACGTTTACCTCTTAAGTTGATCTAGATAGGAGAAATGGGATTCATCTCACCAAAGTATATTTCTGCAATGAGAATGTCTACACCAGAGGCTTTACAATGACTGGAGAAAATCATTTAGGTGGCTCAACTGACTTAATCCGAAAATAGTTATCTGGAATATGTCAGCTGGTTTGCCTGTTAAATGTGCTTGTTCACTTCATTTCCTTCCACTGCTGTGAAAGGAGATTGAAGCAATTAACTTGGAGGCAAGTGCCTACAGCAGTAGACAATGCAAGTAAGGCAAGACAAATACCACAGAATCTGTCCCAGTCCAAAATATTTACCTGTAGCAAAAAGTATTATTCTTTTTCAACAATTAACATGAAACAGGCAAGGAAATCAGGAAATAAGTATGCAAGAGCCCCAAATCTCATGTTATTTCTGTAAAAGTAGTGATCAACTAAGAAACAGTGCTGCACTGTGGTAGCCTGTCATCTTTGTGCATATTTTTTATCAGACGTTTTGCAAGCTATACTAATACTCTTACTGCAGGTTGTTTTTCCACACTGTTCATTGCTGTTGTTATTTTAACCAACTGATCATTCTCCTCTCATAAATGCATTACCTAGATTTTAACTCACTGTTTAGGTAATTGAGAGGATTTTCTGGAGCTTATGTTTGAGCTCTGGATGCATTGACAACATTTAGGTGATCAACAAGTACCTGGGCACGTAAACACTGTTATGATAAACACTGAGCCATTGTTTCTGAAGTTCTTAGTTATCTGCTTAAATATAAACATAGCTGCAGTAACCTTATCTGCCCACATTTGAGAGTACCAGAGGACATAGTTTTAGCTGGAATTTCACAGACACTGTTGGCACTTGCTCAGTGCAAGTTTGTCTTTCTTGTTGGTTTTGTAACAGCTTGAACTTTGCACAGATTGCTTCCTTTAAGAGTTTGTAGTGATCACCCTTAGGATGGTCAGTCAGGGTACCATGCTGTGGCATGATGATTCTTGTGTTACAAGGGCACATTCTGGATTTTAAACCTGATGTAGATTATTATTCTCCCTTTCATGAATCAGCTTTGCTTATTTACTACACAATAAACACCATACAAAAGTGTTTTTGTAACTGTTTTCAGACAGCAGCATAGCAAGTTCTGTTGTAGTAAAATTGTGCCCTATGATGGCAAAATATATACCTATATTTTTGTCCTTATATAAAAAAGTCAAAGAACACAGCATATTGTTATTGAAACAGGAAATATGCAATAGCCAAAAGGTAATTACTTCAAAACTTCTCCGCATGTCAAAAAGGGAAGCAAAGAAATAAAACCAACAACAAGTAAAGACCTCTACAATAACACTGGAAAGGGGATAACCAAAGAATTTTGGAAAACATAAATTAAAGTTTATTTTGAACAAGTATACGGGCCAGATTAAGACTAAACATTCAGTTTAGACTGGATATACATCGTAACCATCCAAAATGCTTACAACCATTTCCAAGTTAGAACTACCTGCTCAGCCTTCTGAATTTCTCCAGTCTTCTAAAGTCACAGTTGGCCAGTGGCCATTGGGGCCAGGCAATAAATGACAGTTTAGGGAACTGCCTTTCAGGATAATCAAGATCTGTAGCTGGTTTTGCAATTAAGACAAACTGACAATGTAATTTTGCTAGAAAATGAATTTAAAAACTGTAACATTGAGGAAAATTGAACATCAGTATTTGTCAGCAGCAAAAAGATTTTAGAACACGTTTAATACTCTGCAAAGGCATTTAAAAAAAATAAAAAAGCTTTTATC
>WBMW01001855.1:409386-430662 GCA_013396635.1 Penelope pileata
GAAAAACAAACGTCAAAAAAAAGATATTAAGAGCTTCTATAAAAGGGATGAATTAAAGAATGGAACAAACGTAATCAGCAGAAAATCTGTCTTCAGTAAATAATAAATTTATAAATACATAAATGCACACTGCATAATATATTGAACTGGAGATGTATGTGAGATAAAATAAAGGTTAACAACTATACCTTGTCACAAAAGTAAAGAAATATGTGCTATTTAGGAGTCTGGTGCAAAAGTTTAGTTTCTTCAATTTGTTGGCTTTTCAATAACTGAAAAGATACGCTTGACATCTGGTTTCAGACACCACAAGAGCAAAGGCAAACTCAAGTCTCAACATTGTCTGGAAACCAAGAAAAGTGTATATTCTAAGGCATATCAAAATTATAACAGGTAATGCATGATGTTATCTTATGCAGCAAGCTATTTAACAAATAAAAAAGGAACAATTTACACAGATGCCCCATCAAACACTACAGGGGAAGCACAGATGGGGCACCATCAAGTGGTATAAATGCTCTAGTACTTATTTGTAAAATCTACATAATTCTTCTGAACATCTGAAGGCCTGTAAAAAAGCACTTTAAAACATAATAATGAAAATACCAACACATACTAAAAATTGTAAAAGCATATATGTATATATTTAAGTATAATGATAAGGAAAAGAGTGTTTGGGTCATAGCTGCTTCATAATCTATGACATTTTGGAAAAAAATATATGGTACAAATGGATTTCCTGTGGAAAACCATTAAATATTATGTTCTTTTATCCTGAGATAAATGCAGCTCTGTACAGACAAGTTTTACAAAAACGCTGTCGAGCTTCCAAAATTTTGATCAGTTGGCACTTTAAGTTTGTTTTATCTACCTAAATTCTTTTGGTTTTCAAGTCCCCTTAGCTTGTTTTAATTTCCACTGGAGAGACATCCCTGGATGGACTGTGTTTATTTTTTTATCCTTGGTTTTGCTCAAAGAAAAACTTCCTCTCATTTAGGATCACAGTTCACTGCATCACCATTGCTTTTGAAAAATATTTTTAGGTGGTGAAGTGTAACATCCTTCTCATTTAATTTTTCCATTTAAGAGTCATTATTAAAATGCCATCAGCATTTGGGTAGAAAAGAATTACATCCCACATTGTGCTATAGCCCCAAATATCTGGATCAAATGTTGCACTATTTTTAAAATGCATTTCTGTCTATTCCTTCCTTTAATAAGCAGGAGCAAAAATGAAATGGGTGTAAAACGCTGCAGCAGCTCTCCTCTAAAGGAGAAAACACCAAGCCTCTTTATTCATCATTTTTATAGTCAACTTTCTATTTCTTGAACATACTTTTGAGCTCTCCAGATCAGCAAAAGTCATTCACTGAGAGCTACAAAATAAACCTGTTTTATCAGAGAACACATTAGTAAAATATCTTGCCTTCCTCTTTGTGTGGGGAGTAAAATCCCGCTCCTTCTGAGAGGCTTTTTGTTGGTTTGTTTGCTGCTGTTGAATGATCCTTGGCTGTACACTGGAAAGGGCATTCCTTTAGGACTTTAAAGGCAAAGTAGAAAAAATGACATAAAAGCCTTGCTGTGATTTGATTGATGCACTCTCATATTTGAAGTTCACTCACAGCTTTGTGCTGGAAGACTGGGGTCACTCTATCCAGTCCTCTAATGAGACTGTGCATGAACACTTGCAGCTTTGTAGGCCTTGTTTTAATCAGAGATTGAGAAACACTCCTGACTGATAGTCTTCAGGATCAGATCTAAACAGAAAATAACATGCTCGATTTGGCCTCTGAAGGTGGGTTGAGCAAATCTTTGTGATGTATTGGAGCATTTGTTGAGTGCAAGTGCACGTGGTGTGGTTCCTATTTCTGTCGGCAAATACAAATTTTTCACTCAGCAGGCATAATCAGAGCTAACTCGAGAGGAGAAATAACAAAAACTCAACAGCCCTTAGCAACTCAGCATGGCATAGAGGGATTTAAGACTTTAGCATTTTATCTCTATCAGTATGAAAATGTATGAGGAAATCTGAACTTTGGAAGTGCAAATAAACACATTTAACACGTTATAAACCAACTATTCTACCAATGATTCCTGGGTCTTTTCTTCTTCCTTTTTTCCATTGCCAATCTCTCTCTCCTAAAAATAAAACTGGTTCATTGATTTAGGTTTGAAACAAAAATTATCTGTTTTGATAGAGGTAAGGAATGAAGCATGCACAATATAGTGTTAGCAACTCCATACTGACAATGGAGGCAAAGTCATGTCCTGCATTCCACAATATTTTGCTTCTCTGCAGCTCCTGTTTACTTCCCCCCCTGGCTGGGAGACAAATCCAATCCTCTGCTTCACATTGCAAGATGACAGTAAAAAGTGTTAGGTTTCCTACCAAAATCTAATTGAGGTAATTGCGTTCTGCAAAAGTAAAATTCACTCTGTAGCTTTAACTAAAAACATTTGCTTTACCTCCTAGGAACTGCTGTGTAAATGGATGTGGTTTATAATCACTAACAACTTGCTATGTGTGAATATCCACATATAGGTAGAGACCTTGGAAAGGAAAAAGAGGAATTGCTATGATGGATAGTAGTTCTCAGAGGGGATGGAAGAAAAATAAATTCACAAGCTTATATTAACACAGAATAATGTTTGAAACACTGAAGACTGAATACCGCAGTTCTTCCTCAGCTTGCTTCCCTGCCATCCCCATGTTACTACATTTGTTTTTTATATCTCCCTCCTTATTTAATCTGCATCTGTTGCATTTCCTCCGTGTGGTGTTTTCCACATCATGTTAGCCGAAGTCCTTACAGCAAACAAGCTGCGCTGCTGCCTCCCCTGAACTGTGTTGTAGGACTGGACATCTCATGCTGCTGCACTTGTGTTTCATCACTGTATATCCTTTAATACATATTCCTCCAATGAAAATGTACTAAAATGTACTTCTTTGCAAGAACAACAGAACAAGATTGGATTTTGTAGCCAAACAACTAAATAACAAAAGGACAAAAAAAGTGATTAAGTTGCCCTTAATTTAGAATTACTTCTCTGATTGGCTTCATATTTCCCCTCAAAACAATTTTTGGTGAAGATGGACTGTGTAAGCTTGGAAGAAACTACTTCTGTGTGGGTAAATATAGAAATATGGAAATAGAAATCAAGTTTGTTATGGGAAATGTACTTTAATATAAAATGAGTGAAGGGTATGAAATAATCTAGGGAATGACTTCAGATTCATAGTTTCTCAAGTGCAAAACAGTAGATTTCTATTTCTCTCCTGAAATTTGCAAAGACTGTACCTGTTAGTACTTATTTTGATATCAGATGCCAGGCTGTTAGGATCGCTATTTGTTTTTGTTCCCAGCAAGGTTTCTTTCTGTTACATTTAACATTTCACTACAAAAACTTGCACTGAGGAGATCTAACTGCTAATCACTTACTCAGAGCTGAAAGCAGTAACCTGTTATGAATCATTCTGTGGATATTAATAGACAATGAGTTCTTTCACATTTTCTGGTTTAAATCTTTCTCTCTAGATAATATCCCTTATTTCAATTACTGTGTTTATCTTTTGAAGACAACTCACCCTCCCTCTAATTGCCTTATTCCTAGAAACACGTGGCTGTTTTTTTTCCTCTTTGCTTTACAGCTTGATACGAAAAGTACCATCTTTACATCTTTGCTATCTCATGGGCTACAACACGAAGAAGGAAAATGCTATGGCCCGAGGCATAATTTGGTGTCCACGTCAGCCTGAACTGTCATAGGTGTGGCAGTCCTACTCTAACTTCTCTGCAGAGTGCTCAAGCTGCTGCATTGTATTTTCTAGGGGCAAACTGATTTGAGTGGAGGAGTAGCAATCTCCAGCGGAGGTGCAGAAATTCACTAAAATGAGACAGTTCAACCATTCAACCACAGCGTGGGTAGTATCTAGTGAAAAGGACACCTTAGAATTCAGCAGAGAGACAGAAGTTAAAGGTAGAAACTTCTTTCCCAGTCAGCTGTATCCCAAGAACAGACCTACATTCAATCAGACACTCTGCAAACACTGAGATCCAGGCTGTTATTCTTTGCGAGAATCTCTATTATGTTCATATGTTATTTTTGGGAATAAAGGAAGATTTTTTTTCCTTGGAAAACACTTGAATCAGCCCATTTACGTTGGTCTTCCTTATTAAAGAGATCTCCTTCACTTGCTACGTCCTCACAGAAAGTGTCCCACTGCCATTTGCTTAGAGAGCACCAAGCACACTGAGGTCCTTCCTGGACTTCCCTTCTCGTGTCACAATCAGTACTGAGCACAGGAAGCAGTGGAGTTCTGCCCTAGGGAAAGTTTTACTAGTGAAATTTCAGAGAATCTACTGGTTACTTCTGCTACACCACAGACATAAAGACATAGTTCAGGTTTTCGCCCAAGTAAATTTTTTCAGAAAATATCAGATAGAGTATCAGTTATTCAGCATTATACTAAACAAGAAGAAAGGGAATTTTTGTTAGTTAGTTAGTTTGTTTAAATAGCCAATACTGTTAAAATGTTTTCTCTTGTTTTGGGAACAGTCATCTCCTTGCTCCTCCTCTTCTAATTTACCTTAGTGTTTGCCTGATGAATTTCCAGTTTATCTAGCTTTGTTTGTCTGATTCTATCCAAAACATGCTCTTGTTAGAGCCTGAGTTCACTTACAGTTGTCATAAATATAAATGCTAATTTACAAAACTCAGCATCTTATGCCTCTGTAAAGTATTGGTTATCTGGTTTACCTTCTTTCACATCAGTTTTCCAATATCAATTGCACGTATTGTATTCACAGATTTTTTGCTTAAATGTTTGATGTTACCTTAGTAAAATAAAATAACATATGCCAAACATAATTAGCCAAAGCAACCGGTTGGGAGGAAGGCTGTTTGGCCATGATCCTTCGGAAGGATCATAGCTGATTAGGTTACTTGAGCTGCATCTATTAGTCAAGTAACAGTAAGAGATCAAAGAGAAGAGGAGGGGAAATCTGGTGAAGTATGGATGGATATTGATGAAAAAACAGCTCTTATTGCTCAGTTACTAGACTTCTATTTGTCTTCTCCCTCTTCTTGAACTCTGTTTACTGCTATACGTGATCTTCCTTCAAACATCACAGAGAAGAAATACAAGTTTGGATGAGATAATAAAGGATATGAAAGTAATAAAAGGGTCTTGTCTAACGAGAAATCAGTGTGCTTCAACTTCCCCTATTAATTTCATCAGTGATGCTTTATAGAAAATGAGTGGGGATACAATGACAAAACAGAAGAAAATGTACCCTTATAAGCTGACTGTGGTCTATTTGGCATATAATCAGTGGACCTGTTTCTTTTTCAAACCCAATCACTCACCACTTTCTAAAAGTAAGCAACTTTTTGAGACCCACAGTGCTATTGCAGCAATGTGTGGCTAGAATAATACAATACAATATAGCAGTATACCCCTAATTCTTTTCTATACCATCAAAGCACATATGTGAGTCAAAGTGAGACATCCTACTTCTCAGATGGAACAATACGACAAGATCAATTTAAATTAGTGGCATCCTTTCTTTCTGATGGCAGGAACATCCTGCTCAGAAAAAGGCTCCTGAAAGTTCAAGACTGAAAATTTTAGAATAATTTGCCTCTCTAAGTTTGTGAGTTGGCATTTACACTAAATGATGACCTTCTAAATTCTTTACAATGTACAAAACACATACAACAATATATAAATCCACAAAAAATAGATTGCCTATTGTATGTATACTAAAACAAGAAAGATTTATATTAATATAGTTAAATGAAGGCTGTAGCTACCAGTTTTCATCACGTATGTAAAGATCTATATGGTACATGATATAAAAAGTGGTCATAAATAAGTCATCTTATAATTTAAACATATTTATTTGAATAGAGTGGCATAGTAATATTTTCTGTGTGTCTGCACTCGGACTCCAAGTAAAGCTGAGTAAAGTTAATATGAGGAAAAGCTTTCAGGGGAAAAACACTAAAATAACAAAAGTATCTACCACTTATGCAGACAAACAGAAAGTGGGAAAATCATTTGCAGAGGATCTTGAAAAATTTCATGTCCTGTGTTAGGTAAGTAGATACAAACAAATGCTTACCTAATTTCTGCTTAGCTGGTACCTTGCAGCTATAGCAGAAGCATTACTTTCTTTAGTAACTAAAGGTAAATTTAGCATCCCACTCAGTGAAATGAACAATCTGGAAATGAAACAAAACATGATTTGTTGTTATGTTTTGCTTTGCCTAATTCAGCTGTACTTTGGCTCTCCGTTTGTGGCTTGAATATATTCCTAGTAACGGCTAGTTTCACTGACCGAAAGACAATGCCAGGAGTGGAGACTTGGCCCAGTTAGCTGTGGTTACAGACCAGGCACCCCCTGGCCAAGCAGCTGCCACACTTACATCCACTTTTCATCAGCATTCTGGACCTGGCAGAAACACGAGTTTAAAAAAAATATAACAGTATTTTGGAGTCTTCCCTGGACATTTCGCACTCAGAAAATTCCCATTTCCATCTTGCTATTTTGAGTGTGCTCAGTAGTATAAGGCGTTAAAAAAAATCCAAAAGCTAAAGTCAGCTGGATGGTTTTCTGGGCTATTTCATGAGAAACGAACAAATACTGTGCGGCCCAAATCAGAAGTGGGCAACAAAATACCTGCGAATGTGTGTAAGCAGAAAACTGACAGTTAGGAATTGGCATTACTTTCTTTAGAAAATGGACACATTATTAGCAATAAAAACAAAAAAAAAATTGAAATGTTTTCTTTCCAATAAATAAAAATTAAAAAGTGAAACCTTTTAAAATGAAAAGCACTGTTCGTGATGCAGTTATAACAAAGTTAGGAAAAATAAACAGTAAGTTCATATTCCATTATTGCAGTAAAGGATGCACAGACATCCTGTAAGAGCCATCAGGACTCAAAATTACATTATATGAAAGTACAGTATGTGAAATGGGCACCAAGTCATTAAAACACAGGCAGCAGAGGATGAAAAGGAGTATGTTTTCCAATCTTAGACAAGCATCAGTTATAAATAACTGCACTCCAAACACAATTGTTTCTAAATCAAAGAAGAAAGAGGAAACAAAAAAAGAAAGAAAGAAAAGCAAAGGTCTAACTGCCATGTAAACTCATTTTAAATGTCATGTCTTATTAGAAACCAATAAGTGGAATGTCTGTTTTCCCCCTTTGGTTGAGCCATCAAATTTGTCAAAATTTTATGATAATTCATTTCATCATTCCTCAGACATTTAAATGACAGGCAGTCCTTGGGAAAAAAGATCCCTGTAATCCTACTCTTCATGTTAAACTCCCTCTAGAGAGATTTTTAAAATATATCACATTGTGATAGGAGCAGAGCCCTAAACTTCTCAATTCCACTTATGATTTGCTGCCTTTTTGGAAAATGACAATGAATTGGCTCTCTACTATTCTTGACCTCTTGACTTCTGAACCATGGCTGTCCATGCCTTAACTTTGCTTGTTTAAGTCAGCAGCTATCATATCACTCTGATCCCCTCCCAGAGGGTCTGAAGATTTAACTCTCCTGAACGGTTAAGCTCCCCCTCTAGTGTTCATTGCTCATCACATTATTCCTCCAAGAAGAAGGGAAGATATGTCAATTTATAACTTCTCATAGAGACAGTTTCTGCTCATTTATAGTTTAAGAGTATAATGGCAGTGGCAAGGAGATTAAAAGGCAAAAAGAGCTCTTGAAATCTGTTTTTATTTGGCTTCCTTCTGCTGAACTTTATAAGAACAAAAAGAAAGTAACAGTGAAGATTCTAATTAGAAATTTATTTGAAACAATGACTGATGTTACAAAAATTATCCAGTAGCATGCAGAGTATCTGATACAATGAGAGTTTAGAAGGCAAAAAATAGTGTAGAATTATCCCTGGGAAGGTGTCAATTTCTATGTAGGTGGGACAGTTAATAGCTGAAATCAAGGTGCAAGAATTAGTGCTGATTACTAATTAAATTGGGGTAAGGGTTTCTGACATATCTCTTTTCTTATTGAGTCTCACTAGCGGCCTGCAAAAGACATTCTTTACTGATTGAGGGTCAGTATATTCATATATATGCTTGCTCATAAATGATTTGGATTTACTGTGGTGAAACAAAATCTAAATGAAAATCAGTTAGTCGTAATAATCAAAATGTGGGAGACTGAAAGGTTAAAAGTTCAGTCTCTTTGTTAAATGCAGCTTTGGACCCTCAGATAGACACAACCCAGAATTTATTGTACTGTGGAAACACAGGAGGAAATAACCCCCAGTGCTTCAGATGCAGGTACATCAGCATGTCATCTGCAAATCTGATTTTACTTTTAAAGGCACACTGTTTAAGTTGAACTGTTGAATGTAAAATAGCCTTGCAAAATCCAAACATAGAAAACCCCAATCTTCATGCAATATCATTAAAAATTCAAAGCATAGATCCTGATTGCAGCAGAGTCTCAGTCCAGATTTCTTTAAATGATATCAACCTGTGATTCATTTAAGGTATACTTCATGTAGCAGCTTAAATGCATAGAAATAAAATTAAAAAATAAAAATAATTTAGGCAGTTTTCATGCTAAAAATTGCTGTTTCATTTTAGATATGAAAATATCTATCAAATGATATCTAATTAAAATTATTGTGGAAAATTTTCTGCTATTCTAGTGCTTCTTTTGCAACAGAAATGCTCTGAAAAACTATAATGATTCTGCCAATGTTTTCCTTCAGAAAAAGAAATAATGTCCTCTTTAATAAATTCTACATGGCCCATTTTGCCTTTTCAATATGACTTTTTAAATTAACATTAAATATTGCAGCATTTAAAAATTGAAGTAAAAATATAAAACATACCTGTAGAAAACCAGACATTCTAATGGATCTAGTATTATTTTCTTCTTAGTAAATTCTTTCATGAATAATTTGAATATTTGTTTTCTTTTTTTCATTGCAATTCATATTGAAAATTTTAACTCCTTAGTGCAGTGGACAGTTCTGCACTCTTCTGCAAGGTCATTAGCAAGAACTTAAGAAGAACTTAGAAGTCATTAGCAGAACTGTTGTACTTGAAGTATTTTAGAAGACAATACAACCGGGAATCCTGCAAGCTTCTGAAAGATGTTTATTCTGCTAGTGCTGCAGCAGAGTTCTCTAATCAGAACATACTTAGACTGGCTAGAGCACTGAGTTGCAAATATGTGTGGATTATATCTATGCTGTGAAATTTCTAGCTGAAGTGGACAGAACTATTGAAATTCAGCTTAGGACAATCTCTTTTCAAAAATGAAATTTCTAATGTACTATAGAACTAAGCTCTATGAGTGCGAAGGCAGGGCATTGGTTGATTATTTTGGAAGAAAGTGACAGCTAAATACAAAACTATGAATAATCATCTTCAGCATTGTTTATTCTGAGTACAGGGCACTGTTGGACAGAGAGCTGAAGTATAATGAGCATTGACTAATGAGGACATTAAATCATCCATAAAGAGAAGACCAATGTCTTCCTCATGTGTGTATCACTCTGAGTTGCATGTAAAAGCAAGTATCTAAATAACACTAAAATGTCAGTGTCCATCTTGTTCTGCTGCTTTCTAGTGTATGTCCTGGAGAACATGTTGGTGAAGATAAGATTGTCTCATTTCTCGTTGGCCAGGCAGATGATCAGCTGTGTTGCAATAGGACTGGTCTAACTTGCAGAGTAGAGAAACAAGTCAGACAAGAAGTCCAACTCTGAGGCAAGGAGAAAACAGTGCTCAAATTGTAGCACAGAATCTTAATCTGTTTCTAAATTGTTCCTCTGGAAAGAAACTGGTTGCAGAGGAGCAGGACGCAGAGAAGTCTCTCAGGAAGATGTAGTCAAGAAGAAAGGAAATAAAGACACAGCCATGCTATCCGTCACCCAAACTTTGCTATATGGAAAATTCAGCATCAAGGAATGGATGTAGAATTTAACTGAAGTATTTCTGTCCTGAGTTGTGGTTCCCTCAGTATTATAAATCCTTCAGTATTATAAATCCAAATAAAGACATATAGTTACAGACATCTAAGACTAAAAGATATAATGTTCTTCAAAATATAAATTAAAAATAATTCTATTGGCAGTTAGAAGAGAAATAAAATGAGTAAGAGAATGGCTAAAAATAGACAGACAGACAGACAGACAGACAGACAGACAGATAGATAGATAGGGAATGTTCTTCGTCACTCTCCTGGACAATGAAAATGCTTTCAAAAAATTAAAAGAGAAAGCAGAACTGATAAGGGGTTCCTCATAAAAATGTGTGCAATGCCTTATTAATCAATGACACTCACTATGCCCTAAATATGTTTAAACAGACAATTTAACATACTTCTGAATTCAAAACAAAACAAGAAATAAAACAAAATAAAACAAAACCCTGAAGTTAAGAATAGGATTACAGCTTTAAATCCTACATGAGATAGGAGAATAGATCTTCACTATGCAATTTGCTGCTTTTGAAGCATATCCCATCTCCTGCACAAGACATTTGAGCATCATTGAAACAATATATAAGATCCTGAGATGAATTGCAGCTCTTCTATGCTACCCGTGTGTCTCCCCTAAATTTCCAAAAGAGTAGTTGATAGCATAAACATGCATTTGGGAAAAGCTTGAACTTCACATTTCAAATCACCATCCAAAGAAATTATCTATAATTGGGCATGCTCTCTTCTTTCAACTAGTAAAACTTGCTGAATGGTTGAATAAGATTCAGTTCTCTTGAATTCTTTTCTCCCTTAATGCATGGTATGATCATATAATATAGAAATCTGTCTATAACCCTTTTAGGACTACAATAACATTAAATCTGCAGTATCTGAAGCTTATATACAAGTTCATTTGTACCCAGAAAATATTTCCTTCTTCACTAATTTCTCAAGTGTAGCTTATATAACTGCATTATATTGCAGTAAACTGAGGAATAAAACATCCTGTTGTAACTTCAATTAAATCAAAACTATTTCTGGCTTGTTTATGAGAGTGATGGGACAGAATGCTGATGTTCTCTGAACCCTCTTCCTACCTATTTCAGGATATTACTTCATTACTATATATCCAGCTGTCTTCTACATTTTTTTTTTAAGTTTAAGACAGCATAACAAAAGCAATTGCTTAATTTCTTTCCTCAGAGATTGTAAGGGAAATTGTTTGATTTGCTGATAGGCTTTTTGTTTGCTTGTTTAATGTGGTGAGAGTGTTTCTGCATGTGCATGTTTATTATATATGTGTGAAAAGGAATTATTTCTGGATAGACAATTTCTGAGTGTGGTTCTGTGGTCAGCTTTCTGTGCTTTCTCATCCCTTAGAAGAGTTCATTCCACAAACGAGGCTGATCCTGTAAGGATAACTTTTTTATTTGGCTTTCAAGCATCCCTCCTGTTAGTCAACAATTGAGCTGAGCAGCTGCCATTAGAGGTCATGAAAGGAAAGTGTGTTTCAGGGAGAGCAAGGATCAAACTCTCGGAGGGATCTGAGCAGCAGGCCAGAGACCTTGAACCAGACACTGCTGTCACTACAAAGTCAACAGGGAAAGCAGAGCACTGGACTAATGCACTTAAAGTAGCACTGGCTATTAAGCAAACTGATCAACAGACTTTTTTGGTGGGGCGTATATGTGCACAAACACATGCTCATATACAATTAGTTACTAGCTGGTGTGTGTTTTTAGGGTGTATGTTTTGATCCTTAGATATAATGAGCAGCAATAGTGCCACCTTATAAATTTTTCTTCCTATTTAATTTTGTGAGCAAGTAAATGCTGATCAAGCCAATACACACAAGCACCAAAGCTATCCAATTTTCATTAACTTGAATGTTCTCAGCTGCAAACAATGCTATCATTTTAACAGTTCTGTCTCTGGAAATTCACTCTTCTTTTTTTTTTTTTTTGGTTCTTTTTCCTGGTGGATCTTATTCACATGATTCTTTAGAGAATCAATCAAGATTCCTTTTCTTAGTACAAATCAATCAATCAATTCCTCATGCCTGTTAAGTATTGAAGAACCACAAAGCACCCATTTGGATTTCCTTAACAACATGTTTACCTTCCATTTAACACAGAGAGATAGCTAAATACTTTAGAGGACAAACACACAGACATTTAAGTTGCTAGCTGCTATCAATTGTCACTCCTCCATTATCTGATTTCTGATGTCAGGTTTCTCTTTAAAAGACTACTTGTCTACCTTGAAATGCTTAGTGTTGGTGAGAAAAATTAAACTGTTCAGAGTACAGTTTAATACTGTACTGCATTTTCTATACCTTACAGTAACAGAACAGCTATTTTAGAGAAGGAATTCCCCAGACTCCAGTTGTTTACTATCAAACTCAAGTTGTACTTGTTGTGGGTAGTGTAGAAGGGACAGCTTTCAAGAAACTTGCCTTCTCTTCTCTTTGCACCATTGAGAGGGAAAATAGCTTTATCAGCTTTGCAAGATACTTGACACTCGGAGAGGATGGAAAGGAAGTGAGGTCGTGAATTCTCTATCTGCCATTCTCCAGGCTTGAGTTTGGCTGGTGAACTGAAGGGGAGGATATCAAGAGAGTATAAGCTCTGTTTGTGACTGACCTCTTCTGGGCTCTGCTCTGACACTGTCTATTAGGAAGGGTTACGTTTTTAAGTTTTCTAAAACTAATGATCTATAATTGCTTTTAGTGGTCTATACGCTGTTGAGGCCTATTATTTTCAAATTAGAGAACTGGACTGGTAAAGAAAGTGTAAGATTTAAAACTGCCCAGAACATATAATTTCTTGTGCAGACTTTTGCTTGTGAAAGTGGCAGCAGATATACAAACCATTTGAAAACCTATACATATCCGAAACTAGCTTTGGTTGTGTTCTTACATGCACTACTCAAAAAATGTTAAAGGGCAAAATGACCCCAGAGCATGCACTCCTAACTCAAGCATAACTCATACTGTAATTTGGAGACAATTTTGACAAATGATTTTATTCCATGAATGGATATAAAATATTGAATGGACCCTCCATTTTTTTGGTTAACTTTCTGTTACTGTTGTCCCTTTACAGAGTTCATATCTAAGATTGAGAATAATACAGATGCTAAGTTTGCAACTATCACATCCTGATAAAATTGCCTTTTCCATTTCTCCCCCTACATTTCCTTGAAATTTAAAAAACGTATTTTGTGCCTGTTAAAAATGCTGGATTGACAGCCACTGAGATCTGCTCAGTAGCACAGGCAGCAGAAACGAAAGCTTTTCTGAATCATTTTTTTTGGATGTATTTTAACCTTTCTCAAGATGAACCACCTCTGAATTCAAAAGAGAAGATCATTCTCTACATCCATTCTGTAGACTGCAAGGTGATAGTGAGGTGACAGTAACTTTACTGGGTATTTTGAAAAATGTTCTAAGAACCATATTTCATGTTCACAGAGGAACATGCACTAATAAGGAGTCATGACTTCTGGTTGAGTAAATAACATGGTAGTGCTTTAATATGAAGTTTGAATGTGTCTTCACTGAATATGCTGAGGGTATCTAAAAGTAATGTTTCATATCGTTGAAACGGACCATTGTGGAGCTTATAGCTCCTGATTCTCAAAGGCAACTGATAAGTCCAAGTACAGAGTTAAGGTAACATTAAGTTGATGGCTTTTCTGATACTGCACTGGCTTGTACTTTAGAATAAAGCTAGGGCTCCCTCAGTGCTTTTCTATATTATGCCTACCATGAAGAAGCCAGATGAAGTTTGGACAATGCAAAGAAGCTCTCATAACTTTTGATAACAATCATTCTCATATTCCAGTTATAGGACTTGTACATGGTTGCAGAAGACCTCAGAGAGTATGTGAGTTTAGAGAACTTCTTCCTGGAATTAGACACACTGATATTCATAAAAATCTGAGAAAACAAAATTGAATGTAGTGATTCTAATTTATTTTTTTTTTTATTACACAGGGGTGATAAATGTGCATAGATCACAAATGCACAAGGAATTTTTTGTCTAGAGGGACCCATATTCTTCAGTGAAGTTACCAACAAAACTAATTCTTAGGATGCCTTTAATATCCTGAGTTTATCAGAGTAGTTCAGCCTCCGAAGAAGTAATAGTACTATTTGATCTTTTCTAAGCAACTGTGTCTATGATGAAATAAGAGAAGCTACATCCTTATAGCTCTACAGCCAAAGATCAATACAGGAATGTGGAGATCTTCAAGACCTGTAATAAAGATCCAGAAAAATATCTCCTTTTTTTCATTGAGAATGCTGAGCAGTGAATACAGCAAAGGGAGATGTGTTTACCCAAGTCTTTGCAAATTTCTTATGAATTTATCTCAGAAGACTGTTGCTAATTGACAATATTCAAATAGCATCAAAATTGATACTGACTTGGCCTCATGTAGTTCGAGACAAACTTAACAGATTCTAATGATGCCTCAAAATTACCATGTTTTACAGTGACACTCAAATATGATACCACCTCATCACCAAAACATTTACCGTCTTATCAAGGAAGAGGCTGAATCTGCTGTCACTGCCAAAAATATTGCACAGGGAAAAGGGATAGAGGAACAGTGTCTGTTGACTTTATCTTGCCATGTCTTCTGCATATTTTGGGATTTTTCATGAATTTTTATTCATATAGTTTATTCCAGTATTAATTCCTGTCATGGACATGATATCCCCCATAATGTATTTTACAGTGAAGCATAGGAGGAAGAACTCTTTCCCCAGACTGTTGCCAGAGTAGCCCTTTCTCAGGGTGGTGGGCACCCTGAAGGCTGGACACTCTCTTCCTGTTTGCTCAAAGCTTAGAAGATCTTGGAAGCTCCTCAAAAGTTTTAAAGACATAAGATGGTGATCATGCTGTCCATCAGTAACACTGTAAGCTGTTACTGATCTTAAGAATAATTCTCTTGAAGATTTTAAGACTATAATTTTTACAAGGTTTTCTAATGTGTTTTGTCTCCATATTTTCAGAGATAGCTGCTGGAATCTTGGTTTTCAGTCACATGGTTGAGTCTTTTTTTCAGAGATTTTGAGAGCTTGCAACTTTCACAGGTATCAAGCTGTGGCTGCCAGTGTCTCTTGCGATTGGCTCTAAGAAAGGACAAACAGGATATTCAAAACACCCTGGTGCCCACTATGGCTTTGCAGAAAATCTTGTGAAGACGCTTATTTCTTCCATGCAATTTCAGAATAATACAATATCACCAATATTACCACTACCATCTATGTGGTGTTCTTCCACTTGTCCAAAGAGAAGTACTGACAATCAAAGACTTGGCACATCAGAGACACTTGGAACCATGAGAAACATTAAGAAAAGATAACTCTTGACGCTCAGTATTACATCTAGGTGCTCAACTACATCTATCTCAATCAACTTGTAACAACCTTTTGCCTTAGAAAACTTGAAAAAATTAAAATTACATTGCCAAAATTTCTGCTACAGTTTAGCACAGAAACAATCCAATAATCCTCACTTGTCTGTATTAACGTCTGCCCAGGCATGCACATCATTTTGTACGTGTGTATGTCTAATTCCTGTTCCATGACGAGCGCAGAGCTGAAATCTTGCCCCCATTGAAGTTTAATTTTGTTCTATCTAGAGAGTGGGACCAAGGACTTCTGAGAAGAAAGGGAAGAATATGTTCTGATAGGAATGAATTACAATATGTGAGAAAAGAAATGGAATAACGATGATACCATTTTCAAAGCCAGGTTTGCTTGGTGGCCCTAACAGTTCTTTGCAGCAATCAAATTGCTTCATTTTCTTTCACAGAATTTTGTAGAAATGCCATTAAGATACTTCTGATAATGCTGGAATAGAGTTGAGAAGTAAAATAACTCTCCTTACGATGCTCATTCACTTGCTGATTAGGAATTCTAAAAGACCAGAAAGTTTATATGGTAAGCAGGCACATTAGCTTCTACAATATCGCACTAGATGAATATTGTTTTCTTGAATTGCTCACTAAACCGTGAGGGTCACAATTGCTGATACTCTTCAATACTGATCATTATGCAAGTAAGAGTGCAAATGAAGAACACTGCTGACTTCTAAATGTAGGGTGGGAAAGCTAACTTAATTTTGATATATGTCCAGAAATGTGTGTGGGGAAGCTAATATTTCAGTTAGTTGATAGAAGGTGATTTCAATGAAGTCTTTGGATCATTTACTGCCTTGATGTTTCTCAAAATTCCTTCTGGTCATTCCATGATGCAATTCGTGTATTATGCTGCTGAGATTCTTCACTCTGATATTGTTAACACACTGAAAATGACTCCAAGGAGTATCATAAGGAGAAAAATTTGTAAGTACAGAGTCCATTCTGAAGTCAACATTACTGAAAAAACAGTAACTTGAAATAAATAGAATTGCATGAGAAACATAGATGTAAGATGTAGGTGAATCTTAAGGTCAATTTATGTTTAAATTAGAATCAAATAACCATTAAAATCATTTACAGAAGACATCTGGGCATTGAAACTGGATTGCATAAGAAAATTGTTCTCCTTTTGTTGGGCTCAGCATTAATACAGTTGCCATTCCTAAATTACTTCTGAAGATTGCCTTTTGTATTGTAATGGAATTGTTGTGCAAATATGGCTTACTACATAAAATTAGAGCTGTTACACTGTCCCTTATGGTTTTGTGCTAATCTATGTAGAGTTTACCATGTCCATACAAGTCACAGCAGTTTCTGCCCTCTGATGCCCCATCGTCTGTTCTGCTACAGCTGGCACTGAAAATAAATGCAGCTCCTGAAAAAAGAATGGAAATATATGTATACATGGAAATACATACATATGTGTACAGCTGTAGATACACATTTAAATTTAATAAGAAATAAATACAGCAGAATGCTGATATAATTTAAAAAGGAGCTTTTTACTATGCAGAATGGTATTTGAAGGTGGCCCAAAAGAACATCTATAATCAGACTCTCAGTCTGTACACACATCCATTAAAACTACTTAAAGGAACGTATAAAAAATCAGTTTCTAAAAGAAGATACAGGGATGAGAGGACAGGGGTATTACAACAATTATTACTGTTTTCTAGTAATGGAGATTCATTCATATCCTTGTCAGTGAAAGAAATTTAAACTAAACGGGTGTTGTTTGCTATCTCTGTTCTCATAAGAAGACATTAACTGAAACCACCAGATTGAAAAAAAAAGAAAAAAAAAAGAAAAAAGTGCTATGATGCTTAAAGTGCAAAAGACAATCCTAGCATTCAACCAGATCTGCGCTGGTCTTTAAATTTGTTATTATTCAATATGATAAAGTATTTTATCAGGATCTACATAAACAGAACTTGATGTTTACTGCTTGTCAGACAGAATTATTAAACTTTTAGCAGAAGCAAAAAAAAAAGAAACTGATGGATATTTCCACCTTTTCTGCTTGTGATCAAAAGCTGTATGTTTTGTGTATTTAAAATTAACATTACAAGAAAAGTGGTTCAGCTGTACAGACTTGTCTGTTGTTACATGACTGGAAAAAAATTCCATTTAAAATGACACTTTAGTGTTGAATTACAGCCATTTCAGTGTGACTACTATGCAATCTTATTCTGTTTATCAGTGTAAAATGTTCTTCTAGCTTATCAAAAATCATATTTCCCTTCTTCTGGTTCATTTATCGACAGAAGTATGAGATAAACCACACTGAAAACAAAATCTGTGTCCACTGGTTGAACATTAGAAAACAGTGCTTTCTTTTTAAAGGAAGAAATCTTCTGCATATACACCTATTGTCCTTGATTTGCAGTTTATGCATTACCCATGTATGCAATGGTTTCTACAATAGAAAGGAAATGCCATGTATGACCATTTTAAACCAAAATATCCAATGAGGAAGCATATTACAACACAGATCAGCACCAAATATTATGATCCACATGTTTGATAGCTGGCAGTTTTGGACTCACAGGAACACTGGAAACCAGCCAAAGATAAGGATGATGTTCCAATAAGTTTTTTCTGTCAATCGATACATCATTGCATTTGAAATTTAGCATTAATCTCAAGTTTCTTGTAGAACAAGGCATACATATAATCACTTTTGTCTATACCAACATGAAGTAATAATATGTTAAACTTCTATTCATCTCAGAGGGAGCCAGAGTCAATAAAAAGTTCTCATTTAGGCAGAAGCAGGAGTGGAAACAAAAGGACTTAATGAAATGATCTGTTTACAAAATGCTAAGTGAGGGTTTTCTCAGAAAACCACATTAAATCCAATTCTATTTTCTTAATGTGGCTTGGAAAGCTGTGTCCCGAAGCTCTGTCTTGTCTTTGTAAATGCAGTGACATGATTTAAAAAAAAAAGAAAACATTTTAACTCTCCCTCCCCCCCCCAACTCTGCCAACTTTTGCCATAGCTCTCTAAATAGCCCAGAAGAGATGAATCAAAGCCTGAACTGTAACCTTACACTTATATACTTGTTAAATGACTTTTTTACAGTCTGTTATTGCTAGAAATTGGATTGCTTTTAAACTAATGTTGTCTGGCGGGCAAAAGTGAGTGAAACCGCAAAGCCTGGAGGAACACTAATTACTTGTTTTAATTAGCAGCAACTTTCACTAGAGTATAATCTCCCTACAGGCCACTTTTCGGTAGGTGTGGAAAAAAAACCCCATGATGTAGAAACAAACCTATAATCTCTTATTTGCCCCTAAATGAGAGCCATGCTCTGGCTCCAGTGCAGGCACACCGTTCGGTAGAGCAGCTTGCCTTGCCAGGGGGAGCGGGGCCTATGCAGGCTGCTCAGTTCTGAGACCTTTAGCAATCAGCTGCACAATGGAGCCCCTTATTTTATGCTGCTACATCATAAAAGTGCTCCTTTTGTTACATTTCTCTCCTCTAAAGGGCCTTAATCCCTTTCTTTTCAGGCCAGCCTGCGGTGAATTCCTCAGGGACATCCCACTCGCTGCAAGGACTGCAATGGCCCACTTGGGAAGCGCTGGTGAAGCTTTCAGCCTTTATTTTTAATTCCCCCTTACCCCCATCACCACTCCGTGCAGAACATTAAATCGTGCTTTTCATTCCCCTCACCATAGGGGGAGCCCCCTTAATGATGACAGAGAAATTCCTCCACTCCCTTCGATGACACCATTTTGCCACCAAGCACTCCTTGGCCCAGATATCAAACATGGCTTCCAGCAGGTGGACAGTGCTGAAGGTCACAAGTCGCGAAATGTGGTGACCGTGGGGAACCCAACCTCCCATGGCAGATGAAGTTTCCTGTGAAACCTGCTTTGTTTGCTGAGGCCTAAACTTATGACAGTGGCCTGTAAGAGCTTAGATACAGATGTTCCTCATCCAGAGTATGTGGGATTGCATGGCTGCGAGGCTGATCCAGCTTATTATTATTTTTGTTAACAATGAGTGACACAAATTTCAAGGCAAGAAAAAAGGTACTGCTATTTCGGTCTCTAGTTAAAACAAAAGGGCTAGGAAATCACTAGAATCTTAATTAAACATTGTCTGGAATCATAAGTATATACTAAAGCCCATTGCAGATGTAAATGTATGTGAGATATATACCAGCCAATATAACTAGTTTTTTTCATTTTTTCAATAATATGTAACAATATTTCTTGTCTCTGAAGAAGAAAAAATAGAATGTCTTCATTGCTGATATGCATTATTTTATGACAAGTAGGCTAAGATTCTCAGTCCAAGAACTTCAGCACGCAAATTTGTGTTTTATTAAACTGCAGAGCTATTCCAACTTCTGCCCCCTGCCCTGACAAGATGCTTCTAAAATGTGGGCTTTTTGAACTATAGGCTATTTTCCCCTTTAAAAATTGCAGAAAGTTTGTGCACAACAAAAGGATAAACATTTCTCAATTAAATGTTAACTTTTATGTGCTAACTCTTCTTAACTGGAATTTGAGAAGGACAATTTAGAAAAATGTTCTTCAGCAGTGAGCATGCTTTTTTATTTATAGTTGTATGCATACGTATATGTACACAGGCATACCTGATTTTTGGTGATTATAGAAATCATTCATTCATTTGTTGACATGCATCATGACATGTATCTATCGGAGGAGTAGAGAGAATGCAAGAAAATGCTTGTTTTCAGATATGCAGATTGCAGATGCTAGAGTGGCAGCTGTCACGTTCCAATCAAAGTGTTCATATTTTGGTCTTCATTAATCTGATGTGACGATACAGCAGGAAAAAAAAAACACATTTTAACTGCTGCTTTGTTTTGGATTCTGCTTTGTGAAGTTAAAGTGTTCGTTAATATTTTTATGTGAAAATGTTTTGCAGTTATCCTTTTGTTACACTTTATCATTTATAGGTCGCCACATTTCATAACATATTCCAAAATGTACTTTGTAGTGTATTTCAGACATGAACGTAAACAACCACTTTGGTAAAACAAAACGAAGAAAAGCCCAGCCCTCCATGCCCAGAAGCAAAAATCCCTACAAGCTGGGAAAAAAAATAAAATGAAATCACAAGGGCAAAATGCAGAAAGCACCCAGGAAAGCTCTGGACATTATGAAACAATGGATCCTTACTTGTGGTATCTTTGCCTAAGAAGGAAAAGTGTCACTGCTCTCTAAATAACCTTTTTATCATCTAGGGAAGAAAAGGGATATGTAAGTAGAATGATATTCACGGAACAAATTAAAGCGGTCTCCTGTCATCCTGAATCCACACAACCAGCCTGCGTCCTCAGTGAGACGTGGGAGACAGTTGTGGGTAAAAGTAAGAGCACGAGTACGAGCACTGCAAAAAAATTAGGGTTACTTTGCATCCCCTCCCTGGAGTACAGTGTCTGGGATGTTTTTTGGCTGGGTTTTGCCGCGTTTTTACCACGGTAGACGTGCTGGATTTCATTTTCTCTGCCTCTCTGCGCTGGCTCCAGCGAGCTGTTTGCCTGTAAGACTGAGACGAAGGGAAGGAGAGATTTGAATGAAAAAAGTAAACATTACCAACAAAGACTATAATTGAAAGAGGCTTTGTGAACAAGGGGTGTTGTCGGAGAGCAGAATGGGCGAGGGTGGGGCTGCCTGGGGCTCTTTGTCTCCGCTCACACTGGAGCTGCCTGTAGTGCTGCATTGTACTAGGCAGGAATTTACCATCTCACAAGCAGGCTAATAGCTACCTCCACAAACAAATCGAACTATAAGGCTTAAATATTTATAGCTATTTATGACTCCATTTTAATAATTAGTGGCCACCTCCGCTTTCAGGGCTTTTTCTTCTTCTTCTTTCTTCTTTTCTT
>WBMW01001855.1:430758-538258 GCA_013396635.1 Penelope pileata
TTATTATTTTTTTAATTTTCCTTTTTTTTTTTTTTTTTAAATGGACTGTACTAATTGCTTGCTAGACTACAGAACACCACTTCTGAAGCTGTTGCAAGGGTGCTCTGCCACTCAGAAATGACTGAGGAAAAAAAGCTCTACAACAGTTATTTGTAGTATTTACAATCCACTCATGCTTTAGAACCACAGTTTCAGATTCCTTACTTAGAAGGTTAGAATTTTTTTCTTTTTCTGTTCAGATTTTCAGAATTGTTTTTTTATAAAAAAATTAGTTTTACCTGCTATGCGCTGAGTGAGTACAGACAAAATATAGGTGATAAAGAGAAGAAAAATGAGGCTCAGAGTGCAGATGATTGCTGCTAACTATTCAGCTGCATTTGAGGCAGTTTGTGCAAAGATATGCATGGGGTGCATAGTATGTAACCATTGTATCTATAAATGATACTAAATGAGGCTGTAAAAAAAATCAGCAATAACTCTAATTAGATTATTTTAAATTTATTTTATATAACTACAGGACCCACACATAGATTTCAATATAGCAAATATGTAAAGTCTCTTTGACTGCATAACCTCACGCTGCTGATTGAATTCTTTTATTAAATGTCTGCATATCTTTAAGCTACTGCATGCATAACTATGCAAAAAATTAAGCCAAGGAAAACTTGCAATACAACAGATAAAGCAAAACAAACAAAAAATCTTCAAAAAAGTTCACTTTACATTTTGAAACTGTTTACCAGCTCTCTCTGTCTTCCTTGTCACAATGCTTTTCTGCTAGCTTGACTTTCCTATTGCTATGGTGAAAACAATAATAGATTTTTTTGTTAACACATATTGTCTTTTACCATAACGTCCTCATAATGCTTGAGTAAATCTCATAGCTTGAAGTCAGCCCTATAGGAAATAGGAGATGGGTTAAAAGGAAGTAAGGAAGTTTTCTGTTCATGAAAAGCTTCACTTTGGACATTTCATTTGTACCTTTTTTAAGGGCTGATCTAATACTTGTTGTAGAAAACAAAAAGATTCCAACTGGCTTAATTGGGATTTAAGTAAGTCAATAAATCCCATCTCTCCACTCTATACAACAGTATACCTCAAGAAAAGTCATGGTAACTACCCTGTGAGATCAGAACACAGCTCTGCACAGCTCTGAGCAGAATCACTCAATGTGGAGATGCAGAGACATGGATTTGCTGCATAAGCAGTAGGTTCAACATTTTCTTCTCTGCGATGCAAAGCGCTCAAATGAGCATACATTTGACTGGTCACTGTCTGAAGCATTCTATCAAACCATGGTAAGAGCTGGTTGTGTGTTGAATGGCATTTTTAAACTGATAGAGGAAAGTGCTTTATTTCATACTTTTCATAGAAATGTGCTAATGACCACTTTGTACTTCTGTGCAAATATTTTTTATCTAAATCTATTAACATCTTTATTCCATCTGACAGAATTCTCAGAAAAATAACAACTTTATCTGCATTCTAGAGTAGCAGCAATGATCTATTTAAATATTGCTCAAATGACCTCAGAGTTGGGTATGTTCAGAACAGTTCTTAATGCTAAGTTTCTGTTGACTTTCTCTTCACTTATGAAATTCATGAACAATTTTTAGCTGTCAGTGTAAAATAAAACATTTAAGTTTTCATATTTTTACATTTTTCCCCTTTCGCAAAATTACTGAACAGAAACTGCAAGAAAGATAAAAGCCAACACACAGTGACCAGAATAAAACATTATACACATACTTATCAGATGTGAGACACTTTTAAGGACTACACTATGTATTTGTGTAGAAATGTATAAGTAATTTCTGTAGTTATCTTTTGGAAACTAATATCAGGAATTATTGTATTCTGAATGGAAGAGTAACAAAAATGAAGGGTATGCAAAAATTTGTTTCACAAAATATATTCACATCATGCCAAGCCAAATGTTCTTCTAAAAGTTATTACACAGAATCACACATAATGACAGAAGATCTGAGGTTGGCAAGACCTCTGCATCCATCTGGCCCAACCCCTACTCTGGTAGGGACACCCAGGGCGGGGTGCCCATGTCCAGGTGGCTTTTGGAGATCTCCACGGAGGAGACTCCACATCCTCTGGGTCCCCATGCCAGTGCAAAGCCAGAGAAATCTAGTTAAAAGTTATAGACTTTGCTGTGCCTGAAATTAGAATTAAAATGTTCGTAGTGTTCCATTACGTACTTAAAATATAAAAAGGCTTAGCACATTTTTTACTGTTTCTTATCACCTGCTGTATGAATTTCAGATTTTTCCAGCTTATTAGTAACATTTCCTTAATAACAGTAATCAACCTCTGAGTGAACGCTTGTTCTATTTGCATTGTTTCCTTTTATCTGCCAAAGTTTCTATCTTGTGGGTATCAGGACATGTAAAATCCAGAGACCAAAAATAGCTAAACTATTTGAGAGGGATCTGGATCCAATACCTATCAATCACTGGGACAGGCTTTAATTATAAAGTGTTTAAGTAAAGTTAGTTGCTGATCAAATCTGTCGTAATGATAGATAGGAACTGTAGTCCACTCATTCACAGACAGCTATTGGGGTCATCAGGACTCTGGAGGCTACTACCTTGCAAGAGCATAAAATAGAATTCAGGTTGTGAAAGGTAATATCTTTCAGGTTTACATCTCTGTAATCTGGAGCCTTTGAGAATTAGAAATTACATATTTCATTTATGAGGCCCTGGAGAAATGATGGCCTCACAAGTCTCTCATGACCTGCAGGCAGTATGAGCATCCTACATATTTGACTTTCCATTTTGAAAGGTGAAACAAGAAGGTATAGCTAACTGCACTGTTCACTAGCTAGTGGCTTTAAAACAACATTTGGAAATGTTGAGGGTGCCAAGGGTTCCACCCTTCAAAATCTAAACATTAAGAAAATGTTTGCCACTGGGAGCAAGCACGAATAAAGTATAAAGAACACACGTTTCTGGTCAGGAAATGCAGAGCTCAGAGGATGACAAAATCTTTTCCACTGCATGTAGTTATTCTGTAACTTTCACTGTTGTGGAGAGAACAAAAATTACCCCATTAGCACTGGAACTAACTGAGCATGGTTTCTTACAGTCTCATAGGTTCTTTTACCAAAGCAAATCCCCCCATTAGAAGAATAGTTTTTTCTTTCAAAGTGTAGAAATAGGTAGAACTAGGCACTCTTCTACCCCTGCACACTTCCTATTCCTGCAGTGAGATGACAACTTTAGGAACCTGTTCTCACCCATTTACCAGCTTGGCAAACAGGCAATGAGCTTCATGGCGGGTTTTGAGCAACAGAAATGATTCACTGGCCTGCATATTTGTATTGACTATGCAGACACAGTCTGGTAGCACTGCTGACTGATAACTGGATAGTGTGGAAAAAAATTGAGTCTGTCTTCTGTATAATCATAGAATGACTTGGGTTGGAAGGTACCTTAGAGACCACCCAGCTCCAACCGCCCACCGTGGGCAGAGTTGCCACCAACCAGGTCAGGCTGCCTAGGGTCCCTTCCAACCTGGCCTTGAATTTCTTCAGGGATGGGGCATCCGCAGCTTCTCTGGGCAGCTGTGCCAGTGCCTCACCACCTTCTGAGTAAAGAATTTCCATGTAACATCTAACCTAAATGTCCCCTCTTTTAGTTTAAAACCATTCTCCCTTGTCCTCTCACCATCAGACTGTGTAAAAAGTCAGCCTCCCTCCTGTTTATAAGCTCCCTGTAAGTACTGGAAGGCTGCAATGAGGTCTCCCCAGAGCCCTCTCTTCTCCAGGCTGAACATCACTCATCACCAACCTCTACGTTGACCTAGAACTATTGACCACAACCCTCTGGCTGCAGGCATCCAACCAATTCCTTATCCACTAAACAGTCCACCCTTCAAAAATGTATCTTTCCGAGTTAGAGATAAGAATGTGATGTGGAAACATATCAAAGACCTTGTAGAAGTTCAAGCAGATGACATCAGTTGCACTTCCTTTTTCTACTGAAGCCATCACTCCATCATAAAAGGCCACCAGACTGGTCAGGCATGATCTGCTCTTGGTGAAGCAGCACTGGCTGTCATGGATCACCTCTTCATCTTGCATATGCTTTCACACAGCTTCCAGGAGGATCTGCTCTATGATCTTCCCAGGCACAGAGGTGAGCCTGTAGTTTATGGGATCTTCCTTTTGCCCTTTCTTAAAAATGGAAGTGATGTTTCCCTTTATCCAGCCGCCGAGGACTTTACCTGACGGCCAGGGCTTCCTGCATATGATGTAAAGTGTCTTGGCAACAACATCAGCCAGTTCCTTCAGGACCCTAAGATGCCTGCCATCAGACCCCATAGACTTGTACACATGCAGTTTCTTTAGGTGGTCTTGAACTTGCTCTTTGCTTATAGTGGGAGAGATTTTGCTCCTCTCATTCCCACCTAGAAGTTCAGGGACTTGAGAGATGTAGGAAGCCCGATTGCTAGTTAAGATTGAGGCAAAGAACTCGTCAAGCACCTCAGCCTTCCCCATGTCTGTTGAAGCCAGTTCTGCTTTCTTATTTATCGGAGGGAGTACACTCTTCTTGGCCCGTCTCTTCTGACCGATGTACCTGTAGAATCCCTTCTTGTTATTTTTCACATCCCCCCACCAACTTCAGTTCCATCTGCGCCTTGGCTTTCTTGATCCATTCTCTGCATGTCTGGATGGCATCCTTCTGTTCTTTCCATGCCACCCATGCCTGTTCCCACTGCCTGTACATTTCATTCTTAAGCCTCATTTTAACCAGCTGGTATCTGTTCAATCACGTCAGTTTCCTTTATCCAGTCAAAGATTTTCTGGAAACCTACAGAAACTGAATTATTTTTTAAACTTTTGTGAATATGTGAAATTTCTCTGAAACATGTTGAAACTGGCCAACCGATCAAAAATTGCTAAAGGGGGACTAACAGACAGATGCATGACACAGCCTTATTTCCCTGGAAACCAGGCTATGTCTTCAAATCCCAACTCCTATTGCTGTAGGTATTTCCTCAAATGTGTAAAATACATGTTTTACTAAGTTTGACTAAGCAGCTTGGATGGGACACAGTAAAAGATTTTCAGTGACTAGCAAGAAAATTAGTTTTCTTGTTCTGAATGATTACCTGTTGAATGATGCATCAAGCCTATCTGCAGCATGTAGCTTCTTCCTAATAAATATAGCAGTTTTTTCACTTAAGTAGTTATCTTGGAACAAGAGGCTTGTCTTTTACCTTTTTCTCATCCACTTCCTTCACTCACGAGCAATATCAAACCCATTTGCCTGACTGTCTGTTTGTCATACACAAGTTTATGTCTGTACTCCTGCACTTATCTGTACCTACAGCCGTAATACACAAAATGCTCTCATAGAAATTATTTGTAAAAAAACCCACTGCTTTACTCTCTGTTCACCATCAATGTTTGTTATAGTGCTTACAAGAGAATGGCCAAATAGTCAGCTGGGTCTCTAGAAGGAACAGACAGCTCTTTATTCTTCTGTAAAACAATTCCCATGCAGATAAACCTAGTGAACTGTGCATATTAAATGTTGTTTTTCTTTCTGCAGCTTTGGGCTGCGGGTTTTTTGGGATTGAGATTGTTTCTAACAGTTGCCCCCTCCTCTTTAAAATCTTAAGTATTGTGTATCAGCTGCCATAATGGAGTCTATATTCTGTGTGAAATTCTCAAGTCTGGAGGTATCATGTGAAACGAAATAGTACAGATTTGTATTTTCTATTCAGCTGGAAAGACCGTGTTGCCAGGAAAAGCCCATTTGGAGATTATTTGAAACATCAATTGCCAGTATTATTTGAAAAGAATAAGATGGCTTAAAAGTAGTGTAAGAAGGAAAAAGAAATTCTTCCTAACTTAACTGAACACCGAGAAGTTTGTTTATAGACAGTAATTTTTGACTATTACTCATTTTTGTAAATGAAATGGACTGTTCCACAGGTATGTTTTACTCCTGGAAGGAACCCTCCTGAACCTTGTAAGCAGTGAGAAGAGGATGTGGCTCTGGGGCTCCTGTGAGCTCTAGTTAAGGAGTGAGAGATAAAAAAGGTGAGTTCATTTTAAGAGTGAACTTGGAAATATTGTACAGAGGTGTAGCATTCACACGCTGGAGTAAATATCACAAAGCATCTTTTGCTTCTGAAACATAACTGCTGTCATAATGACCATCTGCTGGTTGTACGTTTCTGACATTTGCTGACCTATGACATTTATGACAAATTGTGCACCAAAGTGCTAGAGACGGCTTGTTAAAATGAAGCCTGAGGCCCACAAGTTCTCAACCCCTTTTGTCTTTAAAAGCATGGGTTAAATGGGAACAAGAAGTAGTTTGGACAGAAAACAGACATGGCAACAGCTAAAAGGAAATGAAATCCTAATCCTCTAACCCTTTGACTTCTGCAGCTTGCTGCACAGCAATGTGCTTTCAACCATTAAACTACCCTAACCTTCTGAAGAGCCAAATCAGTTCAAATTGACTGAAAATTTGCACATTGCCATACAAGCCTTGATTGATTCCTATTTGAAAATTGTATAGAAGACAACCATTTAATGTAATATTTCTAACCAACAAAACATGTTTCACAGTCACCTACAGTGCACAGTATAATTGGTGTCGTATAAAAGTGGTGTGAGGAAACACTTTTCAAAGTCAAAAAGTCCATCTGTAAAACATGCTGGAGTCAGTTAGATTTAAACAGATCTATATAATTTCTTCAGGGCTAGCTAATATGTACAGGCATTTCAAAAATATTTTCACTCTTTTTAACTCTTTCTTTGCTACATTCACTACTTTGTTTTGTAGCACTTCCTCTGGATTTTTAGCTTTGAGACATCAGGTAGTTAAACTTTCACTTGTGGTTGAGTTATAGATTTACTTCTTTTTTTTTTTTTTTTAGCCTCTTCATTTTAAAATTAAAAGGGATAATTTTACTATTTTATTTAATTACTATGAAACCTCTTAAATCCTAACAGATACTACAAAATTTTTGATTATCAGAAACCCAGTGGAAAAATAAATATTATTGTTATATAAGCTACACACTCATTATATGTGTAAAACTAATAGTTTATGTACTAAAATGCCAAAATAGTAAAACAGCACATATGTATATTTTGAAACAAACACCTATTGAAATTTCACACTAAAATTCAGCTTTCTGTTTTTCTTTGTGCAGAATCTTTATTGAATCAGCATAAGATATTGCATTAAAAAAAATCTTAAAATCAAGTACTAAGTTTCTGATAAGCACAGGAAAAAAAAAGTCAGACTAGAAAGACCACCAGGATAAGATACCTAAAATCTTCATGCTTTTTTTACATACTCCTTGACACTTTTTGAAAAGACATTTGGTAAAGTATCTCATAAGCTTCTTATTGGATAATCATCTCTGAAAACAAAGAAAAGATAACATGATGATGTTATGTGGCTACATGATGATGTTTGGTCAAATCACCGAAGCAGTTTAGTAATGCAGGAATTAATGCCTTCAGCATGAGCTTCATCAGCAGAAGCCCCCTGCCATGTAACTTTGCTGAATAAAGTTTAAAACAAAAATATAAGTCTATAGAATTTAGCAGAAGTATGCATACATCAGATCTTCTAATCTTTCTGCCCTGCAGACTTCTACTACCTATATTTCTTCCTTCCTGTCATCTTCAAGAAGGAAGTCTCATAGTTTGGTACCTTTATGGTATCTCTAGGATTTAGCAGGTTACCATGATTACTTTGTCTTGGAATACACTTAGCCCTTGGCTTCTCCTTTCAAAAATGGATGCTGTCCTAAAATGAGTGAAAATCAATAAAATGGCTGCTGGCAGGAAGGAGAGTTTATTTTTAGTTTCTTGTCCATAACAGAATCAACCTGGACTGTCAACTGAGCTATTAAGGAAAAGAGAAAAAGTTCATAAGGCAAGGAAAAGGTGCATATAAAAGGAGAAAGCAGAACATGATGGGTACATAAGATTCATAATTCAGGAAAGGATTTAAGCAAGTATGAAAAAAGGCTATGTTTAAATTGGATATGTTTTTAATTTTTTCCTGTTAGAAAAATACCAGACATGATCTTCATCTCCTTAAGCCCCAGTCACCTTAATTTTCTGCCACATTGATTTACGTGGAAGGAAATTCAGGAACATACAACTTAGCTAATGCCTGCTAAACTGTTACCTACAAAGATATATGGAATCACCCACTGTAAATAAAGTAGCCTACATGTAAAATATCTCTGGTGTATTCTTTGAAAATGTAGATGAGACAGTAAATTATCTTCTTGTCTGACACAGGTCTATAAACTTTTCTTCAAATTTTCATTCCATATCAGCGTAAAAGTCAGGTTTTGCAAAGTTCGCTTGTTTCCTTCTCCCAGAAAAAGGGAGGAGAAATGGAAGACAAAAAGAAATTTAAACCAGGATAACAGACAGCTCAGGCATTCAGTTCGGGAGCAAAAGATTTGGGTTTTATTCTTGTACTGCCAAGTCTGACATTCCAGTGCTCTATTCCTTGTTGAAATAATTAATTTTCTTCTGGAAGTCAGAAGATTTGACACACTGTATTTGAGGCAGGGAGAGGATGACCAAACTCAGTTCTATGATTATTTATTTCTGTGATGTGGAATAACTCCAGCTGGTGTGGCTGAGACCCAGACCCACTTTGAATCACTCAGGGATGGGTCTCAAGCTTCTCTCCTGCATCTCCAAAAGAATATGGTGACCCCAGTCAACAGTCCATGATATTCTAAGACTCTTTCCTTGGTTTTGATCTCAAACTGTGCCAGGATACTGAGAAATTTCACATATTCTACTTGCTGTGTTCTTCCTCTCTCCTCTCCACTGCTCCTAAGAGCTTTGGTTTTGATGAGCTGATTTATTTATTTTAACTACAGCTACAAGTCAGAAAAATTCCTGCTTGTGCTTACTTTTGACTGGACAGAAATGACCATCTCTAGGTAATTCTGGGGTGGAGATACTTTAAACACATTTAACTTTATTCTAAAGATAATTATAAAGATTTTCACAGAATCACAGAATCACAGAATTGCAGGGGTTGGAAGGGACCTCGAGAGATCATCGAGTCCAACCCCCCTGCCAGAGCAGGTTCCCTACAGCAGGTTGCACAGGTAGGCATCCAGGCGGGTCTTGAATATCTCCAGGGAAGGAGACTCCGCAACCTCCCTGGGCAGCCTGTTCCAGTGCTCCGTCACCCGCACTGTGAAGAAGTTCTTCCGCATGTTGGTGCGGAACTTCCTGTGCTCCAGCTCAAGGCCATTGTGCCTTGTCCTGTCCCCACTGACCACCGAAAAGAGGTTCCCCACCTCCATTTGCCTCCCGCAACTAAGATACTTATAAACATGGATCAGGTCCCCTCTCAGCCTTCTTTTCTCCAGGCTGAACAGACCCAGCTTACTGAGCCTCTCCTCATAAGGGAGATGCTCCAGGCCCTTGATCATCTTTGTGGCCCTCCGCTGGACTTTTTCCAGGAGGTCCCTGTCTTTCTTATACAGGGGAGCCCAGAACTGGATACAGTACTCAAGTATACAGTACTCAAGTATTTTCATATACTTAGGCATAAAAATAAAGCAAAATAAAATTCATTTAACGCTACTGTATACCGGCAGATGAAATGGCTTAGTATCTTCTCTATCCAAAATATGCAGGTTTATATTATCTCATATAATGAGTAAGACATGAAAGTATATAAAGAAGAGTAGGTTCAGACATTGAATAAACAAGCACAAGTTCATAACAAATCACCAGACAGAAAATGCCCACACCAGACTAAATGCCCACACTCTTCAATGCCCACACCAGACCTGATGCCTACCTCATTATTCCAGAGGGTCCTCTACTGTTTTCCCACGACAAAAGCATTTAATTTCTGGCTTAATACAAACACTTCTTTCTAACATTATACATGTATCTTTGATCTTCTTAGTAGCTTGTTCAATAACAGAATCACAAAATCACAGAATTGTAGGGTTTGGAAGGGACCTCAAGAGATCATCGAGTTCAACCCCCCTGCCAAAGCTGGTTCCCTACAGCAGGCCACACAGGTAGGCATCCAGATGGGTCTTGAATATCTCCAGAAAAGGAGACTCCACAACCTCCCTGGGCAGCCTGTTCCAGTGCTCCGTCACCTGCACCGTGAAGAAGTTCTTACACATGTTCGTGCGGAACTTCCTATGCTCCAGTTCTAGTCCATTTCCCCTTGTCCTGTCCCCACAAACCACTGAAAAGAGATTGCTCATGTCCATTTGCCTCCCGCAGTTATATTTGTATATATTTGTATATGTATATATTTGATGTATATCTCCCGCACAGATATTTGTAGACATTGATAAGATCCCCTCTCAGCCTTCTTTTCTCAAGGCTGAACAGACCCAGATTACTGAGCCTCTCCTCATAGGGAGATGCTCCACGCCCTTTATCATCTTTGTGGCCCTCCGCTGGACTCTTTCCAGGAGGTCCCTGTCCCTCTTATACTGGGGAGCCCAGAACTGGATACTGTACTCCAGGTGAGGCCTGAACATGGCGGAGTAGAGGAGGAGGATCGTCTCCCTTGACCTGCTGGCAATGCTCTTTTTAATGCACATACGGGATTCCATTGGCATTCTTGGCCACAAGGGCACACTGCTGGCTCATGGCCAAACCATAACTTTATAACCTCATAACCTTAGAGTCCTTCTCCAATATTGTTTAAAACATTTGAAAATATGGATTTTGGATATCTCCATTTTCTTGAGTATGAAAGAATATCTAAAAGGTTTGATCCTCTCTGAAATTTGTGCAACAGCCCTCAAGAATCTTAGCACTCTGTAAACCACCTCCAGAAGATCCCTAAATTAAAAAAAAAAAAAAAAGAACAGCAACAAACGTTTGAAGACACTGAAGGTACAGGACATGGGTTATGTTTAGAATTTGCTTTATGAATGTACATTTACAAGGCTGTTCTAAATTATTTTGTCATGAATATGGGCAGAAGTAGAGAGTACTTGGTATGTTAGGTTTTGCTTTCTGTTCATTGCTTAAAAAACAAGTATGCAGGTCATCAAGGAAAACATAAAACAGCATTCTATGTGAGCAATAGTCTTCTAAGTGTCGTGCTTATAGTACTAATCATGAGTTATGCATACAGGTTCAAACTGCAACAGTATATTATGACATAAAGGTCACTGCAAATCCTATATCAAAGAAAACTACTGGTATTAGAAAACATGATTTTATATACCTCTCCATTTGTCAAAACAAATTAATCATTTAAAATATTAATAGAGACATACTCTGTGAAATCACATTCCCCTCTAAATAAGTTACAGAACTTTCTCTCAAGAAGTCACTGAAATTTGCTTGCATTGAATCTATTTCAATTCTCATTTCAAGTCTCATTTCAATTCTGCAAACACTGCTGTACATTTTATTACAAGCAATCTTTGTAGTTCATTATTTGCAAAGAAAATCTCTTGATTTGAAGCTGTCATGGCCCCTGCTCCCATGTTTTCCATAACCTATTAAAAACATCAAAGCAAACCTTTGACTAGTGTCTTGTCTACAAATAAAAGCAATGAAAGTCTCACTTTGGAAGTTATGTGGAGGTCACAGATACCAAAAATTCTTCCATGTTTGCACCTATGTAACCAGATTTATTAGAGCAGGTTAGTTCATCTCGCACCCATAAGAATCCTTGTCCTCAAAGGGAATTCTGTACCACCACAGGCAACTTCCTTGGACTTTCCCCATACAGAAGACAGCAGCCTTCTTTTTCAGATTTATGAACAAAATACTGCTCCAGGAGGGTATGGATACAATACAGAGTGCTGGATTTTTTTCCTTGCTATCCATTAATAGTCATCTGTCCTAAGGTGTTCTGGAAACTTTGTTGCTCCAGCCATGGCCTGCCTTTCTCAGAAGTCTCTGCCAACAAAGACAGGTGCTTTAGTAAAGTGTTGCTTATGCAAAGCTTTTTATAAAAGGCATTTATTTTCTTGCTATAGTAAAGTTGATAAATTAAGAGCCACGCCAAACATGGAATATCAAAGACATTCTATTATCAATATTCAAATGCAAGTGGTAGAAGCAGTTCAGCTGTGGCAGACTCTTCCCCTCAAAGCTTTGACACCATGCCTGTTTTACCTCCACTGCTGACCAATCTGGAAAACAGTAAGGATGATGCAAAGCTGAATACATAAGCTGTGATCTTCTTGATTTGTCTTTGGAAGAGATGCTAGAAAGACTATGTTCCAAAGGAAGTGATTCCAAAACAGTAATTTTCCCAGGAAAAACAAATGAACAAAACTAACTTTCAGATAGCTAAGCACTTATTTACCTCTTTTGGGCGATTCATCCTAACAGACACAACCTGGAAATGAATTTAAAATCCTCAAATTTTATAGGATAGAAGATATGAAATAAAGTATGAAATAATGTCAGATTACATAGCTACTACATTATTCCAACATTTTAAAGCAATGGCTCATATGAGTGGATAATTTTTTGTTACAATTAGAATAATGTAAATTATAATAACCATCCTTAGACTTATGGCTTACCCAGGAGATGCCAGCATTGCTCACACTTAATGGTGAAACCCTGGAGGAAGTTTATGCATTCCCTATTCTTAAACTTTAACAAAAACAAGTGTCAAATTTTGCACCTGGGGAGGAATAGCCACTTGCATCAGTACAGGTTGGGAGATGCTGGAGTGGAGCTCTGCAGAGAAGGACCTGGGTGTCCTGGTGGACAGCAGGCTGACCATGAGCCAGCAATGTGCCGTAGTGGCCAAGAAGGCCAATGGTGTCCTGGGGTGCATTAAAAAGAGCGTGGTCAGCAGGTCAAGGGAGGTGATCCTCCCCCTCTCCTCTACCCTGATGAGGCCTCATCTGGAGTATTGTGTCCAGTTCTGGGCTTCCCAGTACAAAAAAGACTGGTATCTCCTGGAAAGAGTACAGTGGAGGGCAACAAAGATGATAAAGGGCCTGGAGCATCTCCCTTACGGGGAAATGGGGAAATGCTGAGTGAACTGGGTCTGTTCAGCCTGGAGAAAAGAAGACTAAGAGTGGATCTTATCAATGTTTATAAATATCTGAAGTGTGGGAGGCAAAGGGATGGGGCTGGGCTCTTTCGGGTGGTGTGCAGAGATAGGACAAGGGGCAACGGCCACTAACTGGAGCACAGGAAGTTCCGCACCAACATATGTAAGAACTTCTTCACGATGTGGGTGACGGAGCACTGGAACAGGCTGCCCAGGGAGGTTGTGGAGTCTCCTTTTTTGGAGATATTCAAGACCCATCTGGATGCCTACCTGTGTGGCCTGCTGTAGGGAACCAGCTTTGGCAGGGGGGTTGAACTCAATGATCTCTTGAGGTCCCTTCCAGTCCTTGCGATTCTGTGATTTTGTGTTTCTTATCTTTTTATAAAGAAATGAAAGGGCTTTTTTGCACCTTCCCTCAGCGACGATGGTGAATTTACTTCAAATACATACAACACTTGAATGTAACTGATGTCAACATATGCTTGAAAATCATGTAACTAGCCTAGTATATCAAGAACATATACCCTATCATTTTTGTATTAAAAATAAGAAATAGAGAGTGAGCATAGGGACAAGCTATGCATTACAGAGATATAAATTCACACTCTAGTCAGATTGTGAAACCAGTCATTTCACAAAATGACTGAAAATAGTGGAGATTCATTACACGAAATTCTAGTTGTCTGTTATTTCAGGTTATCACTGAAGTAACACACAAAACAATTGTCTACAAGCATATTTTTAAAAAATCCTTTTATAATTATTTTTCAGATTGTCAGCAATAATTACAGCTGCATGCAGAAGCAATGCTATTTTTGCGAATAAGACTACCCTGATAGTGGGTCTTACACTTGTGCTTTATTTTGTGACATTATATCTATTTTATACATCTTTGATCCACTAGGATCTAGGATTTACAAAATCCTGATCTTCATCCACAGAAAACTGTACAAAGATCTCCTAGAGCAGGGGGAGCAAGTCAGAACAACTACCAAGGTATTTCTGTAGTACCATTCCAGCTCTCACTAAATGGAAAACCAGTTATTGACAATTCTTTTTACAATGATGTGCTCTGATACAATTAATGTCTAGGAATGTGGTCAGGCACACTGATTCAAGTCTTACCCGTCTGAGATGTGGTTGGTTGGGTTTTGTAAACACTCTTGCAGTAAAACTTGTGATCTGGGATGTGAACAATGGTAGTTACCTGGCCAAGGTCTCTAGCAGCCAAAGGTTCTTGGCTCTGGGACTGATTTGCATGGAGAACTCTGGAGGAATCTGCAGAGACATTAGATCTGGAAAAAAGTGTATGTTAGTTTTAATTGCTGGTTCCAAATGTAGTTGTCTAAAGCAGATTCACTGGTGTAACAGGGATGGAAGGAGAAGAATAGGACACCAGAGGCATCTGCGCTAGGTAGACAGCTGAAGGTCACCAAAAAAGAAAAAAGTTGTCTTGGTATGTGTGTGGAGTTAACGTTTGCTTGTAACCAGGTTCTCACCAGGCTGCTCCCTCAGAAAACGTGATGGAAAAGCTCATGTACTGGGATAAGAATAAGGACATCATCCACCAGTCATTGTCATTGGCAAAAGTGATTTGACTAGGGGAAGATTGATTTAATTTCTTGCCAATTAGAAACAGAGTAGGGCAGTGAGAAATAAAATCAAACAAATCACCTTCCTGCCCTTCTCCAATCCTTCTTCCCCGGCTCAGCTTCACTCCTGACTCTTCTGCTCCCACTCCAAGTAGTGCCAAGGACATCGTGCACTCTTTGTGCACTGACCCTGGTGTCTGCAGGGCTATTTTTCTCTCATTTCCCACACTATATTCTTCAGATGTCCCTACGGTAAAAAAAATCTGTATTTAAGCACTCGTATAATGTTCATGAAGGTGGAAAGACCACACAGATGGTTAGTATAGTTAGGTATACTTGAGCATATCAGAGACATAAGAGTTATGATCTTTCGCATATAAAGGACGATGTTCATTTTCCAGTTCAGTAATAGGGGCCCAACTTTTCATGTCTATTATACTTCGTCATCATAATTAACAAAGTATCATTATCATCTTCATGAATTCATCATAGAATACAGAATTGTTTAAAGGTCTAATTCATTAATTCATTCAAACACCCACCTGGTCAGTTAAAACCTACTAACAGATATCAGGTAGCTTATATGAATTGAATGTTCATGAACTTCAGATCTACTGCTTAATTTGTGGCTGCATGAGTATCTGGCTGGTATAAAAGTTCATTGATAATTCTTACTGATATATTAGTATGATCTCTGTAGTTTTGAGCCAATCTGTTTTTTTTGTTTGAAAAATCTAGTCAGCGGGTCTAACCCTTACCAAATAACCAGACACCTTCTTTGTAATTTCCAGTCCACTAATTTTAAAGATAAATTACAATTACAGGGAGCATCAGTAATGCCCTTGCTGTACTCTGGACTCTCACACCATTTGCTATTTTTTTCTTAAAGTACTTTCTCACAAAGCTGTAGAAATACTGAGACATTTTGATGTAATTTTCCTTAGCAAGATTTTAGTCTCTCGGCTGAAAAGTATAAGTCTGAGTGCAAACTTCCAGTATTTATTGTTGTTATTTTTAAAATTGGGTAATATTTTGTAGTTGAATACATGACGAGGATCCATGAAACATTTATAAAATAAGCCTAGGCACTAGCAAGATGCTCCACTGCAGTGACCATGCGTATGATACAGGCAGAAAGTGCCATTTATGCAGTATAAATGAAAGGCAGCTGAGGACAGGCAATCACCAGTCTTGATGCTCTGGGAGTACTCTAAGGACAGCTTCATTTGTGCAGCTACACTAGAATTACCCTAACAATAGCATATTCACTATGGATAACCACAGAGTGACAATATAAAGATGAAAGCATTGCTCTATAGGAGCTGGTAAGGACAAATCAAGCTGGTCGATCTGGCACTGTTAGGATTTACTGGCACATGCAACAGAGCTGCACATCAGCAGTTCCAGTGAGGGATGAGCTTCTACACCTACAGCCACTCTGGACTATTCTAATAAAGAGACATTTCGTCACAGAAATGACAATTCATCCAAGGTGGAGCTTTTCAAAGCAGAATGTTAGCTTGAATGCATTTATAAAGCCTTTGCTCTCCCCCCAGATCCTGAAGCAGGCAGTCCACTGTTAGGATGTGTGTACCTGTGTTCTGTGAGATCCCCAGTAACTTTCAAAAACCCTATTGTGCAAATGCATAGCATGCAATAAACTTCTCAGAGGGAAGTCTGAACGCTGTGAGAACTTCAGCTCCTGTTGATGCTCAGTCTCACTCCTGGTTCTTCACCAGGGATATGGAAAACTCATGTGAAGCCCAAGACAAAAATTTCTAGTACTTGGGGTTCAGGCAATCCTAGATTAATTTTATTTGGAAGATTTTTATGTTAGATGATTTGATTATGTGAAAGCAGAAACAAAATAAACAATCCCAAATCATTTTTTCCCAGAAGCTCTTTATGTTTACTCCAGAAGATCTCTCTCCAGGGAATCTCAATTTTTGAATTTTGAGACACACAACCCGCATTGCCCTGCATTACTGTGGATGTGAGAGAGATCTGGTTTTGCATTTTTGAAATGCTATGAACCCAGTAATGCTACTTGCATTGCAAGCTGAAAGATTTATTTCTTCATCTCAAAACACATTCTAAGGTAAATTTTTTGGACATATCTAGGTTGCCTGTGACATTGTATTTTATAATTATTATTTTTAGTCTTTGTAGAGTCAGCAATAGCTGTTGAGTTTCTAAAGCTACAAACATAATAGAAACAAACTAAGGAAATTATTTGTTGCTGTAGTTTGAACCAGCAGACAGCTAAGCCCCGCACAGTCATTTGCTCACAGCCCTCCTCCTCCAGGTGAGATGGGGGAGAAAATTAAGAGAAAATCCAGTAAAACTTGTGGGTTCGGATGAAAGCTATTTACTAAGACAGCAAAGGAAATAAACTAAATAACAGTAATCATATATATATATACACATACACAATAATATATATATACTTACATATATATACAAAAATAAACAATACACAAAGCAAGGGCTCACCACCTGCTGACCAATGCACAGTCAGTCCCTGAGCAGCAGCCCCTCCCTGGCTAACCCCTTATCCTTATATTACATGGTGTCATATGGTGTGGAATATCCCTTTGGTCAGTTTGGGTCAGCTGCCCTGGTCTGGTCCCCTCCCAGCTCCCTGTGCCCCCCCAGCCCCTTCACCAGCAGAGCAATACAAGAAGGTGAGGGACTGGCTCTGTGCAATACTGCCAGGCAACAGGTATGTTATCAGCTTGTTTTACATCTAGAACCAAAGCCTACCTTCATACCAGACACTATGAAAGAAAGTAACTTCTGCTTCAGCTAGAAACTAAGACATTTGTATAAAATAACAATCTATTTATCACTCATGTATCTGCACCCTATCTTCTATTTTATATGCAAACACAACATGCTGTGGTCTTTATTGTATCAACGTTGGCCCAATATGCCTGTTATGGCTACATTTACTTGACATTGCCCACAGTTTTGCCATAATTGAATCACTTTTAACTTTACTAAATTTCAATCTTTTTGGCTAAAATCTTCCAGGCTAGTTCTTATTTTACATGAAGTGTCAGCCAAAAGAATAGATCTAATGAGGTTGGGTAGCATTTACATATATTTGTATTGTTATTGTACTCTGACAATGCTTTTTCTGAGAAGCATCAACACCTTGAGGCAGAAGTTGGGAATCATGAGCAAGTGGGACTCAAAATCAAGTGATGGTAGAGAAGGGACGGGTGAGATCAGATGAGAACTGGAGAGAGATGGGGTGCTGGATGTGGAATGGCTGAAAAGTTAACAATCCAGGGAAAACATACACATGAATGAACATGGTCTGAAAAGAGGAGAGATTGGAATGGGAAACTGGTGGGGACTGATGGAGGGTTGCTGGGGAAATATCCTATGAGAGACATTTGAGCCTACATGGGAAGCCAGTCTGGGAACAGGGTGAAAGTTGAAAGTTTCCCAAATTTCCCAAGCCCAAGGCAAACATGGTGCTATGTAAGCACGAAGATGGTGACTAGAATGAAAGAAATGAAATAAATGGGGTAGCTCAGTGATGGTGAGGAGAAGAACAGACCCGTGTCCATCCATCGAAGAGACTCTCTAAAACCGATTCGATACAGTTGTTGTCTTTTATTCTGTCAGCAAAAGGTATGGGTCACTGAAATTTGAAACTTCCTTTCCTTCTCCTGAAATATTGATGCAAAACAACAAGAATAGACAGAATTTTTAGCTCTTAGTCTTTTATTTTAAGCTTAAAATTTTCTCTGTAAGTCTATATAAAAACATTATGATTGCAGAGTCGTATATGGTGAACTTAGGATATATCAATATTAAGGTTGCTTATGCCATGCAATGCACCTTGCCTGTAAGTATACTTTATGATATAATCTTTATTAGTATAACTATATATACAATGTACCTGTGTATATATTATACAAATATATATATATATGTTTATATGCATTTATATATTGTTATAAATATGTATATGTGTATATATAAAAAAGTTATATTTTTTCCTCTTTTCTCTCTTTTTTGGTTAGAAAAAGGACTCTGTTCCCAGGATGAATCAAGATGTTGTTGTAACAGAACGTCTGGTCACCAGGTAGTCCTCATCTATCCTGTTGTAAAAGTGAGAAGGTTTGCATGAATAATGTACAGGACACTATTGAGTATATTACTCTTGCATATAAAGAGAATTATGGGAATAGTTGGAGTGTTTCAATCAATGGCACAACGGTATATTTCCAAGAAAGAAGAAGCTTGTTTTTTGAACTGTTTATTTAAAGAGGTTTTCTGCACAAAGTTGGTCAGCAGTATCAATGAAAGCTCCTTGCCACTTCAAGAACATGGAAGTTATTGTGTCTTTGTTTTTCAGGAAGCAAAATTAAATGTGGCTATGATAGCTGAACAGTTTCTAGTGTGAGAAGGATAAGGAGAATTTCATGGGCTGTGGGTAGAAAGGCAGAGACCTTGGAAAGGGTTTATGACATAAAATAATGTAACATAAAAAGTTTCCAGTACCTAAACTGCAGTACTTAGAAAGATGTTGCAGCACAATTCACCACCTCAGGAAGCCAAAAAGGCATGATTTCTACTGAGCCGTATGATTGTTCAAAACACGTCAATTTTGGAACAAGATAGCAGAAGAAGGTGTGATTATGAAGTATAATGGGCTGGACTTTGAGAAAAATCATACATCAAATACCCCATACACATGTTAATCCATTAGTTTTCCCAAAGATTAAGGAATTGCAGATATGTTTTTATATATGCCACTTCTCTTTATTTTACTAGCATTCTTCCTGAAATTTGTGCACTAAAGGCAGTATGGATTCCAGGACGGAAGGGCAAACTACCTCAAAATTGCAGTTTCACCTAGAATGCAGAACTGGTATTGTGAGCAGATCATGTGGTATCACAGGCAAACATGTCTCTCAGTCTTGTTTACGCTTTGTCTTGAGAGAAAGATCAGAACTTCCACCTTCATCTGTTTTCGCTGCCCTGACACTTCACAAATAGTCTTACCAACAGGGCAGAAACCAAATAACCTGCATACATACCCACAAGTTTCCATTATCATAAGCTGAAAGGTCTGTTCCCATAGCTCATGCTGATGAAGTTAAAACAATACAGCCCCCTTTCTATTTCACAGTAATTAAAATGTTAATTTGCTATGAAGTTTTGCCACTTTTCTTAAAAGACTTAAATTTCAACATGTAAATATAGGATTTTGAAAACCAGCAGCCTCACAGTGGGATATAAAATCTGTGAGCCAGGATAATGCCTTTAAAACATTCAGAAGCAACAACAAAATATGTTTTTTGGACATGCCAGAAGGAGTTAACTGTGATTAATTGCTATTTACTCCAGCTTATTTCATGATTAAGATTTCTGACTCAAGGAATTGTCAGTATAAAACAATATATCAGAGTTTAAATATCAGTAATAAAATGGTACAGGAAGATGTTCTGTGACTACTTAGGACTGAAAGCATTTTATTGGAAAAGGCCTTGTTTTATTTGGCAGCCTTCCATGACCTCCTACTGTTGACAAAACTAGCAGCAATTCCTATTTGAAGTGTAGCAGAAGATGATCCTGCTCAGCAGAAGCTGCTGCTTTAGAGCATTTACAGGATTTATCTCTAAATTAATATTTTCATCGAACACGCTTACTATACACCTTACATAATCTTTAAATTATAGGAAAACGCTAGAAGGGTGTTCTGAGAGTCAGCTGCTGAAGTAATGCTGGAGATTTATAGCTCTCTGAAGTCGACGTTTGTGACTGACCTACAGCACACCAGGGCTGCTATTTCCCTTTCCTGATTCATGATAAGTGCAGCTGTCTCCAAATAAGCCTCCAGAGCCCATTAATGCCCAGTTCATTCCCTTATGGTAAATATGCACATCTCTAGCTTCACTTTTTAATGCTATGTTGTTGTTAAGTTGAATAGAAAATTATGTTTCCTATTTTTTCCTCCTTTAAAAATAAATTTTGCAAGCATCAGTGTAGTGATGACTTTAAAGACTTCTGTTCATACAATTATGTTTCTGTCTAAATAGGTATTAAAGAAAAAAGAAGCTATTTATACACGAAAGACTGCAAAATCGTATTTCTCTTGTGTGATGGATTTTTAATCTTTCTTAGTGTGGTCCCCTAGCTTCCTTGGATTTGTTGTGTGAAGCATACGCAAGATACAACTAATTAACAAAATCATTTGCAGGATGATATGAAGGTAAATATTAAAAGGAAAGAGAATACACTTTTTTTAAATGTCAAAAAAATCCAATACATTTGTCATCCTTGCCTCAATTTGTTTTTCATTAATAAAATATACATTGTTTTCCATTTGGAAAATATAGGAGCAGCAATACATTCAGCACAAAGCTCTGTCTCTTTGGAGATGAAGTCTTTGTTTAAGCCTCAGCAATGTTTTTTCTTTTTTCTTTTTTTTTTTTTTGGTGCTATTGTCTGATCTGTCAGATTGGATGAGCATGTGTGTTTAGGGGTACAGAGATGTGTGGCCACACCTGCTGTGCAAAGCTGCAAACTCACAACTCTCCCAACCACTACTATGTGTTGTGCTCAGAGCTCCTTTATTGTGATGGAACTGCTGGTGGTTGCATGGCTGAAGTGTCACAAGTGTCAGGCCTCATTATGGTCACCATAATCACTCTAAAACAACCTCTTATTTTGTCCATTTAATATTGAAGGGTGGGATATTAAAGGATAGATGCCTGATAGATTTTGTGATGATTGATTGTTCACCAGGATTTGATATAACAAAAAAAAAATAAAAAAGGTCTGATAATAGAGTAGTGCCTATTGTTCAGACTGAATGCTTTCATCTGGAGCACGGTTTTTCAAGTGATACCAATAACACCGTGCAAACAGGTGACAAGCCATTTAGATGACATTTTAGCAAGTTATCAATTTCTTTCATGGAATTATTTCTGTAAAGTTATAGGACATTCAAAATTCAACAGGCCAAAATGATTCATTAAGTTTATGTTTTCACTCTTTTTTCCACATTAGTATGTTTGTCTTCAATGCTCCACATACAAAAGAGGTGGGTTTAGGTTTCAATATATATGTTTGGGAAAAAAAAGTCTTTGTGAGTAGTTGGACTCCAGGTTTTATATCAGCTGGTTACAGAGACAGTAGCTGTAAAGTCTGGTCCATATTACTTCTGAATTCTTCATTGATAAACAGAGTTAAAATCTGCAGTTCTGGTTTGAAGCACAATTGTATGTTAGTTATACTATCTTTCAGCCATGTGCTTATTTTTACAGTTAATGTTACCCATACAGGCAAAGTACTGACTTCTTTGGTAGGAAGCTGGAAATACGTGAAGAATACAGGTATATCAATTCATGTCAATAATTCAAATATTTGAAAGGATTTGTATTTTACTTACTCTATAGGGCAAGTTTAATTCTTCTGAACACATTTTCTCACTATAAATCATATATCTGACTTTTATTTTTCTTCAAGAAGTTCCTTTACAGAAAATGTGGGTTAGTAGTTTTGGAGAAATTTTTATCACAGTCAAGATATGGTTTATCATCACTAATTAAGAATTACAGCTGATTAGCTTTATAAAATTATGTTTCAACAAAACCTACCTCTGTTGTAACTCATAATACCATGCAGTCCACTGCAGGATTAATCAATTCTAATCTATATGGGTCTTTTTAGGGACCTGAGACCTATATGGCCTCATTAATTCAGATAGTATGTGACAGTTCAGAGGTTTCTTAAACCAGCCATAACCTGAATAAACAGACTTGTCAGCCGGGGATGCACACTGTTATCTGGTTAGAATTTCTGTCTTCCACCTGAAGTGATTAGGAAGCAAAACAAAAACGTGTGGACTCTGTTTTCTTCCTGAACTGAAGTTAACCACATGCAGTATCACCTTCCTACAGCACAACTCAGTAAAGCTTATGGTATCACCCATATATATGCACCAGTGCCATCCACAATATATCAGGTACCATAAAAACATGTAAGAGAAGATAAAAATTACAAAAGTTGAAGAGAAAAATAACAGGACTTAAAAACAGTGTAATAGTTCAGATGTACAAACAGCTCAGCTTTGACCCATTTCAGTTTTCCTATAAACAACTCACAGAGAATTGCTGCTCTACACAAGCAATGTTTGTCGCCTTTTTTTTCCCCTCTGCAGTCTTTTAGCACTTGCCGTTTGCCTGAGGTCCAGTCCTCCTTTTTTACTGACCTCTCTCTTTCTCGTCTCCAACCAGAAATAAATCTCAGTTTTTCACAGCAGGTGTGATACCCTCCACAAGGGTGCTACATCACTTTGAAGAACAACTGTACCCTGTCACAGAGATAACAAAATGAGTTACCAGGTGCTAACACTGCTAGCTGCTCTACAGCTAGTGCAGAAATTTGCTCAGGATTCATCATTCTTTTCTGTGTAAATATCTGATAGATTCCAGAAAAGAAGAGAAATATTATGGATTCAAGGAGGGCAGTTTACTCTTTTACATGCTGATTTGAGGAGAAGGTAGCACAGTGCTGAGTGAATGATCCTGTCCAGAAACTCTGTACAACCAGCTAAGCCATGCACAAACACACCTCCAGAGAACATCTTTTAAAAACACAGCTCCTGCAATCTGCTATTTTAATGGTAAATGAGTTCCTAAAGGACAGCCAGTAGCAAACTTTCCCCGGCGCAGCCCTAGAGAAACTTTTGTTTTAACTCATTGAAACAGAAGAACTCAGTGACAGAATAAAGATGAATTAAGAACACATCTTTTGGCTGCCTTAACATCTGAAGACCCATGCCCTTGAGATCCTGAACTGCTATGAACTCAGATACAAGTGACTCTGAAGTGATCTTGCACTCTGCTTTGATGAGGTAAATATAATAAACTTCTACTAAAATAAATAGAGCATCTTATGCCAAATGGGGCTAAAGGGCACTGACAGTCCATGAACACCTATGAACCCACTAAATTCAGATGCCTTGCAGTTTGGCTGATCTATCTAGAATTACTGATAGACAGCAATTTTGTAATTAGATCAATTAAAATGAATGGAAAGTACAGAAGAAAAGGGAGAGCTAGGTCTACACAGAAACACTCCAGAATTTCCCAGTTAGAGTGCAGAGAAACCTACAAAGGAGAACACAGGGCAACATTATAAATAGACAATTATAGAATGATAGAATTATAGAATGGCTTGGCTCGGAAGGGACCTTAAAGCCCGCGCAGTTTCAATCCCCTGCCATGGGGATGGTTGCCAGACACTATAGCATAACTCAGGGCCCCATTCAGCTTGGCCTTGAATGCCTCCAGGTATATGGACAACCTTTTTCTTTCCTACTAGAACTGTGTATTTAAGCGAAAAAGTTTTAAGTTGCAGTACAAGGGTGAAAGATGGATACATTTCTACCTTTCTGAATTTGTGAATTTTGCAGAGAGGAGCAGAAGCATGATGGTTTCCAATAAACAATGTTTTGCACAATTGTGTGGAAGTACCACTTTCCCAAAATCCTCAGTATCCTTAGAAGGTGAGGAGGGTATGATCAAATCATCCTGAGCCTGAACAGCCAGTGGCCAGGGGCTGATCCAGACTTGCTGAACAGTTCTTTTGCCATTGATTTATAAGAAACAGGATGGGACTTGTTCTAAAGAGACCAAAACCCTGTATCTCTTTACTAAATGAGCATTTACTTGTGGAAGTGAAGTTACATCAGGCCTTTATACAGGTATGTGTATACATAAACAGAGATATATAAAATTCTAAAACAAGCTGAAAGGTTTGCTTATATAAACCAGAGTTTCTACTACACTTCTGGAAAACAAATCACTCATTTTGAAATTCAAACATAAGGTGCAAGAAAACTACTACTGCACAGTTGCAAATTATAAAAGCATAATCAAAAGCAACAAAACAACTCCCACTCAACTAATATAGGAATTATAAGCAATGTGAACAATATTTACTTTTTTTCTTTTCGAAAAATATTTTCTTCAATAAAGATGTCATTACTGTTTTCCTAATTTTCAAGTTGAATGAAATTTAAACGTTTCTGAAGGATCAGGCTTATATTCAAAGCAGAATGCGTGGCTTCAAATTCCATGTGACCAAATAGTTCACAATAGCCTGTAACGTGGGAAACTAATCTAGGCTTCCCTGTTTAAACTATTTTGAATGTGCTAACAACACCTTAAATTTTGTTACTTTTAAGGGAATGTAAGAAACCATTCTACTTTCTAGAAGGTAGTTGCCTATTCCTGCCCAGAGAGCTTGTGGATGCCCTGTCCCTGAACGTGTTCAAGGTCAGGTTGGATGGGGCCCTGGGCAACCTGGTCTATTACCAGATGTGGAGGTTGGTGGCCCTGCCTGTGGCAGGGGGGTTGGAACCTGATGATCCTTGGGGTCCCTTCCAACTCAGACCATTCTATGATTTTACAAACTCAAATAAATTAATTTAGGGATACAATGTTGATATTGCAAGCAACAGCTTAAATCAGAATGAATGAAAAGAAAGAACATTTTTCAGTCAAAATTTGGGAATATTTTGTTTTTTTAAATTATATTTCAAAATATTGTCCATTTTAAAATTCGGGGGACTAAGCTGCCTAAGAATGTTCTTCGATTATTTAAAAGCACATTTTTCACACAATTTTATTTTCTGGCTTTTGTGACTTGTGTAGTCCAGTGGGCTCACCCCTTTTAAACCTTCTGAACATGTTATATTGTACATAAGAGATACATAAGATTGGTTCCTTTTGCATGAAATTCATAAAAGCCCACTCCAAATATCCAATCCCTAAAAAAAGAATGTGTTATTACTTTTGTGGAAAATATCAACGGTGTCTTAAGAGCATTACATTAGCGAAAAGTATATCTAGATCAGCTAGTAAGAATCAATATTCTGACTTACATTTTCACGTGCCAGATTAGTCTTTATATTTGTTTTGATAGAAAAGCAGGCAACAGCCTATTTCATGGACAATAAATTCAAGATAGTAATGAGGAGATGGTATTGCCTCAGCTAAATGCACACAGATTGGAGGGTCACATATTTGACATAGATCTAGTATGGCCCTTAATGAATCTATATATTTGATTAGAGTTACTGTCTTTTATAGCACTAAGTAGCTTCACACAAAAAAGTAGCTTACTTCAAATGGGGTTAAGAGAGTAATTTTGTTCTAGAAGAAAATAACCTTTAGAAATTTTCACTAATGTTCTAGATGCCTTGTGAATTGCTTCCAATAATTTCCTGTGCAAAATGCTTAGAGAAATTCTTCTGTCCTGGCTTTGGAGACAAATAATGTCTCCAAATATGAAAATTCTATATGAGATAATGTGCAGCCACATTATATTAAAAGATATATGCAATATTATCCTGAAATGCCAATATTACCCGTTTTCCAATTATTTATTTATTTTTTTTATTCTCGGAGAGTTTTCCTTTTTCAATCTCTTCTCTATTATTTCCACTGAGCACTTTTTTGTCTACAATGCCCCTGTTCTGCGAATATCTCCAGACTGCCCTTTTCCCTGTCTTGATTTCATATATTACTTCTCAGTTTTCCATTTCAAGATGTTTTTTCCAAGGTATTTGTCTCCATCTTCCAACTTCTCTTTTTCTATTCTTTCTGTCCTGTTGTCAGTTGCTTATTCAGTAAATCTAATTTTCCAACAGGAAATATAACTCTTATCCTCTCTATTAGCTTTTATAAGAATTTGCATTAAATAGAATCCAATTCTGAGGGTGGAAATTTGGCTCCACAAAGATCAATAGCAGATGTTTTCTAGGGTCAGGACTTCATTGCAGAAATGTAGGTAGCATCACCAACAATTTCAACCTACAACATAATACGAGGATAATAATTCAGAAAAATGCATTCTTATCTCTAATTTAAAAGATCACAAATGACTCATGCCCTATTCCAAGTCATTTCCCAATAAAACTGCATGAATAGCAATCCAAGCATGTCACATATGGAATCTGCTTAAAATAAGAATAATAGGGTGCAATTTGTACTTCTTTATGGGGGAAATATCCAAGATGTAAAGAGCAATTTCCAGCTGAGACAAGCTTAGCTTGGCCAGGAAGATAAACTTGTTCTGGCTCAATCTACTAAAGCTGTTGTCTACACAGGAAACAGGGTCCCATTTTGAGCTTTAGCTCTTGCAGCATGCAGAGCACACGCAGGACGTACAAGATATACCACAAGTGCAGAGTTTGGGATAAAAAGACAATTACATCTAACCTCAGATTACAACAGTTTGATTTGAGCCCCAAAATCCATCTGTCTTTTAACAGAGCCATGAGATAGATTACAACAAAATTTCAAAGGAGCATAGAAGGAACGCAATTCCCTCGATGCTATCTAACCTAATTCCCTGGCGAAACATACATTTATACATCTTGGTATAAGTAGCTCTTTTGCCACATGAATCATTTTTGTCACTGATCCTGATGGGTAGATGCTTGTGAATTAACCACTTTATCTTAAGACTGACAGAGCAAGAACTGTTACATACTTTGCTTTTTCTCTGTATCCTAGGTAAAGAGCAAGATTTGCTCTGCCATTGCACACCATTGGAGCTCTACTTCCTGGCCAGCTCTGTGAACATGAACAGTTGTAATAAGATTTATTTCTCACCTTAGCAATGTGTTAAGGACAAGTGTTTGTCTTCTATTAAAATATATTGCCCTGCTCTACCTCACTCTTACAACTTCACAGTATTATACTACATTACTGATAGACTACACATATAAATTTCAGGTTACTTTTAATCTTTTCATTTTTTATTTCTCTTCGTTTCTTTTTGCAAGATATACCTTTAGAAAACATTGTCATAAAACAGCTGGCACAGCCTATGCCCTCTGTCAATCTGTCTTTCAAATGCAGTGATGATGTTTTTCCTGGTACTTGATTATGCAGTCCTTCTATGTGAAGAGCTATGGCCCCTGTTTCATTTGTCACCAGGGTTTCTGTTTTAGGGCAGGATAACAGAAGTATTACAAGAGGGAAAACAACAACAACAACAACAGTAAAAAAGTGCTTTAGTAATACTCCAAAAGAGAAATCCGGGCATATTCTGGACTCCAGAATTAAAACAAAGGCTGGACACTGATTTCAAAACTGTATTGGTCTCGCCTCTAACTGCTGGGGAAGAAAACTAATTTTTCAGCAAGTAGCCAGAGTCACAGGACAGCCTTTTCTCTATTTAATCAAAGTTTAATTTCTGAATCTCCTTTCACATTTCATAATCCCAGTACAGATATGGTATTCTCAAAACACAGGCTTTTAGGATGCATGGCCTATTTCACCATCTAGTATTCAGCAACAACTGGATGAGCTGTGCAAAATTGAAAACAAGCTTTCTAAGAAATGATATTATCAGTTCGGAGCCAAGAGCAACACCGAAAGCTGGTCTAACCAGCTTCTTCAGATGTAATTTTTCTGACACATGCCAACTGTAATCTACCTTTTCTTACTGTTTCTAACAAAGCCGCATCGTGCAAAACTAACTCCAATGGAGATTAACTGATTTACAATCAAAGAATCGTTTCCACTATCTCTTTACATTTATCATGTAAGTTGTAGAACATGACACAGGTAAAATTCTGTTGCCTGCTTTGAACAAGTGAACATTTCTATTACTCATGCCACAAAATAGTAGGGAAATGTTTAACATAACAGTAAAGTTCAGTTTTCTACCAGCTCTTCACTACAACAAATTCTTGTGTTCGATGTCCTGCATTTTTTTTCTTTTCCAAGAGAATAAAGCATTACTCTGTGAATGATAGTAATCTGTTTTTCTCTCCTAGCAGGGATACATTAACCAGGAAGCACTCTGCACACGTTTATATTTCTTAGCATAGAAAAGACAAGAAGACATACCCACATTAAAATCTATCAATGAAAAATAACTTCTTCTTTTAAATTAACTAATATCTACGTTTAATGAAGCTCAGTTTATAGTGATTTTCTGGATGAAGTGCTCTTCTTTCAGCCTAATTACGTGCACAGCTTTCAGACAACAAGGAGTGTCTTTAACATTAGATAAGAACCTAGGCTTTTATCTCAATCAATAGTCTTTAGCCTTTGAACTCATGTCAGAGGAAGACCAGTCAGTCACATTCAGTTCTACCTGACCTCTTTCTTCTTAATGCACACTGCCATTTACAGAAGAAAACCACACAGATATACAGTATATAAGCAAGTAAACAATTTAGGGCATTTTGTGTATGGGGGGGATGGGATCCTTTATGGCTGCAAAAGTGTGTGACTGTAATGATGATGTTAAAATTTTCTTGTTTCCTTTCACTGGGCTTTGTGTATCTCAAAGGAGCCCCATATGGTGCTCTTTGTCCGTGTCATTACCTCGTTACAGCCGCTGTCTGCCAGCCAAAGGTAGAACGCTGCAGCTGTAGACAGCGATACAACTGGAATTGTCTAAGGTCAACAGTGCCGTAATTACTTTAAAATGTCAGCGTACAATAAAATACAACAGTTCATCTGGCAGAAAGCAAATTAGCTTTGACCATAGCGTAATTACCCTTTTCTCAGCACCATTAGAAGAGATCAAATCTCCACATTCAGTGTTTGAGGAAAGGCCATCAGAGTACACTCTACCTGACAAGGATGCACATTTGCCATTTTGAGATGTAATTAATTGTCCCTATAATAGAAATTTTTATATTTGACTCTGGAATTGAAATGTGTAATAACCTGGCTTCTTCATATTTAACCATTTCCACTCTGAATAGATATGCATTGCAAAGTGAAACTAGGCATTATCAAGACAATGAAAATACATTAACCACTCAGTCAATCTGTAAAAAAAACTGGAACAAAGTTATTTTTATCAATTAGCTTAAGCATAATTGGCCAGCCTCTGATCTCACCAATGCAAGTGAATCTGGAGTAACTTTACTGAAGCAAATTATGCAACTCTGTGTTTAGATTGCACTGACTTTGGAATCCAGTTCATAACATTATGTGAGCTATAAAGAGTTTACTCAAAAGAGAAAATAAAGATCCAAAAGAACTGTGCACTAAAAACAAATAAATAACTTCCAAACAACTTCTCCAAATATCTTACTTAAATCTTGTTAGTTTAGACTGAAACTTAGGCATTACTTTACTACAAGCTAGCTTCAACTTCTGAAACAATATCTTGTGATGAAGACCTCATCCAAGGCACCAGGATTAGTGCCTCTCATTGAACCAGCTACTTCTTCTGGGCATTTTAGTAACAGCATGTTCACCAGTGATGTGGTAATCTGGTTAAATGAGGAACAAATGGCAGGAAGCAGACTGGTGACTACTATTGCTGTAGGGCAAAGCAAGGTGCCTTGCATGCATGTTCAGTTTCATTACTATTTAAGGATGTTGAAGAAGCTCTAAGTTGATTTAAAATGACTTACAGTGTCTGAGCAGTATCCCTCTGTATATCTGAATGTGGATCCACATGGAATAGCTATTTCATATCAGAAGTTCCATATTGAGCATTTAGGGAAATCCACCTGAATTAATCAACTGAATGAATCAACTGAATCAACTGAATTAATTCATATTCATTGTGCTGTGAGTTTTACTTATGTTTGTAGAGTTTAAAATTGCGGTGTGAATTGCGACTCTGTAGAACTGAAATGTGGAAGGTTAGATTAAGATAAAGAAACCCTGAATATGGCTGGTAAGAATAACAAAAATGTTGTAAGATACTAGAAATATTGCTAAGCACAAAAAAATTGTGATTTTTTTAAAAAATATTTTTTCTTTCATAGGCATATATATTTATATGCATTCTTGGAGTGCACTACAGCAAATAACAGCTTGAAAACTAAAAGAATATCTAGACCTAGTTTTTAACTCTCAGTGCAATACAGGTTCTAACTGGCTCATCTCCCTACAGTCTTTGCCCTGTCTCAAGTGTCGCTTACAAATCCTTGGATCATAATTGTAGAATGATATTTATACACACAATCTGAATGCAAACAAAGCTTATTTCTATTGAAGTCAATTCTCAGCAGTACTGGCCAGATAATCACAAACTGGCAAAAGCCTGAATCTTCGGTTTGCCTAAGAAAAAAAAAGTGAATGAAGGAAAGAAAAAGTAAAGAAGAAAATCACCAAAAAACCCCACAAACAAAAAAAAAATTGGAGGAAGAGGATGTAGGAATTCAAATCTCTGTGGCTTTGCCTACTTTGTGTCCACAGCTAAAGCAAATGTGTCTCACTGCATGTACATGTGCATATTTGAGGGTGTTACTGAAGATCTAATTCAGCTTTCCACATCATTGGATCTGTAGCTGAATCTTACTCATGTACTCATCAGCACTTGCACTTAGAATGAAAAGTTAATGGAAACTCAGTGCAGTCAAGTGGAAGTGAGGAGGGAAACACAAAAATAAATAAAGCCAAATCACCAAAACTAGGTCAGAAAAGATCTCAGCTGATCTGATCTTCATCTGATTTTGAAGGTCTATGTTGCAATGGATATACAAACAACACAATTTTAAAAAATTCTGATCCTATGGAATGGATAACAAAATGATTCAAAAAGTCAAAATACAGTCATAAAACTGAGGGTCCATGTCTCTCCTGTGCTGAGGACTCCACACTTTGATGCAGTACTCCAAGTGAGGTCTCACCAGCACAGAGCAGCGGGGCAGGATCACTTCCCTCAACCTGCTGGCTATGCTTCTTTTGACGCAGATGGTTGGTTTTCTGGGCTGTGAGGGCACATTCCTTCAGGTCCAGTTTGCCAGCCACCAGTACCTCCAAGACATTTTTGGCAGGGCTGAGCTCTATCCTTTCATCCCTCAGCTTGCATTAATAGTAGGGGTTGCTGTGACCCAGGTGCCTACCACTATTGGTGACAAAAAAAAAAGAAAAGACATTTTACTGTGAATTTCACTGACAAAATGCCTATCTACAATGGAACTGACACCCAGAAACTGATGATCCAACTCTATCTGGCTTATATTTAATGATCAAATACATTTTAGATTGCTGACACCTCATACCGTAGAAAAGGAAGAAAAAGATAAACATTGAATTAACTTTTCTGGTTGATACTCAAGTAATTTTGGTTCAAACTCTACATTCACAGTTTGCCAGAAAGGAAAGAACAGTTCAGAGGTTGTCATATGCTTATGCGTAGCATCTTCTTGCACACAGTATCATAAGATGTACCAAATATTGAATATTCTCCGTTTTCTACTAGAAGAGATAGATATATAACTATTGAAAACAAAACATGACATGCAATTTCATGATATTCAGTACAGCCCTTACTCTGAATTCATAATAGCACTTTGGTTACATAAACTCTGTAAGTTTCCAGAGAAATCCTGTCACATACAACATTAAACATTATTTACATTTAATTAGGCAAAATCAAATCCTGCAAGTTAGTTCATTAGATTTCTCCAAGGCCAGTTGTTTATGTAAGCGCTGAATCATTAGTATGCAGATACTTCCATAATTACAAGGCTGTCAGATAAGAAACCTGCTGCCTTGGACAGATAAAGAAACTTGAAGATAGTCAAAGATATAAACCCTGATTCAGCTCTACGGTGTTTAGAAAAATGTAGGCTGAAAATGCAGAATCACTCGCAGATGCAAGCCCACAACCCATAAATGGAATAACAAATCCAACGTTAATGAAACTTAGACAAGAAGACAGAAAATAAAACAATGACTGCACATTCTTAGGGCATTTTTGGAAAGGAGAAAAAGTCCAAGAAGTTGAGCTACAGTGTTACATATAATTCTAAATTTATAATGACGGTGAAGCCATATTTTCTTCTTTCTCAGGCTACATTTTCCTTTGATGGATCTTTAGATAGCAGCATCTCCGAAAGATATGGTGAAATTCAAGGTAGGGCCGGTGTGTTCCTACAGAATAAAATCCAGGATACTTGACAAAGATTCTTAAGAGGAGAAAGGTAGGTATCACATTCTCCCATGTTCCTTTTTCCGTGTTTCATCACACCTTAACACTTCTCATAACTACCCCGTATGCATGATATGGTCTACAGAGGACTCCAACTATTACTCTGACTTGGTAGAAGGATCATTTCTCCAGAGGTACAACCTTATTCTTTCCCATACTCTACCATAGGTTTCAAAATAGCAAAATGTTACTGAAGACATAGGGCAGAGGCTAAACTTCTTTTATGAGGTACATAATCTTCTAGTGTTAAACATACACAGAATGAAAACGCTCTGTTCTTGAGGGTGAAGCATTGGATTGACACAAGGAAGGGAAATTGTCTCATTTGAAAATCCTTCTAGCTCAGTACAGATGCTGACTTTGCCATTAAAACACCTTCCTTCTTAGAAGAGGACTGAACTGCCACTGAGAAACTCTTCTGTTGCTCTTATTATACATGCCAGATCACCTTCTTGTGCATTCCTAACCTCTGCTGTTACAATATTTTTTCAGGTTAAGTAGCAAAAACACATCAGGTACCATTTCAACCTTTCAGTGACACAAAGCCACTTTGCTGAAATTCTGTACTTTAAGTCATATGTGACCACACTGGTATATTCATTAGTTTGACAAAATCAGAGTTTTACATGTGCATTCATTACCTAAAGTAACTCTCAGTTTCAGCAGTTTCAGCAGTTTCACTGCTTCCTCATATTCACACCAATATACAAGTTCAAGTTATGTTTGCATCTCTTGCATGATCTATTGGCCTTTTTCATACTTTAAGAACAGTAAGAGGTATTCCATCAGAAAAATGCTGGCTAAATCAATGGCAACTTTTGTTTAATAAGTAATGGTCTTCAAAATTTTATGCTGGGTGATGCTAGAGAAGAAACAGCATATAAAATAAAAATAATGTGTGGTGGAAAATGAGGCACCATAAGACAGTACATTTGGTGTTGTGACAATGGCTCTCTAACGTATGGTTTAGAGATAGGCAAAGAAGAGCCTGGGCAGAGCAAGGCTATATCATGCAGAGAGTATGCAAGGATTGAAACTGGTTGGTTTAGCAGGGGACAGGAAAAACCTGAGAAAGTAAAGTTACAAAAAAGGTAGACTAAGCTTTTCTATGAGAACAAAATAATGCTCACTGAAACTAGATAAAAAATACAAAAGGAGTTATCTCATTAGGTGGTACACAGCCTATAGAACAAATTGACATTGAATGTTATTAAGATTTAGATGAGCAACACTGGAAACTTATTTTTGGCTATGTTTTTGAATTCCCACATGTTAATGGTAGGATAGAGATAAATGAGAAAAGATTAAACATAAATTTTACATCTGCATAGCTCAAGGTATTCTTATAAATATCAATAAAAATACCCTTTGCTGTACTGGTGGCAAGCGTTGATCAGCTGTTTAAGCAGCATGTGCTACTTAAATCTTTGATGCTCTTCTCCAGCAGTAAAACACCCGAGGTGGTTGTCCCTGTCACTGTATGTCTTTCCCAACTCTGCCTCTATCGGTAAACAAGGAGCATAACACCCATGAAATGCTCATTCCGCTAAGGTTGTTAGAAAAATTTTCCTCTGTAGTATTTCTTGTGTCACATCAGGCGCATTATACGAAACACTGCAAGAGAGAGGATGGGAACTGGAATGAGAAACTCATCTGGATTATGAAGTAATTCTTGTATTCATTAGCATGTTTCCCTCTTTTCCCTCGCCCAGTCTCTAAAATGTACAATTGCAACTCACACAGTGCTGCTTGATCACATCTAGAACATAACCTCCAGAAAGGAGCTAAGTGGCTAAGAAACCTTTAGGATGCAGAAAGACTTGACAGATAATGCTCTATCCCTGCAACTGTTCAAGGCTAGGTTGGACGAGGTCCTGGGCAGCATGATCTAGTGCATGATGGCAACCCTGCCCATGGCAGGGGGTAGGAACTGGGTGTGCTTTACTGTTCCTTCCAATCCAAACCATTCTATGATTCTTTGACTCTAAGAATGTTGAGAGCCACAGTGGTGCTAGGATCTTTAAGTATACTGGAGATGAAAATATTATTATCTCAGGCTACTAATATGTAATAGTACACAACACCAGGCCATGCAAATGGGACCTAAGGCAGGGAGCTGAGGCAGGGAGATGAGACTGGGATGTAAGACTGCAAGCTGAATGAATATGTTCAGACGGCAGTGTTGGATGTATTATGGCTGGCAGTGCCATCAGCAAGTACTGGCACCTGTGGTATTCCAGCGACTGCACCACTTTAAACAACTTTACCTGCAACTTGGATGATCATGCAGGGCAGGCCCTCAGCTAGTATGCAGATGATAAGAAGCTGAGATGCCTGCAGCCCCTTTGTTCCCCTGCAGATCTGTTGATTTACCTGAATCTGGGAGAACTGCAGCCGTTCTGCAGGTTCATCCCAGGGGTAAAGTGTGGGTTCAGTCCTGTTGAACAGCCTCAAGAATCATCTGGATGATGGGGCAGAGTGTACCCTCACCAAATCCACTGGGGATCCCAAACTGGAAGGAGTGGCTGATGCAGCAGAAGGCTGTGTAGTCATCCTTTGGGACCTGGGGACACTGGAGTTACAGCCTGACAGAACTCTCATGGATTTTAGTGAGGGCAAGTGCAAAGTCCTGCACAACAGGACAGGAACAATTGGAGACAATAGTGCATGCAGTGATCACCCAGCTGGAAAGCAGCTCTGCAGGGAAGGCCCTGGGCTAGCAATGTTCTTCAAAGCACACTTGGAGGTGATTTTGAGAAGGAATGTGGAGACTGATAAGAGTTTCCACAAATAAGTTGGTCAGAAACGGGAGATCCAAGAAAATGTACACCCTGAATCCAGTGACAAATACGACAGGAGAACTGGTAACAACTGACATGGAGAAGGCTGAAATTTAATATTAAAGTTAATATCCCTGAGAATGAAAATGAGTTCTAAGAAGAACATGCTAAACACGTATTTAACTATAGTACTGGACTCTCCAGCCGAATCGTGTTAAATGTCACCTCTGAAAGGGGAACAGATAAGGTTAGAATATAAGCAAAAGAAAGCACTGGCACTGATCCTTCATTTAATCTCAGAGAAGAATACCTGGGAGAGCACTTCTTACTTTATTTATTTATTTATTTATTTATTTATTTATCAGCACTATGGCAGCTAGTGCATTTATCAACAGCAATCTTGAATCTATGTTGTGTGAAACTGTCCCAGTGAAAGTCCTTGGCTGGACTCTGACAGGCAAGCACCAAAATTATTAGTGTGACAGCTACCAAAAAGCAAATATGGACTGTCCATCACTGGCAGTGATGTGATCATCACTGGCAGTGATCGAAGTGTCCATCACTGGCAGTGACACCAGTGGTGCTGAGGACTGGAAGCTGCCGACTGCTCTGCAAGGAGCAGCCTCCAGTGAGTCATCCACGCACCTCCATTCTGGGACAGCTGTGTACCTTAGCTAGAAGACCCAGACATGGCCAGCAGAGGTGCCCAGGAAGGAAACGTGTGCCCACTGGCTGAAGTGGCTTGCGTTGTCCACTGCAGGCATACCTACTGCAGAGTCTGCATCCAGCACTACGCCTTTGCCAGGGCTGACTGCCCACTGTGCCCATCACTTCCATCCTTAGCCTGATGCCATGCTTCCCAGAGGATGCCTTGACCCACTGGCCCCAAGGAAGGTTCCAGCAGACCAGACAGCATCAGGAAAGAACATCTTCCCACCAATCCCAGCATATCTCACTCCAGTGCATAGAGTGCAGTCCATTCAGCAGCTGAGTATCAGAGACTAAGTGCACCAGTGTGCCAGGCCTCACCTCTGACAGGGCTGCCGCACCTGGGGACAGCCTGGGAATGGCGGGGCAGCCCTAAAGGTGACCTGGCCCTCATGGCAAAATGACTGACAGGAAGTGTCTCCTAAAGCCCTGGCAGAGGAAAGTGCCTGCCCACCAGCCTAGGAACTGCCAGCTTGGAAGTGTAGCTGGCTACCTAAGAACCAGAGACAGCCTGAAGATACTAGTGACAGGGTAAAAATCCATTCCGCTCTTCTCAGTTCCTGTGAGGTCACACCACCAGTTCTGCCCAGTTCTGGGCTCCACAGTCCAAGAGAGACCCAGACAGACTGGAAAATGTCCTGTGAGGAGAGAGCTGGGACTGTTCCTCCTGACAAAGAGAGGGCTTGGGGGGATCTTGTCAACGTCAATAACTTATGGGAAATCCTGAAATTGTTGTTAGAGCAGTTGCTCCTATTTCATTTGGAGAAATGAAATATAAACTCAGCCTGAGATCTCATGGTAAAGAAAGGACAAGGAGGACCTTCGGCACAATACTTGGGGACCCCATGGGTGCTGCTCCCTGCGCGCCCTCCTCTGAAGCTGCTGCAGACAGCTCCTTGTCCTGCCCAGCAGGAGGTGCCCACGAGGCTGTTTGGGGGCTTTGGGGGTTCTTCTGGGGCAGCTTTCCTTCAGATCCACCTTGGGCTGGAACTGGGTGGGCTTTAAGGTCTTTCCTGACCCAAATCATTCTGTGATTCTGTGATTTTATAAAATCAAGTGCGGTGGCTGAGTAAATCCAAGCTTGCTTCAGGCACAGCAAGCTCTGGAAGCATCTAAACCAAAAGGCGTAACTCGGTGCAAGATTTCTGCCTCATGATCTCATTTGGAGTGTGAATACTTATGGAAGATTCACAAAGTTGAGAGAGATCTGGAGAGTGAAAAGCCCCAAGTCTTATCTACATAGCTCCACTGAAGCACTGAAGAAGCTGACAGACACTTTTGATGAAAGTCTTCCAAACTTTCCTCCCTCCTAAACTTCACACAACCTGCGCCCCCCCCCCCCCCTTTTCTCTTAACCAACAGAGCTTGCATGCCATGGGGAGTCTTCCTGCTTCCTCACTGCCCGCAAGCTCTCACAACTCTTGCATAGTACAAACGTAATGTGAGTCTTTAAAAGCAGCAATTAGAATAAGACCAGTGTATTTTTAACAGTAATAATAGATGTCAAGCACCACAAAATCTCTGCTTACCCATTGACTTCTCTTATTACAAACCCACAAGTACTGTTTTTATAAAAGCACCTTTCAAGTAATCTGCCTTTTTCTGAAATGTGACTGCTACTGCGTACTATTTTAAAAATGGCTTGACAGAATTGCTAATGTTCTCATTCCTTCAGGATATTTCCTAATACTTGTAGCCTTTTCATGTTTCTAATTAGGCCAGTAATGGTCCCTGAAGTTAAACCAATTAAAATTATTTACTGTGACACATAGTGTGGAGATAATTATCTGATATCTGAATCTAACTTCTGCTTACTTCGCAACATTACTTAATAGAAAACAGGGAAACTGATGCCCATGCTTTCATTTTACTTGTCTGCCAAATGTGTTTGCCCTATAGCAAACTGTTTAAATAAAGCATTAAAATCTTTGTGGTGCTAATCAAAATGTTTAAAATCCACTCACACTTCCTTTATAGTTCTGAGAAGCATATAAAACTCTTACACATTACCTTTTACATTATAGTTGCTGACCAATGTAGTACTATAACCACATTGTACATAGATAATGCAGCTTCTGCACTTTCTAAAGCCTTTTCCTTTTTTTTTTTTGTTTTTCTTGCCAATGTTCATGCAGCAGAATAAAGACTTGAAATTTTTAATCTTATGAACAGTTAACTTCTTTTTGTGAAGATGTTTAGTCTCCTGATATGATTTAGATTATGCATCACATTTCTGTTAGCTGAGGTTTTCTGGGAAAAGGAGAAATTGAGGTGAGAATATTTTCGGAGACATCAAATTCCATAATTAAGCATTTTAAATTTAGCCAAAGTTCACTTATAAGTTACTAATTTCAAAACCTAATGGGAGGAGAAAATACATATAACAAAAATACAGTACAATACAGTACAGTACAATACGTTAAGTTCATGAGATAGTGTTTTTCATTAAAGTATCACCACTTCCAGAGTATTCTTGTCAGAAAAACATCAACGTGAAAGAAAAGAGAAAATCTCCTGCAACCCAAACTCTACATTTGGAAAAAAATTGGCCTGGTTGCAAAGTAAAACTGGTTGAAGTCTTCACACAGAAACCCGAACCAGTAAAAGAATTTCTATTTTTGCTTAAATCTGACAAATGCTGCAAATTGCAATAATCTAGATAGGTGTTCAGCAAACTATAGGGACAAGCCAAGACTACTTCTACATAACAAGGTATCACTCCTGTAGCACAGACAGTGGGAGGATACTGTGTTTTCTTTGCCAAATTCTCTGAGCTTTGTGGCCAACCTGAAACCTAAATGGAGTGTTTATGGGTTTGTCTAATTCAAATTTAATGCTGCGTTTTTGCACTTTCCTAGTAACCGAAAATATATACATGAACTTCGTGCACAAGAAATTTGCTCTACTTACAGGCTGAGAGAATCAAGCCTGCAGAAACACATGCAAAGTAGACAACAACACAGCGTGCTCCAGGGATGTGATGGGAGGGCAAGGGGGAACAAATTCTGGGGGATGAAGCATTTCATGTGTAGCTGGTCAGCTTTTTCTTCTTTGGCAGATTTTAGATAATTGAAAATATAGAAAAATACAAGGAAAATATGTTTAAGGAGATTGCCCCTTCCCCCAACAGTCTAAATCCTAAAAGATTTCAAAGCAATTAAAATATATAATGAATAAACATATTTCTACATCACCATTATCTAATCCTTTCTACTCCCTTCTATTTTGCATACATCACAGCCTTCAATGTACCATAAAGTTGTACTTAAATGAGTAAAGTTATTGCAGACATTGTTAGATTTTGTTCTTATGGGGAAATATCTTCATATTTTGGAAAAGTTCTCAGTTCTGATAAGGGGGATGGAGTTAGCTTATGGATATTAACTAAAGCCTACATCTTAATTTACTAAATATTTCTTTCACCCTCTTGTCATTGCTAACTAATTCAGATACTTACATTCTTTTATCTTACTGATCACCAAAGCTAATTAATTCTTGTCTGCTCATAGTGCTATTGAGAGCCAAGGAATGCACACCAATTCCTGTCACCAAGGAGTTAAAAGCTTCTCAGTCTTCACTCTGGAAGGTTTGCTCTTATGCCCTTTTAGACAATGACAAGCTGTTAAGTGTAAAACTAATTAACATTTCAAAATCTAGCGTTAATCAGTAGTACTCAGAGTCATTGGGAACCATGTTCTAACGAGTTTTTCCACTTGTTCTTTTTATACTCCAACTTCCAAATTATTGTGCTAATTTTTAGCTGCTGTTTACCACACTGAAAACACAGTGAAACACTACAAGGCTAAAGTTGCTTGAGATACATTGGTGGTATGCTTATTAATATCTCCCCTAAAATCCGGTCTTTATTTGATGCTCCCTCTCATTCCCTCCCCCATCATTCTCTTGAGTGACAGAGCTAATCCTCTGTCATTTTTATTGTGTTAAAGAACGCCTTATATTTAAGATGATAACCGATCACCATGGTCTGTAAGAAGAATTCTGTTGATCTCTAAATTAGGTCCTTGCTAAAGAAGACCTATAAATATTATTCATTTTGTGTTAAAAAGAAAATAATTTTTTTTTTTGCTAGGTTTGCAATTTCAGTTTTGGAAGCAGAATGAAATCAAAATTTCACCATATAGAAACTGGAAGCAATTTTCTACTTTAAACAAACTAAGTTGCTTAGGCCTGCTATTGAATGCAAAGTCTGAGATACCTTTGGATATGGCCTATCCTCGGCAGGCATGTCCGGGTTGCCTCCTGCGGGTTGCATGCAGCCCAGCCCAGGTAGTAATTAGCCCTGCCCCCTGCCACCGCGCCATCATGGCGGCAGCTCTTCCCTGCCGAGCAGTCCAGTCCAGTCCAGCCTCAGGCATGCACCCATCACTTAACAACAACCGAAATAACAGCTCAAGACATCTGCACTCTTTGCAGCCCAGGCAACCCAAAAGGTTGGACACCCTTTTGCCTTGACTAGGCTGCATTGAGTGAAGAGGAATTGCCTTGGTCTGTATGTAAAATATATAATATAGTTAACGTATATAACTAACAAAAGATTTTTTAAAAATATTTCATAATTAAAATGGTAACAAAAACACGAAACTAGTGGGATATTTGACCTTGTTTTTGTGAAACTAATGTATCAATGTCTGGTTCAATGGAAGGGGTTGCAATTCTTACTGAATTCTCAACATGTTCATCAGAGATTTTTGATCTAATTTTACTGTTTCTGTGCTTCATCCTTGAAAACAGTTGCTCACAAATGTAGGTACTGTCAAAAAGAAATGACATGAGTAAGCATGATTGTGAAATGACGGATATTTTTCTCTGTTAAGACAGATCTTATAAAAATCTGGTAGACAATCAAATTTTTTGTTGAATTGAATGTGTGATTGCAACTCTATACATTCCATTTGAAAATTCTTTGGAAATGTATTTACATCCACAGAAAACGGATATATACCAAATTTACGTAAAAATTGATGACTTTTTTCAGAAATCTTGAAACCTGTTCTCAAATTCCTTATCAAAACAGAAAGCAAGACTGCCTATTTTTTGCTATTCACAGAACTGTGTTTAGCTAACATATCAAAATACATAAAATTATTTGCTGTAACTTGAACTTGCCATGATATAAGTTTCATTTCAAATGCTGTTTGAAACATGGCACAGATAAGCTGATTTTCACCTTGAAGATGCATGTTTAATTCACTTAAATGAGTGGTCATGTCCACCAAAAGCCATATTGAAAATTATTTTATACTTTTTGTGAGCTTTTTGAGATGTTGAAAATTATAAACTGTGTCTGCACTGCACTAGTATTCTGGGTATTTCTTTTGCAGTGAACATGTTAACTTATCAAATTATTTTACAGAATGACACAAGCCCAAGTTTAATAATTAAATAAGCAAACTTACATGTATATACAGATGATCATGGTTATTTTGCATATATTTGGCCAAAAAAACAACTTAAATAAATGTGCACATGCAAAAAGACATACCCATGTTAACTTGGCTCTGCAATGCTTAACATTTTCCCAGAATTCATATTCATGAAAGTATACACAAAACATCCTTGAACTTACTGAAATTTAGTATCTGTGATTAATTCAGGGACATTTTATCTTTCAGTTTCTTCTACAAAACAACGGAGTATCAGAGAGATTTTTCTCCAGTTACCATGTTTTGAATGAGTTAACTAGAGTGATTTTTTTCCTGCATCTGAAAACAATTGTCTCTTGCATGTCTGTCTTCATCCTTTACTGCCTTGAAATACAAGTGTGATCCATGAAACCTCAAGCAAATGCAAAGAAAAGTGGCGCTGTTGAGCAGACACCCTAAATGATGACACAAAACTTTCTTTTCAGGAGATCACTGACTCCACTTCTGTCTGACAGAGAGGAAAAAGCTTTTCAAACATCCTCTTTCATAGGATGGCAAATACCTGCAAAATGTATGTTTAGGGAGGCAGAAATGAAGAGGCAGAAATGATAAGCCTGATTTCTGTCGACAAGGTATTCAACAGTTTGCCTATCAAAATATCACTTCTTAACAATTTCACTAAATAGCGTTAAAACCTCAGACCTTTACAAAGAAACAAGCAGCATCTCGGCAAGAGAGAACAAAACTCAAGCCTTCTCTTCCTGCTGCTAGAAGCTTTCAGGTCTCTGCCAAGTCCACAGTTGGATGATCTGCCCAACGGTTTGCATGTGCAGCAAGCAGGACTTTTTCTTGGATATTCATGCTGCTTGAGAGGAAAGCAATACCTCTTCTCTATAGCTGTAGGTGTACTTCTGCACTATTAAAACTCTGATTATTTACACTACGGGAGCATTCCTGACCTCTGCAGGCAGCTTACACTTTTAGGCTTATCTTTTATTTTTTTCCCAAAGCAAGTCCTTATAGCTGTAAGTTTTCCACAGTGAGTTTCTTGGAGGAAAACGTAATACTTTTATTTGTGCTATGAGGATGAGGTGAAGTGCATGTCAGCGATTTGCTGTAAATAATTGATGTTGCTATGCTTTGCAAGGGAAAACCTATGCATCTGTTCTTTTTGCAGGGATATATTTTGTTAATGGTGGTACTGCAAACCATGTCATGAAGTTTTTCTGGGTGCCATTTCTTAAAGAAGAATTCTGTGAAGTGTGTTGACAACTTAATTTATCTGTTTTTATCCTCTCTTCACATACCAGCTAGAGAGTGCATAATTGTTCCTGGTGCTCAGAACAACCCTTCAACAGAAGGGCTGAAGGGTTGGAAGAGCTTTGAGGTCCCTTCCAACCCAAGCCATTCTATGATCCTGCATGGAAGTCTGGAAAATCACCCAGAACAGGTAGAGATACCAGAGTTGTCCACTGTTCTTGCACTTCCCAGGGAAACATCTTGTAGTGGCCACAGCTAAAAATAATCCACTGCTGAGTGTGTGAGAGTTGGGCTTTCCAGACTCCTGAACCAGAGCTCTCAGAAGGTAAATCTGCTGGATCTCACTACTGCTAGACCTCAGCAGTTAAACAGATGTTTACCTCTTGCTTAGTGAGCCTGTGAAATCGGTGCTCATAGACAAGCTCCATGACTTGCTGGCAGATTCTGCTGTTTCAATATCCACTTGGTGACCAGCTCCTTCTGCTGGAACCTGTTGTGCAGCACCTGCCAGATTGCCCACTTCCCTTGTGTCTGGTCCAGTGCCTGAATCAGCATTTTTCCAGCAGCGTCATCTGGATGTTTGGTTGGCTTTTCATCTGACTTATGACGGTGCCTGTAGAAAGTCTGCAAGACTGACAGAGGAGCGTAGTCTGGTGGTCTATCTAGTGCTTACAAATGTGATTTTCTTGTTCACTCATATTAAACTGTCATAAATTTGTCCCCAGCTACGTGTCTGAAAAAAAGACTCTGAGAAAATTCTCCTTTCAGATTTGTGTACAACCTGGGATCTTCTTACTGTGTTTCTTCCCATGCTCCCTGTAGATGTTCTGTGTTCACCCTTGCTATCCTTCCTCCTGCACTTATGCTCCCATTCTCTTGCAAAACCATAATAAAACTATTCTGTGGTTAGAGTACAATTTTATGAGACATCTCTCTCTGATGCTCCTGGTGAAGTCTTACAATAGGAAATGATAATGTCTTTAAGCAGCACTTGAATTTAGATCAAGTAAAGCAGCAGATTGTTCTTAAAGTATATGTCGTCATCCCCTCCCCTCTCCCCAATCCACCCCCTTCTGTTGATAACTTTCTGATGTGAGCACAAAAAACCATGTAAATTGGCTGGATGCCCTTGCTATGCAAAATACAACTCCTTCTACAGTGAGATACGTGACACCTATCTCAAAGACAGGAGCTTACAATCCTGTTCATTAATTTTATCACTAACATAAACTTTTAATATGCATATGATCAGTATATGGGACTTCCAGGGCAGCTTAAAATGACTGTAACCTGTAATTACTGCTCCTGTACTTGATTATAATAATCTGATTGCAATTATTCAGTGATTTTAATACAAGCCCCAAGCTACATAACAATAATTCAAGTGCAGTGATTGGGAACATGTTTCTGTTTGGCTGTGAAATGATGTTTTAATCCGCACTGATTCAGGGATCTGGCTATAGTTCTATTCATGTAATTAAGGCACATTTGTACAGTCAAGGAGAATAACTTTAGTTTGAAGTGAATTTAATTAATGCAAAGACTCTGTATAAGTCAAAATGGATCATAAGCATGAATTCCTTAGATAGGAATAATAAAGTAAAGATAGCAGTATGTGACTGGTTTGGTCATTACAATGAGATTGCTAATTTTTAGATAATAACAAACATGTGGGACGATGGGATGAACCTGCTTACAGCAGTGCTGTAAGATGCATTTAATTTGAGGTTAAGAATTTTTACTGCAAGTTTTATCATTTCCATGCTCTTGACTAGGCCCCAGGCTTAACCCCACGATCAGAAGCAAAGCTTTAACAGGTAAAATAATCCTATAAATGCTTTACACCGATGGAAATTTTGAATGAACAAATGTTTTAAATGAGGATAAACTCTGAAGGCTATCTCCTCCACAAAATCCCACAAAATCATGGCCTCTGAAAAGTCTCCTTGGAGATCTTACATCAAGAGTGTTCTCAAGCTACAGAAATGTCTTTGCAAAGTAGGAGGTTGCACTACATCAGGAGGGAGACAGACTTTTTACGCAGTCTGACAGTGACAGAGCTAGGGACAATGGTTCTAAACTAAAAGAGAGGAGATTTAGATTAGATGTCAATGGGAAATTTTTCACTCAGAGGGCAGTGAGGTACTGGCACAGGCTGCCCAGAGAAGTTGTGGATACGCCATCCCTGGAGGTGCTTAAGGCTGGGCTGGATGAGGCCCTGGGCAACCCGGTCTGTGCCTGCCTGTGGAAGGGGGTAGGAACTGGAAGAACTTTGAGGTTCCTTCCAACCCAAGCCATTCTATGATTCTGTTTTTAAAAATCCTCCTTCTGAAGATGATGAATGAGATAATACACAAATGCAGATATCCCATGAGCAGATAGTTAAAACTAATTCTACTTTAACATTTATTTTTATCAATAAAAAACTTGCTTACTTAATTAGCTTCTTAAATGTGGCTTTTTTTTTTTTTTTTGACTGAAGTGGAAAATAAAAGATTTAATTACTATACTTTTCTTACTATTTCTCTCACTATTTCTCTCATTTCAGACCAGGTATCAACCCTATAGCTGTCATCTTAATACGCAATATACATTTCTGAAATCAAGACAAGTAAAAGAGAAAGAAGTCATAAAATGAAATTTTAGAGTTGATAGATTTTTTTGGATGTGATGTACCCAAGCCAAGAAACATTGTAAGATGTTATATCTGTATGTTGATAAAAACTGATATGTTTCAAGTTTGTTGCAGGTCAGTAGAATACAACAGATCATCCTCTAAAAGTTACATATTTTGACAAAAACACAAACTCATTGTACAGCTCATGATAGAATATCTTGTCCAGCTAATTTTAATGTTACTTCCATCTTTCTGTTCTAGATAATCATTTTGTCAGGTGATACTTGCATTATCCCTTATGATAATTATGTTATAAAATAGTAGCTACAGGGATTGTAGAAAGTCGTTTATACAGGGACTTAATATAAAGAAGAAAAATTGAAATGTTGTTACTTCAAAGGACAAAACAGAAGAAAAATGCTGCCTAAGAAGAGAAGAAATGAGCTCATCCATGAGCATTTATGGTTATATGGAGTCACACTCACTTTTTACATAGTGATTACCGGACTTTTCCATTTTTCTAAAAGAAAAATATGAACACCACAAAAGCCTGGAAACCATAAAATCTTTAGACTAGTATCAAATCATAGAGGGATTCTTACATAAAGCTATTCAGAAAAAAATATTTTTCCCACTATTATATTCTTCCCACAGAAACTTATTTTACGTTGCTGATATTGATACTAAATGTATAGTTTAGTAATTGCCCATGAACTTTGTGTTGCTAATAAATGAATAAATAACTTTTTTCCCAGTTTGTTTTAAATTTGTGTGAACTGCTTTTGTATGAACCTTTTCCCTCTGACATTTGAAAATAACAGAAAAAATAATTTGTGATTTAGATAGTAATTTCTGAAGTTGATCAAGTACTCGAACAAGGTTTCAGGTAATTCCAAATCCTGAAGACAGTCATAAGACTGGCTTGATACCTGATGTTCTGCTCCAAAGAGAAATCTGCTGTAGAAAAATACCTATTTGGAATGAACCTTGTGTGGAAGAAAATTAAAAGGATTTTTTATTTTTGCAAATATTTTTTAAAATAAACTTGTTGTGATTATGAATACTACAGAAGGCAGGAAAAGTGTCTTATTTTGTACCAAATCAGTCAATTTTAGTGTTGACACTGCAACTTTCTTGAAAGTTTACACTAGTAGTGAAGAGAGGCTGAAAAGTATTAGACTGTTCACATAAGTGTTATGACCACTCTGACCACTGTACAATGACTAGAAAGTAATGTGCTATATCGATATTAGCACTTTTCTCTGAGTGGCAAACAAATCACACCAGGCAAAGTAGTTGTACATCCTTATGCTAACAACAAACATTGTGCCATTGTGGTATTTTTAATTTTAAAATTTTTTTTAATTATTATTTTTACCTCTTGACAAGCAGAATAAGTAATAAACTGACAGCAGCTGCAACTCCTTTCCTGATTCTTTGACTTAAAAGTGTCGTTCAAATCAATTTTTTAATAATATTTTTAAATACTTCACATACTGAAATACTCCAAATACTCCGATACTGAATGCTGACTATGTTATGAGATGTAAATCTGGTATGATTTCATTTCAATAATTGAAATAATTTCAATTTTAAGGATTTTTTTTGGGAAGAAGTTATATATATATATTTTTAATATGTGCTGCTGAATTCTGATTTTTGTTGTCTTCATGCTGCACCTCAAAAGATTTTAAAAATACTGTTCCTTTCTCTAAACATTTTAAATCAGTACTTAGCAGATGTTGGGGCATGTATTTTCAGCACTGTACACTGATACAATTGTAAAAATTAGGCTAATTAAACATTTTGGTTGAAATGCAAACATTGAATAATTTACATGGCGATAAGCAGGGAAACATGAACCAAACAAGAATAAATTTGAGCATGGTTGCGTCTGTGGAAATGGCAGAGATCTCTGCAAGAATCCCCTACTCCAGTGTGTCTCCTGCTTCAGTGGTGGCAACGATAGATCCAAGTCTAAAAACAGTGTTGAGAATTTATCCACTGTGTGTGTGTGGATGTTTTCAAGGACATTACTAAAGTCACTTGTGTTCCAAAGCATGTAGGTGTATTTCCTGCTATTATAGGATTTATGTAGATGTTGAACTTGGCACTTTCCTAGATATGTCAAACACAAGAATACCAGTAAGAACCATATTTTAGAAGTATTTTATAGACCTAGGTTACTGCATTTTTGATACAAATTGCCATTTTGATTGCATAAACCATACAGACACAAATTACTATATATATACAAAATGAAGAAAAAGTACAGCAGATACCCTTTTCTAACAGTAAAGCAGAGGAATTAAAAAAAAAAAATCAAAAATTTCTCTCTCATCTCCTGGTTCTTGATGACATCTTTTCTTGCAAGCTTAGTAGGTATCTAGTTCAGTTTAGATTACTGACAGGGCAAAGGTTTGAACTCAGCTTCAAAATATTTGTCAAACTTGACTTTTTCCCCAGTAATGATCATAGAAGTGTGAACGGATAACAGGGTGTTATCCAAGAAGCTGTCCTACACCAAGAATCAGTAATTAAGGACTTGAAAAGTATTATACTTTTTTTCTGTTCCTTTTTTTTTTTCTCTTATGTGAGAAACAACTTTTTCAAATCTTTTTAGAGCTAATGAGCACATTTCAGGAGATTACTACCTTGTCCTCAACTTAACCAACTTCTCAACCACTGCTCCAAGGGAATCGCATGAGTACTTGACCTCTGTAAGATTTTAAGAAGAAAAACAAACTTCATAAAACTTAATCACATTAGTTAAAGCTGGAAGGATGTTTTAATGCCCCTCCTAAACCACCCAGTTCCATTACCTGAAACCCATCAACATAATCCTTCCTTAGGAAGAAAGGAATGAATCAAATTGAAAAGATTTGTAATTGAATTATCCTCAGTCTTGAGGCAATTAGAACCATTTTTTATTGGAACACCTAGATGTAATCTTGACTGCTTCTAATTAGTCCATCAACTCAGATAATAAGAAAATGTGGGAACAATTTTACAGTATTGCGAAAATTGAAATTAGTTCAATACTGTTGTATGTGTGTTGTAGGAAGACTTTGTGAGAGAACACGAATCAACTAAAGAGTGTTAAACTAATACTAAATAAAGGAGAATTAGAGAACTTGTTTTCCTGTAAGTAAAGTTACCTGTTCATTGTTTTAATTATGCACTTCTTTTTTACAACTTAACCATTTTTTATTTCTAGAACTGTTAGAAAAATTATTGGAAAAGCCTAAAAGTACTAAGTTTACAAAAATTTTGAATTATGAGCCCACTAAAAATGATATTTTCCTGTTATTGTGCTTACTGTCATCTTTTATGGAATTTTCAATTTCAGATACGTGAGTCAAATGCAAGAGTAGTACACAGTTTACTCAAGAAGCAAGTAAATACAATAAGATGTAATCCTGCATTATCTGTTCTATCGTCTTCTTCATATGTTTGGAATCCAAAATTTTCTCTTGAAGTTTTATTCTATTGCTTTCATACCAGAGAAGCAAACTGACTTCACTGACTTCACATAATGAGGTGCTATGGAATTAGATTTTCATGGAGCTGTTTCTGCATGTGCTGTAATTTGAGTATGTATGGTTAGGTTATTTTTATGGATTTTTTTTTTTCCCCTTTTTAATGTAATAAAAGATTCTTCAAAAAGCAAAAAAATTGTTAGCTGTCACGGAGGAGTAGAATGTGTTGTCCCTAATGACAATATGCATTTAAATGTGTTGAAACATACTTATTCCTTCAAATGAGGATTCTTACGCTGAACATAAATGATTTTTATAGTGAAGTTCAAATTTATGTTTAACTTTTTCACACAATCTTTTTCAAAATTTACTTTAAATTACTTTAACTATGTATTTACACATTGGAAAGTGACTCTGGAACTTTTACTCCTGCCTACCTTTTCTGTGGAGATCCATCTTGTCTTTCCCTGTCTAACCGTAATGGGTGGTAGAAGCAGTGGAACCCAAAATAGACAAACGAGCCTTGAGTTCTTGGCTCCACTGAGAATAAATAAGAGCTTTACTTCCCAATACAGCAAATTTCATCCTTTTAACCACAAATCTTGTCATATGATTGTTCAAACTAACAGCCTTTTTATTTTAACAATGACAATTTTTAGGTCAAACCTTTCAAATACTTCAAAATGACTTATCGACCTAAATCTCAGTAACTATTGATCAGATAAACCTTCAAAGTTAGCTGTAGCTTGTGAAATGTTACCTGTACTCTCCCAAATTGCAGAAAAAAAGTTGCATAGATGACATTCAGGAAATGGAAGTATGCTGAAGTATGAACATATGATGAGCTTTTTCACCAATGGAAAGATAACTGCATTATAGAAGCTTTTCAGGACTAATAATGCCATCTCTGCACTACTTTTGCTACTAGATGACTATTATTATTTTATGTCATATGGAGTGATCTTGAAAGCCTTTAGAGGGTCAAAAAGCTAAGAGAATTCAAATTGTAACATCTTTTGAAACATCCCATGATTGTTGATTCAAATGCAATGACTCAAGAGTCTTGACTTATTTTGGTAATACCACACTATATGCAAACTTTCCTTTTGGATATCCATATTTCATGAAGTAAAAATGATAGTAATATATTGAGACTATCTGATCTATTGCTGTTTTCTTTGAACTTGGTGAGGTGGAACAATACATTAAATGTGCTTTGTCTATACAACATTTTTTTAGGCTTGGCCAAAGGATAGACTAATTTCTGTCCAAGAGCATTTCAAATGTGTTTCCTTCATTTTGAAAATCATAGGTTGCTAAGTTGTAGCAATAGGTGCTTACTTGAGAAAAATGATACCTTGTAAAATAATTTGAGGGTCAAATTTGTTTAGAAGTATTTTTTTTTCCCTACTGAGATCTAAATATATATGCACAGATCTTCTGTGGATATAAAACCTGCATTTCTTATACTGAAATATGTCCAGTTTAATGAGTGACTCACCAAGGGATTACTGAGATACAAGTTGCACATTTTCTGAGTTAATGAAGGCTCTGCAGTCAAGTCACATAGAAATAGTTTTTCCTTTTTTTTGTGTGAATACTCATAAAAATACTCATTTAGATAGTCCACAGCTGAATTTAAAAACTTGCCTCAAAATCATTTCAGCATTTTAGGAGCCTGTAATCTTTTCCAGTCAAAAGCAAAAGACATTACATTAACAAGTTTTAGAAATGCATAAGATTTTGTGGCATTTCAGATTTTCACATGAAATTTGGAAATAAATTATAAATTTAATTTTCAAGAATTCTGTTTGACAAGGGAAAAGCAGACAAAAGCATAATTAAAAAACACTAAATTCAGTTTTATGATCTCCTTTACAGAATCACAAAATCACAAAATTGCAGGGGTTGGAAGGGACCTTGAGAGATCATTGAGTCCAAACCGCCTGCCAGTGCAGGTTCCCTGGAGCGGGTTGCACAGGTAGGCGTCCAGACGGGTCTTGAATATCTCCAGGGAAGGAGACTCCACAGCCTCCCCGGGCATCCTGTTCCAGTGCTCCGTCACCCGCACTGTGAAGAAGTTCTTACACGTGTTGGTACGGAACTTCCTATGCTCCTTTACAATAGGCTTAACTTTTGAACATGTACTGTTTTATTGTCTGGATAAGCAGTAATATGTATTTGTATTAACCATCACATCACAAAGCTAGTGGAAATTTTGAAAGTATCTGTGGCAGATGTATACGCAATGAAGATGTATATCGTGGAAGAAGAATTAACACCAGTCTTAAGGAAAGTACTGTATGAATTTTGTCAGATGGATTGAAATGATCCAAACTCAAAAAAATCATGATTCCCCAGTACCAATGTCTTTATATTTTACACTTGTGTCTCATTAAATGCTTCTTGGCCATCAGCTCCTTTCTGCTGACATTATCCTTTGATGAGTAGTTGGCCCTTTTAAGACCATTAATAATAAAACTTCTGTCTGTTATTAAAATCTTAATGTGGTAGGAGTTCTATACTATTGCAAGAAAACAAGAGGAAAGTCATCAGCATAGAGAAATTACACTCAACAGGAGAAGTGTTAATGTGCTGCTTTTATGTTCCTCTGGTGACAGAATACAGTGAGGTGAAAATGCTTCACTGCTCTAACACCTTACATTTGGGTTAGCCTTGGCATGGCATTAAGGAACAAACAAGACATGAGTTTCTGGGAAACTAGATTGAACATTTGGGTCAGTCACCCCCATGTACCTTTCAAAGCCTTCAACTTTGCTTTTGCTGTGATGCGTTAGATGTTAATGACACTGGGCTTCATAACAGTGCAATTAAGTAATAATAATGGAGTAATATAGCAAAATGGACGAGTACAAAAATATATTAACATCTATCAAAAGAAAAAGAGAGAGACACATTGATTTATGTAGACTCTTGAATCAGTGAAAGATTAGATTAATGAGTCTAAAATCTCCCATAAGAGAGGCAAGTAAAACACAAACTCCGGACTTTAACTTTCCTTTAATTTATTTACAAAAGCTAATTTGAAGCATTGCACCTGCCTAAATGGAATAGGTGTTTTACACACATACATTCTTCAAAATACAGAAGATGATGGAAAACAACATTAAAGTTTAACAACTGAAATAGCTAAAAATTAAGGACCTACCAGAAATCATAAAACCAGGGGGACCAGTGATCCTGATTGCTACTAGATGTGCTAGCCTCAGGTTGAATACAGTATTAACAGCCCAAATGAAATTCCACCCACTGCTGAAATATCTGAGTGCTTCACAAACATCAGTGATTGCTTCCAGATGACAATTCCAGGTTGCGACAGAGGCACACAGATGTGTACGACCAAAGGTGCCCTTTAATTTGAATTGCTTTAGGTAAAATACCTACAGATGTGTTTTCAGAAACTACTTTTTTTATACTGTGTTCTATATGCATTCAGACCATGAGTTCCACCTGTGCTCATTTGGAGGAGGGAAACCTTTGCAACACTGGAGGTTTCACAGTTAGCTTGCTCAGCATCTCAGGAACACAAGCACAGGCACAGAGGCTACCTTGGACTTCTGGAGAGTGGACTTTGAACCGTTTGGGACACTGGTAGGGAGGGTCCCTTGGGAGTCTGTCCTGAAGAGTAAAGGAGTTCGGGAAGACTGGATGCTCCTCAAGAAGGAAGTCTTAAAGGTGCAGGAGCAGGCTGTCCCAGTATGCCATAAGATGAGCTGAAGGGGAAGAACACCAGTGTGGATGACCATGGAACTTCTGCTGAGACTCTGGAAGAAAAAGAGTCCATCTTCAGTGGAAGAAGGGGTGGGTGACTTGAGGAGATTACAAAGAAATTGCTAGGATATGCAGGGTGGAAATTAGGAAGGCAAAAGCCAAGCTTGAACTCAATCTGGCCACTGCAGTAAAAGACAACAAAAAATGTTTTTACAAATATACTGACAGTAAGAGGAGGGCTAAGGAGAATCTTCGTCCTTTACTGGATATGGCAGGGAGCATGATTACTGAGGATGAGCAAGAGGCTGAGGTTCTCAATGCCTTCTTTACATCTGTCTTTAATAGTCATACTGCTTATCCTTGGGATACTCTACCCCCTGACCTGGAAGTATGGGATGGAAAGCAGAACACGCCCCCCGCGGTTCAGGTGAAGACAGTTAGAGACCTGCTACTCCATCTAGACAGTCACAAGTCTATGGGATCAGATGGAATCCACCTATGGGTGCTGAGGGAGATATCATATGTGATTGCTGAGCCTCTTTCCACCATCTACCAGTGTTTCTGGTTAACTGAAGAGGTCCCAGAGGATTGGAGGCTCACCAGTGTGACTCCCATCTACACGAAGGATTGGAAGGAAGATCCAGGGGCCTACAGCCCCATCAACCTGACCTCAGTGCCAGGAAAGGTTATGGAACAGATTGCCTTGAGTGAGATCACAAGGCACGTGCATGACAACCAGGGGATCAGGCCCAGCCAGCATGGGTTCACGAAAGGCAGGTCCTGTTTGACCAACCTAATCTCCTTCCATGATCAGGTGACCCACATGGTGGATGAAGGAAAGGCTGTTGACATAGTCTACCTGGACTTTAGCAAAGCCTTTGACTCTGTCTTGCACAGTATTCTCCTGGAGAAGCTGGTAGCTCAGGGCATGGATGGGTTCACTCTTTGCTGGGTAAAAAACTGGCTGCAGGGCTGGCCCCAGAGGGTGATAGTAAATGGAGTGAAATCCAGCTGGTGTCCGGACACAAGTGGTGTTCCCCAGGGGTCAGTATTGGGGCCCATCCTATTTAATATATTTATTGATGACCTGGATGAGGAAATTGAGTGCACCCTCAGTAAGTCTGCAAATGATACCAAACTGGGAGGAAGTGTCTATCTGCCTGAGGGTAGGAAGGCCCTACTGAGAGAGCTGGACAGGCTGGATTGCTGGGCTGAGGCCAACGGGATGAGGTTCAACAAGACCAACTTCTGCACCCTGCACAACAACCCCATGCAATGGTAGCTAGCAATAGGACTAGAGGGAATGGCCTCAAGTTGCACCAGGGGAGGTTCAGGTTGGATATTAGGAAAAACTTCTTCTCCAGGAGAGTGGTCAGGCACTGGAACAGGCTTCCCAGGGAGGTGGTGGAGTCACCGTCCCTGGTGGTGTTCATGGGGGACATAGTTTAGTGGGTAATCTTGGTGGTAGGTGGATGGTTGGACTAGATGATCTTGGAGGTCTTTTCTAACCTTGATGATTCTATGATTCTATTCTGTGATTCTATCTTGAGAACAGCACCAGAAAGGCTTTCTTCCTGCAAGACATTTTCTCCTTCTTACTCTGGGAAAACCTGAACTGTGTGCTCTGGTGTGTTGGGTGATTTGAGGTGAAGATACTGTAGGATAGAATAAGAGAAGAAACAGAGGAGTTGTTGACCTGGATGTATAGCCAGATAATGAGTTTGTTAACCTGAGCTGTAACACCGCCCGGACTTCAAAGAGTGTGTGATTGCTAGGCTGGAATGCCACTTGGCAGAGTACATGATTGTGTGTGTATGGGCTGTGCAGAAATGGGACAACAAGTCTCCCTGTATTTTTGTAGGCGAAAAACAGTAAAACTTCATAAGGTATAAGAAGGAGTTTGGGACTAAATAAAGAAGGCTGCTGCTACAGCTACTGCTGCTGCTGTGACTACTTCTTCTACAGGGTATCTCTGTGTCTTTTTTTCTCCACTGCTGCATCTTTCTCCATTTTCAAAACTGTAATACTAAGAGAACCTAAGACATGCACGTGTTAGTAGTTGGAGACTCTCCCTTGACCAGATGACATCATCTCCTCTTTCTGCGTCTTCGTTTGGGACAATTCTTTTTCAGAAGGAACACATGTAAAGAAATCTTGTTTATCCTCAGTAAGCTCCACTCTTGCAGATACAGCCTTCAAGGGATTTCACTGCCCTTTTTATCAGTCTTTTTCTGAGCAGATGCAGCCTCACTTTTTTCAGATGCAAAATGTCGGGCTCCTGCTGGAGGATTTTCTTAATGGAAATAGGAGATGTCTTTGACTGCAGGATTGTTTTCAAACATACTTCAAGTTATTCCCTCAATTAATGAAGTACAACTCTTCCTAACTGAATGTTTAGCTACTGACAAACCACTACATTTTTCCATGCTTGATCCTGAAAAACATGAGACTATTTAACTGAAAGTTTTAAAGTAGTTAGTATAAGACCTGAGGTATGGTTTGCATCTTTGCTGGTTGGACAGACTATTGCAAAGGTGAAAAATAGCATCTTAGATGGTAAATATTATTTTTATTTGTGAATGACTCTGAAAGTAACACTGGATTGCTATTTTTCTTAATCTTTCATTTTCATCACTTTACCTGAAGATGAGTTAAGGACTGTATGTAGGTGGATCTGAAAGTAATGCCTCCTATTTATTTCCATGGAAACTACAACAAAGAGCACAATAATACATTTTGAAAGGGCAAATTCTCAGCTACAAAACACTCTTTTTCAACATAGTCCTCACCATTAGCTTTGCATATTCACCAGTGTTAAAAAAGAACCTACGAGTTATGCTCATAAAAATCTGCATGGCTGTCTGGAACGTGGCTTATCTTTCATGTTTCTGTTGGCACTAATGAAATGCACTACTCACCACCTCAATGTGCTCACATCCACTGTTTGGTCTCCATAAACATTCAGCAAGCGTCAATGTATACCATCGGGTGCCATTTTTTCTGCATGGAAGAATTCAGTTCCACACCTTTGCTTTACCTGCACTTCCATGTCAGACAGCATTGTGTCAGAGTGCCCCTCTGCTGCCATCTGTTACATGGCAAGAAAATGGAATGGAATGTTGGTGGGAAGGTTCAACCTCTTCTTCCATACCACCAATGTCCACCTCTGACGTTGTGGGCCAACACAATAAAACAAGAGGCATTACTTATGGAGCTGCCCTCGTGTAAGAAAACAGTTTTATCTGCTCCCCTAATTCTGTATGGATCCCCTATCATTAACTGTGTGCTTTCTCCTGTACATGATCAATAGCAAGGAAGGACTTCTGTTCCTTTTCAGAAGTGTAGGAGTGTCTGAGAGCAGTACAGGTTTTCTACTGTACAAGTTTTCTACCACACTTAAATGTAAGAAAGAAACAAATAAGCAGATTTCTTATGCCATCCTACTTGCCTGAGCTACAAACATCTGTTACAAAGTCAATAACTGCTTGGCTTTTAAAATCTTGACTGAAAGTGCACTGGTGGTTGTGAAAAATCTACCAAGTTGTTTTGCCAATACATTAAAATTCCTAAATGTAGATTAAAATACAGTAAGTGAATTCATTAGAGATCAACTGTACTGGTCATTGCTCTGAAAAAAAAAAAGAAAGAAAAAAAGGAATAATTTCATCTTGCAGTTGTTGGTCACACAGATAAATTTTTTACCTTTTAATATAGTACTTAAAATTTCCTGTCTTTGCTGAGTTGTTATAAATGTCAGTTTTCTCCATTTTCTGCTCTGTTTTGTGGTACTTGCATATTTGAAAAAGAAAAGAAAAAAGGAAAAAAAGGAAAATAAAAGGAACATCTCAAAAAGCGAACTCTTATTTCAGGAGTCAGGCAAGGAAGAGATGCACATTAATCTATATAACTAGAACAGATAAGAAGATCATAAAAAAGTCCATACACATCATAACCCTGAACACCTAACAGAGAGATATGGGACAGTTAGAGATTATTACAACACAACTGGCATTAAAGTCTATGACAAATCTATGGCAAATCTGAAGTTATACTACACAGAGTGACCACTCACCTTCTAAAAATAATAAAAAGAAACTGAGAAGAAACTGTGACGGCTTAAGTGCAGTACTGATTTTCTTTTGGTAAAGTACAGAATAGTTCAAAGTGAAACATTATGCGATGTGATTTACTTTGCTTTTATGAAAGGCATCATAGAAATATCCTATAGAAATGTCACTGTATTGTATCTCACTGTATTTAAGAATTAACTACTCTAGTACAGCCACAAGAGATGAATATATGTACTGATGTGATCAACCCCATCAATTACTACTCACCAGCAGCTAATGCAAAGCACTCTTGAGAAAAGAGACTTGAAGACAAAGGAATAAACACGTTATTTAAAAATGGGTTGCATTTAATACTAGTTTTTTTTTCTATTCTAAGAGATCTTTATACTACAGTATTTTCTTTTTAATAATAACAGCCTTTCAGTTAAATGATGCAATCAGTATGCCACAAGCAGTTTCTTTCTTTGGTAGGAGGAGTTAGCAGCTCCAACATTCAATTGACCTGTTTCCAAATAATCTACAGGAAAAAATGAAGATTAAGTCCTCTAACAAGAGCAGTTTTCACAGCCTAGCATACAAAGAGAAGGATTCGGTAAAAAGATGAGAGGGCAAGCCGCATTGTGCTGGCTCACTTAAATCTTATTTCCAATTCACTAAATGTGTTATTTGACTTGGCAAGTGAGCTGGTATGTGTATTAGATCAGCAGGGAGCCTAATCAAGGAGATGCCAAGTTTGCTACAGCCCCTCTGTGCAGCATTAGCCTCAACTAGTGACCTTAAGCAAAGTGGGTGGTTGAACCCAAAAGAGAATAGCATTAACTTTTGCTTGAAGTTCAGCCTGATTTGAAGTCTCCCTTTGTGTGTTATTCCAAAAAAATGCAAAAAGCATTCAACAGAACTGAATCTAGTCTGCTCAGCACCATCTTCACATGCAAGGCTTTATAGAAGCCTGCCTCCATTAATGCTGACACATGCAAAAGAAGTGAAAAGCATTAACTCAGCTAAGGCACTTGATTTTGCAGCTGCAGAACAATTCACTTTGTAACCCAGTAACTTGAAGGGTTTTTTCGATCCAGATAAACTGCTAATTTGTTAATTGACACAAGAACTATTTTCAGATATTAAAATTTTCTCAAATAACAACAAAAAGCATACAAAATGGTTATCACACGTTATCTGTTTAGCCTTCATTTTGCTAGCAATTCAGTGTTCTTTATTTTTTTTATTTTTATTTTTTTTACATTTTCCTCCTTTACAGATCTAGTGAGAAGAAAGTAATCTTCCCTTTTCCAGATTTTCTGAACAATGTCATATGTAGTGGATGCAGCTTTTAAAAGAAACTTTATTCCAAGTAAAAATATATTCTTGCTTTAACAATAGCTAGAAGAAAATATTATTTTTAGACATTGAAAGAGAGAAGTTTTTTTGTAGATTTAGGATTTGAATGCTTTGGTCTTCCTGTAATTTCTGACTCTAATTTTAGTTCGTTGCTGTATGTGTGAGCTGCTGTTCATTACCTCTGTTTCCAGTAACATCAAAGTTTATGTAAACACCCTTTAAAATAACGTTTCTATCACTTTTCCCAGGTGTAGCCTTTCTCTGCAATGCTCTTTTAGGTTGAAGATGTGGCTCAGAGAAATTATTATCAAAGTACATGCTATAAATAATGTTAGTAGACTCCCCTTATAAATTTTCAATGTTTTCATTATTTTCACATTCTTCTACTGTTTCCAGGCTTTTAAGCTAAGTAGTAGAATCAGCTTACTATCTGGTTCTCCATCAAGGGATTTTCTCTATCTCTAGGAGAAATCAGTTGTTCAATTATCTTCTATTTCCCAGCATTTTTTATATACATATGCATATATATACTGCATGTATAAATTCTTTCTCACTTTGTTCTAGAAAAAAAAACCCTCTTTAGTCTCCCAAACCAAATACAATAGTTACTCTCACTCTCTTGTCCTAAAAGGCTTTTCTCAAAGATCATTTTTACTTAATCTTGAAAACTGCAGTTTGAAGGAAATTGGCCACAACATGGCTGGCCAAGCTGTAAACCCAGAACAGAGGCAAGGCCGGGGCTCTGTGCAAACAGATCAAGAGATTGGTAGCAAAAAAACCAAACAGTTCAATTCAAAGGCTGAAATAGCTTTGGACTGTTTGTATATAACTCTCTCTGAGAGGAAAGGAGTTGTATTTCATATTTCACTTTAGCAATGCCCTGCTCCTTCCTCTCTCCAAAATCTATAGGATGTGAAGGACAGTAGCATTGCATTCAGCTCCCAGTGTGGAATACACTATTGAACTGCACCAGTTTTTAGTGTCCGAGATACCTCCATAATCACAAAAGAGAGGACTTAATTTGTCTTGCTCAAAGCACCCTTGGGGAAGTCTGTACATAAGGTCTCCTACTTAGCAACAAATAGCAGGTTAAGTAGGCTTTTAATCTAGAGAGATATAAAATGTCATCTGTTTCCCTAATAGAGTATAATAGCTTCCCTCATTGTGTAACGAACAGCCAGGAAAAAAAAAATCCATTATTTCCCATACACACAGTAATAGCTAATCAGAAACAATTCCTAATAAATAGAAACTGTACTTCAAACCAGTGGCTTGTCTTCAAGGATCTCAGAGAGCTTCCTAAACTTCTACTTGTCCCAGCTGCTCTATAAAGAAATGTAATTTCTTGACAAAATCAGTGACAGGGAAACTGAATGAATTTTAGTTAATCTCCACATGGGTTAGAATACTTGAGCCTCCCCATGTTTTTCTTATTCATTACAACACATATAGAAATTGTGTTCCAAGATGACTGAGAAGGGATGTAGTAATTGTACCATACCTGGAAGAGAATTACCTAAAGGATGTTACACAGACAAAAAATAATGATGATGGCTTTAGGATACAGGAGAGTACAAAAGGCTTATGCTTTCTTCAATGTTGTATCGCTTGTCTTTGCCCAAAACACACAGTGCTTAAACCAAATTATTTTACGATGGCAATTGAGTACCAGTATCACAGGAAGGTAAATGGGGAAAATGTGGAAAATAATCTGTATACAATATATGCATATAATTAATTTATGCATTCACATAATTTGTGATCAAGTTCTATGGCTGGGTTACACATCCCCGGGAAGTAAAGTCTGTAACAAAAGCACTAACCCAGTCTGACCCACAGCAGCACTACTGGGCGCCACCGACGTATCAGAGAGTGTGGTATAAAGAAGAGCCATATAAAGAGGGTAAAATGAGGGGTTAAAAGTCACACCAAACATACTGGAAAGGTCTGCAGGCTCCTCTACCTTTTTTCTTTAATTGGGAGGAGAAGAGTTTTTACTAAAGACGAAGTCTACAATGTAGGCTGGCAGCCCAACTGGGCAATACCCTTGATTTGTGTAGTTCGCAGCAGTTCTCTTCTAAACTCTTCATACAGACCTTTTTTTCAAATGTTGGAAACATTCCTAAAAGTAAAAAGGTGTTTTACTAATTTTTTTTTTTAACAAAACCATGACTGCCAGAGATACTTGAAGTTGGTAATCATTTGCAGACTCCCTTCCCCTTCCTCACTGCAGGACTGAGGGCAGTAGCACAGCTGGCTGTCAGCTCAGACCTTATTACCAACACCAATTATTGGTTAGAAAAGCCTACTGTTAGTATCTGGCTACATTTCTTCACACGAGACATTATGAAAAAAGAAGTCAAGTCCTAACCTTGTGATAGTAAATGTGCCTGTTTTTATATTTTTTCACAAACCTTCAAATAGAAGTAAGCCATGAATCATTTTATCTTTGGTTCTCATTTACAAGCAGAGTTAAAAAAAAAAAAAAAAGAAAAAGAAAAAGATGAAGAAAAAACATTGCAAAAAAATCCCTTCTCTCAGATGACCTTCTTAGCAGGTATCACACTTATAAGAAAAATCCATGACAAAGACAGGAAGCAAAAAATTATGTGCAGTAGTTGAAGAACATCTGTAATTCTGGATTCTTTCAGAAGGAATAAGTTTAATAAAATTAAAGCCACTTAAAAGAAATCAGAAGTTACTTTTCTAGCCAGAAAACACTTGGGTTAGAACTGGATATAAACAATAGCTCAATGTTGGCAAAAGATGTGTCCTGAAAAATAACAGGAGCTGCCACGTGAGAGAAACAATGAGCAGATTTATTTAATCAATCCAGTATTGCAATTGGATGGAAAAAAACTTGGACAACCTTTTCATTAGTAACAACGTTTAGTTTTATATGGTACACATTACTGAGAAGACAGCACTTACTAAAATTTACCAGTGGAGATACTTTAGTAACTCTATTTAAAACAAGATTTACAGGCAGTATGTTAAGCACCACAGCAGAATGCTCATCGCGTGTTTACAAACTTTATAGATACCAATGTAGATAAGGATCTTTCTGAGTTATATATCAATCACGGGAAGATCTTGTTTCTTACAAACTATAGTCGAGTGGATCTTGTAGGAAGATAGAAAACTGGAGTGTTTGTTTCTACATCTTTATGCTTCATTCCTGATTTACCTTGACAAAAAGAAGGCAGGTGTCACCAACAAGAAACAGTACCAACTCTATATAAAATAATGTATTTTTTTTTACTTTTTTTAGCAGGAAGATCCCTCTTCCAAAGTGATGAGAAGATGCAGCATGAGGTTAGTGGGATTTTTGTTAAATGCTGTTATATAAATTTGAGGAGGTTTTTGGTGAGTGTCTGTCGATGTGGCCATACATATAAAAATGAACAGTTTGATCATAGTCTGCAATATTTTGGAGTTAAATCACTTAATTTATCCCAATAAGAAAATATTTTTGGAAAATATGAAACGTACTCTAAATACATAAGTAAATAAAAAATATTACTAAAGCAAAAATTGAAATGTCAACAGTCATCTCATCAAATGACTTTGACCTGCAAAAGGATTCATTATGCCAATGTTTAATATAAATTCCTTATTTCAGCTTCCTGTCTGATGAAGAGATATAAGCACCTCTATGCATTTGAGATAGCTACTGTCTTTAAAGGCTGACTTCTCTCCACTTCTCACTTGGAAGGTGATGTCATCAACTGAAGCTAAATGCTTTACTTTTAGCTAAAATTTGGTAGGATGAAGACTCGTGGTTCTTTACACAGTCTTATGTCAGTGCAGACTTTCCATGTCTCACTCATCTCTAAAGTCATATCTTTGTTTTGGATTAATTTTCTGTGTGTATGGTTTTTTTTAATTGTTTTTTCTTTTTCTTTTGAATGTACATATTACTTTCATGTTGGCATTATGTGGTCTTTCATCTAATCTCCTCCAAGGACTAGGCCATATGAGGGATGCTCCAAAAGTAATACCTCCTATTTTTTACTATGTCAGCCCGTGATGTCAGAGGCGGATGTTGGTGGGATGGCAGTAGAGGTTGAACCTTCCCACCAATATTCCGTTCTATTTTGTTGCAGCAGAGGGACAGTCTGACACAATGGCATCTGACATGGAAGTGCAGATGGAGCAAAGGTGTGGAAGTGAATTTGTCCACGTGGAAAAAATAGCACCCACTGACATTCTTTGATGCTTGCTGAATGTTTCTGGAGACAAAAAAGTGGATGTGAGCACAGTGAGGCAGTGGGTGGTGTGTTTCAGCAGTGGTTACAGGGACATGAAAGACAAGCCACGTTCTGTATGGCCATGCACAGCTGTCACACCACAAAATGAAGACCATCTCGATCAGCTCATTCATACAAACCGATGAATTACNATAGCATTTATCTCAACCCACGCATTTTACTGCATATCTCTCTACTTCTTTCCCCCGTCCCATTTAGGGAGGGGGAGGGTGAAAACTGTGTATGGAGCTGAATATCGGCTTCGATGGTGGCAACACTGGAATATCACAAAGCTTGCACCAGGTGGCATGCAGGCTCTTGTTCATCCCTGGTAAAAATGCATAGCTAGCGGTGGTGACTATGTTGAAAAAGAGTGTTTTGTAGCTGAGAATTTGCTCTATCAAATAGTGTTATTGTGCTCTTTGTGCCTGTTGTAGTTTCCATAAATAAGAGGCATTACTTTTCAGAGCAACCTATGTACAAGCATCCGCCTTCTCCTTTCCAACTGCCATTTTGAAAAAAAACAGTATTGTAGTTCATTCTAATGTATAACACTCTGAATATGCATGTAATTTTGATCAACAGACTTTAAGTTGAATTTCTTTAACCACAAAACTGTGGTTCTTTTTGTGTCAATACAAAAATGTACGTACACCTCAGCTTAATTTCTCCTTTGTGAAGAGATTTGTTTTCTACTCTGACAAGTGAAGTTTGGTTTGTGAACTAGTTTGCAACCTTCCCCATCCCCCATTTTACAAGAAAGAAGTCAGTAAACAGAAAATACTATCTCTTAATAAATTCAGATTATAAAGTAATTTCTAATAAGAAGTTCAAAAGAGGTTAGAAAGTATGACTCCATTTTCAGAGTTTGGGGCATCATCTCATTAAGGGTAATATTGCAAGCTTCCAGTTTGAAAAAGGCACTGACTCAAATTTGTAATGATTTTAATTTCAAATTTCTTTTATCTCAGCTGCTGCTACTTCAACAAATACAAGTGCTTCAGATATAATAGGCAGACTAATGAGCATTGCAGCTGATTACTAAAATATTGTAACACTTCCCAAGGCATAATGACATCCTTTTCAAAATTAAGAAAGCAGAATACTTTTCTTCTTTGCTGCTATAATATATGACCTCAGCCTAAACTACAAATCCAACTTTTCCCAGGACTGTTGAAGAAAGCAGTGTGTCACCAGGATTAATTTTGTTTTACAGAAGCTTCTCATTTGCTTTAATTTGAGCATTCACTATTATAATGAGTAAACCCTCTCATGCACTTTCACAAATCTTGAATTCCCTATGCTATATTTTGATGATCCTTATATAAGAATATTTTTCATTTACCTGGTTTGTACTTTTCAAAAACAAAAGTTCTTCAAATGTTATGCTTCAAAAGGAGAAAACAAGAAAGAAGCCCTAAAAGCCCTTCCTGGGTGACATAGCACCACTGCTCTACACAGCCAGAGTGGAAAGCATCTGTAAAAATACATCCAAAACACATCCAGTAAAGTTTATTTCAGCAGAACATTCTGACAGGACAACGGAAGGATATTATGAAAGGAAATTCACATTGCAGGGGACACATGCTTTGGACTACATGTTTTTCTTTAGCAGTCCTGACAGATAAGAAACCTCAGGCTGAAGAAGGAACGAAGATAGTTAAAGTAATCTTTGTCTTCTTTCTCTCTGTTCTGCAAGTCCTGTGCCGTGCATCCAAATAACACTATCAAATCTTCCTCCAGTATTAAAACTGGGATAGCAATTATCTTGCCAATGAAACATAACTGATGGATTATTCCTGGAGTTACAAAATCAGCAATTAATTTCTCCCAGCAATTCCAATTCCATAGACATCAGTGAAGACAAATTTGTCCTCATGAAGTTTGGTAAAATGCTTGCTAATATCTGCCTGAGTCTATTCACTAAGGAGCTTGGGCACAAGCTTAAAACAATGAAGGTTTGAAAATATGCCTTTTATTGAAAAGGAGCTTCAGTGAGTGGATGCTTTTGCATGTTCGAACAACTGTAGCCACCCAATATGCATAAATCTAAACTGTTTCATAAAATGTCATTTAAAAAGAAAAAAAAATGCCCAATACAATCCACAATGTCAGACATCAGTGGTCCTCAACAGCAGAGAACAACTAGCAGCATCTCAAGGGCCTTGTCATGTAATTCAGAGATTTATTTTTTTTTTTGGCTCTTTCATTCTGGGTTTAAAGACAGATTACTTTGCAAGGTACATCAGCCTGCAGGGAATAGCAATTTCCTTTTTCCTCCAGAACAAAACAAATGTAACTTTTAAAACTGTTTATCTTTCATCAAAAATATATTACTTAGCACACTAAGTAAACAGCTCTGTAATTTGTCATTGAAATTATTGCTTCCTGTGGCTATTTTTAGTGTTTCTACGTTTGCTGGGCAATTGGTAACAAGAGCTGATAACCTTGCCATTTGTTTTTTATTTTTGTAATGATCTTAGAAAAAACATTTTGAAATATGAGCTATTCTTTAATGTAATGGATAAGCTACAATGCTGCCAGGAATTATACGCAACTTCCTCACTAAATAATCATGGGAACTCAAGCAGCAATCACAACCCACACATATAATGCATGAAACCATAAGGAACACATATATTACATTCCTGTAGTAACATGTTTACCCAGGAAGTTCAAGACAAAAACTAGAGTATATAAAAAAAAAGAAAATACAAAACCCCACAAATCCATGCACACCTCTATCTCCATTTCCCACTAAACATAAATCCAAGTGCTGCTATAAAAATTTTAGAAGATGGTTTTGAAAAATAAAATGTCTCTTTTTATTCAACTCTTTAAGATAATTTCTATGTGTTTTTCTGCTTTACTAAGTACACTGCAGATGTATTTTCCAATGCGCTATGTTACTGCAAGTCATCTTCACTTTTTCTTCTCCACATTGTATAAGGCCATTGTGTAACACTCCTCTCTTCAGAGCTATCACTTTGTGTCACAGCTCCTTATCTTTTCTGGCTGTTTTTCTCATTGGCTTTCATTTTCTGAAGGTATCATCATCTGAAGTCTACTACGGCATTATGAATCAGCAGTTATATTGATTATAAGCTCTAAGCCAGCTATCCCCTTTCCCTTCGATTCTATGCCAAACAATGTCTTTGATCTACTACTTGACCTTTCAGGTCACAAAGAGAACATTCTGTGTCATCTTCATTTGGCTCTGAGGCGATTTAAAACACGTCTTTGGTTTCTTTACTATTTAACATATTCACCTTTTGCCAGAAGAAGGGATTAATTAGGACAACAAAACGCACTGTAATAGATCAACCAACTATCCTTTAAAGAATGGAGAGTGATTATTGCTGACTCTATATAGCCCAGAAATTTTTTGTCATAGAGCTGGATATTGACCTAACCCAGATTTTTTTTTTCATTTATACTTTCATTTAAACTTTCCCTTAAAAAATCGTAATCTTACCCCACATAATTCTTTTTTTTCCATGTTACTCTGCTCTATGCCCACCAAGGTTCCTTGTGACTTATTTTCTTCCTTACTTTAGTGGAAAGATTCTGAGTATTTCGAAAGTAGGAACACCATCCCACTATTCTCCAGAGCATGACACAACCTACTGTTTTCCCCCTGACTTCATGAATATGCTATCTTTGCAGTACTCTAAGACCTTCGTCATGTGTCACAGCATTAGGTAACAAACAAAAATTAAAGCATAGTCCTTTATAGTAGCAGAATAACTTCATTTCATATAAAACAGGATTTCAACTCTCCAGTTGCTGTCCATACACTCCTATTAAAGTTGTTTTTCACTTTCCTAGCTGATTCTATATACATTTAAATGTGTTCTTGACTCATGCTGATAATTTGCTGTAGTTATAAAATAACACTTTACGTTCTAAAATTCAGTCTCAATCACTTTCTCCAGAAAAATCAGGCAATACTCACAATCTTCTGGTGACTTTGGTCATTTACCTTTTCTCGAATAACCTAAATGAGCATTCCTTAAAATGCAGAACATATGTTTGTTTGTATGGTAAGTATTTTGGGGCATTGGCATTGCCTATGAATTCAGTATCAGAATCACCCTTAGAAATGCAAACAGCAGGCTCTTCTGGGGAAATCCCAAGCACAGCTGACTTAATTCATTCAGCTGTTCTGGATTATCTAGACTTGCTGATTTGCAACAGATATGTAAGGGTCTGGAAATATGAGGAACTTGTTTTTCCAGTGTTTTTAAAATTATTTTTTCATTTTCCCAAGATCAACCCTTAAATATCTGCCTAGGGCAAGAGAACTTCTACCAGCAGATCTCAGATATGAAAACCTGGGAAATATATGGGTTTTAGTTTATTTTACTTTCAGTGATATGAAGATCAGGAAATTTCTGAAATACAGATATAATGAAAGAAGATTCTTTCACACTAACTCTGCTAAAAAAATTAGTAATTTATTCACCAATACATGCCAGGGTTTTGAAGAGCGAGAGTTATGAATTAGAAGCACATCTGCAAAGCAGATTCTTTATTTCGAAGGAGTAGATACCTTACTGTACAATTTCTTTTGTTCTTTGCTTTCTCCCGTAGGAATTTTTGAACAGGAAAATATTGTTAGAATTTGAAGACAGAAAAGTGATGGTATAGTTTAATGTGTTAGCTGTCTAATCAAGACCATTCTTGGCAGATTAAAACATAAATAAAAAAAAAATATGTTAACAATATCAATAGCAGTTGTCTATGGAAAATGAAGATGTATAAAATAAAAATATAAATTTTTAAAAAATATGTAATAGAATGTTAAATGCAAGTTTCAGGGGATAGTTCATACCCTACACTATTTATCTATTATTGTTTGATCCTACCTCTTCTCTCAGACATGCTCAATAACATTTTACAAGCCAAAACTCAGAGAAGAGAAATCAATAGATTTTATGTTTAAAATCAAACATAATTTAGGTTTACAATATAATCCTGGTTACCTTGTGCAGACTGCTCATGCACAGACACAGACATAGGCACATACACACTCTCATACGCACACATGCATACATTTGAAGAAAACTACATGGAAAATCTTTTGACCTTTGTAGAAGAAGCAGCTGTGCACTTGCAGTTGTCAAAGTCCCCAGCTGTGCCTTCTGTGTTAGATCATGGAATACCATCTCCAGATTGTCAGGAGAACGTATTAATTTTGCACCATTTTCTATTCCTTTTACATTCTTTGTCATGAAAATGAACATGTATAATGAAGAGAACATGAGAGGCATTAACATTCAGTAATAACTCATTCCACTGTCAAAAATAGTGGTCACGCAATGGAAAGTGGCATGCTTACTCAGTCTCAACATAGAAGCCAACATAGACATGAAGACTTAAAAATTGCATGGCACTGCTACATTGCATTTCTTTTGAAGGGATTAAATTGTATAGATATAAAGACAGTGTTATGATTGACAACAAAATAAAAAACCAATATTTTTGAGAAAATTGCCAGTGAATTCCAAATTTCCTTATTTTTTTTTCCAAAACATAAGAATTGGAAAACATTTGTCTTGAAATAACCTTGTCCATGCATCCATATCAGAATAATTGAAGGAATGTTAGAATACAACCTCCTTTGAAAACAAATTTCTAATTTCAAATCCCTTTGTGAAAAATGACTTCTAGTGCAGAGTTTGAAAGACATCCTTTTTCATTGTTATTTCTGAAGCTCAGTCTCTATATACAGTCCTCTAACCCATAGGATATTTTGCTGCTAGATAGTAAGGAAAGGAATGAAAAGAAAATGCAGAAAAATGAAAACACAAACATTATTTGACCAAATACATTCAGGAAAATAATTTTCAGAGGATTTTGAATTGTTGAATATGTAAATCACCCAACCCAACTGCTGCTAACTGCTGCAGTAGCAGCTGTTCTTCCTGGCCACCAGACCAGCACTTTCTCCTGTTGCCAAGCACAAGTCAGAGGGACAGAAGTTTCCTCCAGCAGTTGGCAATCCACTCTTTGACTCCCTCAGGGGCCTGACACAACACTGCAGTGCCAATGACGCAACAACATCATGAGGAAAGGAAATAGAACGTTATCCCTTATGAATTCTTTAAAGGAAAAACAAAAGAAAACCAACCTAAACAAATAAACAAAAACCCCACAATTTCTCATTTATCCAAAACTAACTCACGATTTTGTGTAGGAAGAGATGATCTGATAGCTATCTACTGCTTAATTTTTCCCCAAATCTTCAAGAATGGATTACTGCCTTGCTCTCCATTCATACATTTTCTATGAGGGAAATTTAACCATTATCATGCTGCAGATCAAGATCATAGGGAAATAAGAATCAATCTCTCATGCAACAATAGAAATAAAAAAAAAATCCTATAACAGCAAGATAAGGATGTCCTCAAGACTTGGGCTGGGAGAGAATTCAATGCACATTAACTTAGAAGTTGAACAGGTATTTCTTCACAGCTATATTGGATAATTATTGGTTTCTTGGTCATATTTAAACAGTGGCAAATATCCATTTTCTACCAATCTCTCCCTACTGTGGAGATACCATGTTCTCCTACTTGTCTATCACAACTCTTTTGCTGAAAATGAGCGGTAAAAGGAGGAACTCCTGAACCATCAAATGTAACACCTGCTACATCAGGAGTACAAAACACATAACATTTTCATATGACGATCGGATATCAAATTCATGAATTAGAAAAGGCAACAATAGTAGAAAAACAATATCTGTCTTCTCGTAGACAAAACATTCTTAACATCAGTTATCACCCAGAAAATGGGTTTACCCTTGAGCTTGCAGAAAATCTCTCCCATGATCCTCAGTTTGAACATCTTCCCCAAGTAACCAATATCTTCCCATATACTCCTTTGAAATGCTATTCTATGAAGTTCAATGTTATTCTGAAAAAGAAGACATTGAATCTTTGTCATGGTTTGTTTATCTAATTCCCATCTAAAGCCCTAATCTTTAATAGTAACCCTGCACACAACAGTGCAAATAATAGTGTTTTTTAAAAAAAAAATTATTGTTGGCTAACGCACAATATTAAAGTTCAAAACTGAAAGCAAGAGTATCAGGAAAGAGGATCTTTTCATTGCTGCTCCATGAGTGGAAGCAATACAAACCAAGAAGTAAGGTATTTGAATCAATCTTACCATACCTAGTAGTCTAAAGGAACAAACATAATAGAATGTCAGCTTAGTCCTCTGACAGTGTTTGCGGTATTATGTTTGCAGCTGAATAGAGTGAATCACAAGATGACTCAACCTCCAAAACACCACAATAACAATAAATAAATAAATAAAGCCTTTCCTTCACACCAAGAAATTGCACACTTACGCACATCCTTACTAAAAAACCTGATTGAAAGCAATTTGAAAAGAAATGAATGCAATTTGAATTTTTTTTAAAAAACTCATCAGCCTTGCTATAGTTCCCATGAATAGACTGATCTGATTCGCTAAATCTCTTTAACCTTCAAAGATGATTAGGAAGTCATTTTTTTATTGTTGTTGTTGCTGTTGCACAAATGGATAGATACATTTCCCAGCAAGTTTTGGAGACAGACTGTTAGTAGGTACAATTAATTCAGCACATATCATTTACTGCATCCTCGCTTCTTTCACAGAAGCCCTTGCCAAGTGATCCCAGGCAGAAGATTGGCTTTGGTTCTGCAAGCAGCTGCTCATCTTCCCACTTTGCTGGAGGTAAGTTGTCACAGTAAAGCAGCTGCTAAAAGAGTGGGAGGGAGACACCAAAGAGCAGAAACAATTGTGTTGATTTAAAAAAAAAAAAAAAAAAAAAAAAAAAAAAAAAAGAAAACCACATCTTTTTTTTCAAAAAAAGTGGGGTTAAAANNAAAAAAAAAAAAAGGTAAAGCCATCTCACTTTCTTCAAACAGATTGGGTTATACCACATCTTATTTGCCTAAAAAGAAACAGTGTGACCACAAGTTAACCTTGAAGCATGTGAACGCTAAGAGACTTGCACAACTTTGAAAACCAACAAAAAATAAATCTACTGATAACAAGTTTTGCGATCACATTTGACATACTCAGAGATCTGAGGTTTGCGAAGATTCAGTACAGATTTAATCTTATCTGATTCTGTTTTAAATGAATTAAGCCTGGTTTGCAAGAGATAATTATTTACCTCAACACTGGTGTAAGTCAGAGACTTTAGGCTCACATTCAAAGAAAATAAAAGTAGGGAGAACTCAGAAAGAAACTGGTTTCCCGTAAATCAAGATCTGAGAAGCAAAAATATTTGTGTGCTGCAGCACTCTGATGAGATCAGTGGTACTCAGACATAAGAAACTGACCTTGTAATTTTATTTGGAGAATTAGTCATGAGTGTGATATGTCAAGGTAAAATGCTAATTATCACATGCATTTGTCATTTTAGAAGATTATTAAACTATGGATTTTTTAAAAAATTGTCAAAACCTGTATTATTTTGAATTACATTATGTGAGAATGACAATCTGCACTTTGTTGAAACATTTTTCAGTACACTAAACTACTCATTGCACACATTTCAAAAAAAAAAGCTACATGAAACTAAAAGTTACGTAATGCCAAACACAGTAGACATACTACATTTGCAATGCTTTAAAACTGAAAGATTGACTTAAAGTTGTTTGTTTGTCTTCTGGTTTACTATTGGATCAGATCTTCTAGAAATTCTCTACAGCCCTAAGGCTTTCCTTTTTTTACATAAAGGCTGTACTTCTCTAATAACATGAATCCGGGAAAGAGGACTTTAAAGAAAAGTCCCAAGCATTAAGAGTGATGACAATATTGATGATCTGACAAACTAGCAACTCATTCACATGGGATAGATAGAAATTCTGGCACTAGGGCAAACTATGTTCCTGCACTGTAACTGTAAGTTAAAAATCTAGAAGTAATCATCCCCCTCATTAGATATTATCAAAACCTGAAGCAGGCCCAGAAGGTGTAGAGGTATACCTGCCAGAACACTAGAGCTTTAATGCATGATGTAATCCAAGACCTGAAATTAGGATCTGAAAACACAAAAAAGTGGAAAAATTTAAGGCATAAGAGTTATATTTAAATGTAAGATAGCATGTACAATAATGTCCGTACTCTCAGCATCCTGATTCACTACTTAGCTTACTAGTATAATGAATAAAGTGTCAGTAGGTGGTGAAATATCAAGTTGTGTGATGTGTAAAGAACAGCTGGACTTCATGAGTGATACTTCATAGCCCATGAAATATATGAAGCTTTACATAAAATTTACTTCATACCCTATACAGGTTTATAGATTTAAATTTTATTCCTCCTTTTCCAAATGACAGCAATTACGCTTTTTAAAACCTCTTTTTGGCTTTTCCTGTTTGTGGTTCTTTTCTCTTATAATTAAAAACACTGTGTTTGTTATTTGTTATTTAAGAGAAGTTTAATTAAAACATATTTTTCTAGTTTAAAGGGAGTCCATAATAGCTGTAAAGAGTAGAAAAAACAACACATCAAATCTAAACTGGCTCATCTAGGTGGTATGCATATGTGTAATATCTTCATTTTCGTTAGAATATTTCTCCCTTTTTTTTGTCTGATACTTTTTTTCTTTGTTGCCACAACTTTAACGTACTTTTTTTTTTTGTTCACCCACTGCTTGCTTTTTTCTGCAGCATTTTTTTCCATTGTGTTCCTTGCTTTTTATTCTTAAAAGAAATACAAAACAGGAATCTATATGTCACTATCCACATTATACTGATTGAAAAATCCTTCAAAGACAGAGTGCTTAGGTCTGAATATTAAATCAACAATGTTCAAATGGGTTCAAAAGTAGCCTACATTTGTCCATCATAAATCTGAGATACCTTGATTTTAACAGCTCTCAAGCTCTTTCACAATCCAGAAAAAATAATAGGAAGAACTGCCCTCTCTCTCCTTTTAAAGATGCTAAAGCTACTTGCAACTCAACTTCTGAGGCAATAACTTTTGATACACAGAAGTTAAGCCGTGGGTACACAAACTGATCTGCTGTTAGGGTGCTGTTAGTTTTGTGTTAATAGTTCACTAGCAACATCTTTGTCCCATTTATAATCTTTCCTCACTATTTCTTTACTTTTTAAATGAATGTACGACCCAGTCACAGTCAGCATTAAGCAGTACCAGCTCTATTTCCACTGCAATAGCTAAATTGAACAAAGAAAATATCTTTCTCATTTTCTCAGAACCCCACTACAGCATTTTACAGAGGTGAAGCTTAATCATGAACAGTTCAAGTGATTTCCCAAAGATCATAGGAGAAAACCACAACAGAATAATGAACAAAACTCAGATTTCCGAACTCTTGCTCTCATTCTTCTACCTCCACTTGTTTGCCTTGAGCTCTTCTTCCTTTGATTCCTTATGTGCACAGTTAGAGGATCTGAGCCTGGCATGACCATGCTGGAATTGCTTCATGTGATCAAAATCGTGAAGTCTTTATCAGCAAATGCAAATCTGGATACTTCTAGCCCATGGACCATGATAACACAGCCCTGTGATGCCACTCCATAAATCATGTCACTAAAATGGTCCCAGATTAACCTTCCAAAATCATCTATTTTTCTTTACCCTGAATGGTATGATTTGTAATATGGTGTCTTCTCTGCCACCCCACATGGGAGAGGGATGGGAATGAATGGTGAGGGAACAACAAGGGCTTTAGCCAGATTAGCCACAGAAGGCCAAGAAAATTGCATGTGCACTTGCTATCCATCTCACTGAAAAGTTTTCCATCTCAGAGCTTTAGTATTATGTCTGATACTGTCTGATACCAAAGAGTAATTTTATGCTTTTCTTGCTCACTGGTGACATCAGGTATCTCTCAGGCAGAAGTAGACAAGCTGGCCGGTGTTTTTCTATTTGCCTTTGTAGGAAAATTAGCCAATACTATACAAACAGCCAGCTCTTCAAAGCTTATTATATACAAATAATGAATAGGGAAACATGAGAATAAAAACTGAGCTGGAAAATGCAGAAGGTTCTTGTCCCAGTCCTGATTTTAGCACCTTCTGATCTCAGCTGAGTCAACCCTGTGGGATGTGGCTGAGGGAAAAGCAACACAATGTAGACTTGTCTGAACAAAAAGAATACACTTCAGACAAAAAAGGGTGAAAAAAAAATGTCAACAGACTTTTTGAAATCCCAGAATGGTTCAAATATAGTTTGATTTAACATTTAAATACCATATAGCTTAATAATTTACCACTTTTCCAGTGCCTAACTGATCTCCATTCATAAGGTCTTTCAGATCTTAGTCTTGGCAGATATTTGACAAGAAGCAAGTGATGTGAATTATCCTGCACGTGGAGACTCTGAATTCATGGCAATTTTTCACCCGTGCCACTGTATGGTACATGATAGTGTAGCAATACTAGTCCTTCTTGCCACTTTAATTTTAATTTTACTAAAACCTTTGTCAGTGTAAGTTCATGACAAAATTGGAATACGTTCTATTGCTGGTCTACATGCTATAGAAAAATGCAGCTGTGATAATTCAAAAACATTTAAATTCTCCCTATTATTCACTAATTCTCACTAATATTCACACAAGAACCACTATCAGATGCTGTGGAGAAAATGCTTAACCATGGGCTGCCACATGTCACTGTAGAGTCCAATCACATTAATTCCCTCTTCCCCTTTAATTTTTACAATCAGCATTCTAGAAAAAAAATCCAAGAGCCCCTTCAACAGCCAAATATATAACAAGTGTAACAAATGAAAACAAAGCCTTGGAGGTCTACAAGGGATGTTGAATCCGAAATTACAAAAATGTTTAAACCCCAAGCTAATGCTTAGATCCCTGAAAAATTTTTCCCAGGTCAACAAGGCTCAAGCTGTTCAAACACCCACTGGGATATTTTGCATCCATTAGTGTGCAAATGGAAAGTTAAAAGCAAGGGAGATTGGATCAACAGAGAGACTGATTGTGGGTAGCCCAAGCTGGCAAAAACCAGGCCACGGGTTATCATTCTCTTTGGGCATTAACTGGTAAATCCTGCCATTATTTTACGGTAAAACGGGAAAAAAATAAAACAAAGTAACTATAAACATAGACACTGTATGTATTAATCTGCAAGAAAACTGGTCTACCAAGTGATTCAACATTAATAAACTATTATCTCTCATGATTTTGTCAGCTTCTTGGAGTTACATTTGAAAGTAGCAAAGCCAGACAAAAGCATCATTTCTCCTGTGTGCTCTAGAACTGCTGGGCTATTTTTGAGTGAATTCTGAGTGCATGAGAAGTTCCTGATTGACAGCTCTGGAGAATATATTTATCCACTGACCAGGCAGGGATAAGACAGCAACAGCAAATGCTGGCCCCCACCGCAACTCTGACCTTCAGGGGCAAGTGAGGAGCAGACGGGTTTGTGCAGCTTGTGTTAGGGTCAAGTTCCGTCAGCCACGGGTACCTTTGATTGAGTGCTTCTTGTGCTTCCTTTTTTTCCCCTTCTTCTTCTTCTTTTTTTTTTTCTTTTTCTTTTTTTAAGCAAGTCTGTTACTTTGGAGGAAGGAGAAATCTACTGCTCTGGGAGATGAGGATTTATCCGAGTTTGGGCAAAGCTGTGGTTCTCTCTCTCATCTTTTTAAAGAGGATTTTCTGGGATGCTTCCTGTTCCTTTCAGTCAAATTTAGCTTATAAGGATAACCCCCCTGTGATTAAGCTGAAGTAGAAAGTTTTGATTATGAAGAAATTGCCAATAATAATTATTGCCACTGCTGCACCTCCTCTGTGAAGACCAACTCTTAGAACAGTAATTAATGCCCTAAGGTAGTAAGGCCTTTTCCAGTGTTGGTATGAGTAAGTTCCCTTTCACTCTTTTTCTATTTTTTAAAATTCTGTTGAGGTATTGTTTTGCTCTCACTTTGCCTTTTTAGATGCTTCCAGGCTTGATTTCTCCAGTAACATTAGAACAGATAGCCCTCCAGTGCAAAGGAAAAGTGGTAATAGCATCTTTTACAGGGTGGTTTCTTATTTATTTGCTGTTTTTACTTGCATGTACACACTCATGCGCCTCCGTATTTTTTTAATGCTTTAAGTTCTAAATAAAGCCGATGTTTTATCCTTATAAGAATGAAACAGGATATTTAAGATCATTGCTAATCAGACTGCAGATACCTAATCACAGTCCACAATGTCTCTGAGTAAGCTGTGAACAAATTTAGAAGACATGTCTGCCCCAGACGACAAATGGTTCAATCAAGTCAAACGCATTCACTTTCTGGCACTCAAACCAGAGAACTTGTCATGTAAACTTGATCCAAGGGACAATCTGGGGAAAAGAATTTATGGAATGGATGCAATTTTGATTTAAAAACTATTCCTTTCTCTTTTCTAGCCCCTGAATATATTTACTTAAGAAGTACTGATATATAGCAAGGGACAGTGGATATGCGGAGTATATAGAAAAGGGGAAAATTTCTCAGATAAGAAATTGAATGAATACACCAAAAGTGAATCTTACTTATTTGCAGAACTGAAAATTTGATGTTTTTTTTCTAATGTGAAGCTTAGTAGCTAAGAAGCTCCCAAACAAGCTATAAAATACGATACTTATTTTGTACTGAGAGTTGCTTTTAAGTCATATGAAAAAGCAGAATCTCAAAAGAATGGTAGAAGTGATGTACATATGAGGGATGCTCCAAAAGTAATACCTCCTATTTTTTACTATGTCAGCCCATGATGTCAGAGGCGGATGTTGGTGGGATGGCAGTAGAGGTTGAACCTTCCCACCAATATTCCATTCTGTTTTGTTGCAGCAGAGGGACAGTCTGACGCAATGGTGTCTGACATGGAAGTGCAGATGGAGCAAAGGTGTGGAAGTGAATTTGTCCACGTGGAAAAAATAGCACCCACTGACATTCTTTGATGCTTGCTGAATGTTTCTGGAGACAAAAAAGTGGATGTGAGCACAGTGAGGCAGTGGGTGGTGTGTTTCAGCAGTGGTTACAGGGACATGAAAGACAAGCCACGTTCTGTATGGCCATGCACAGCTGTCACACCACAAAATGAAGACCATCTCGATCAGCTCATTCATACAAACCGATGAATTACAAACAGGGAACTGCGTATGGAGCTGAATATCGACTTCGATGGTGGCAACACTGGAATATCACAAAGCTTGCACCAGGTGGCATGCAGGCTCTTGTTCATCCCTGGTAAAAATGCATAGCTAGCGGTGGTGACTATATTGAAAAAGAGTGTTTTGTAGCTGAGAATTTGCTCTATCAATTAGTGCTATTGTGCTCTTTGTGTCTGTTGTAGTTTCCATGGAAATAAATAAGAGGCATTACTGTTGGAGCGACATATGTACATTTTTATACAGAAGATACTGCATAATGGTTACTCTTGATTATAACAGAAAAGCATCTATAAGTGCAAAGACTACCGTCCTGTGACCTTTCAACTACCACCATCAGACATACTTGCGATAATTTGATTCTTAAAATGCAATGATGCTTTTTTTCAATTTGTGAATTTGTCGTCTGCAACTGATCAGAGAATGCCACAGCACTGAAAATACACCATGTAGCAAATTATATTTTAGTCAATGGGAAAAGTGGTCTCCTGCTTCACATTAGGATACATACCTTTAAATTCAATTAATTGTCATCTTTTTTACTCTACTCTGAATGAAATATGTTTATTCAACTTCTTCAATAACTTTTAAAAATCACTTTTAACCCTTGGAATCAGTCTTGCTCACTCTGAAGCAGAAGTCTTTTTCATTGTTAGATAAATTAAAGCACAAGTGAGAAACCTGTAAGGCACTGGACAAAAGTAAAAATGTTGAATTAAAGAGAGCAATAATAATACTCATTGTTTTCTCATTTTGTTTATATTGGTGCCAAACTGGGAAGATACAGATTTGATGGGTGGACTGTTTGATGGATGAAGAACTGGCTGCAGGGTTGAACCCAAAGAGTGGTGGTCAATAGCGCAATGTCTGGATGGAGGTTGGTGACAAGTAGGGTCCCTCAGGGGTCAGTGCTGGGACTGGTACTCTTCAATATCTTCATCAATGACATTGACAGTGAGATTGAGTGCACCCTCAGCAAGTTTGCAGATGATACCAAGCTGTGTGGTATAGTTGACATGCCTGAGGGACAGGATGCTATCCAGAGAGACCTAGATGGACTTGAGCAGTGGGCGCAGGAGAACCTCATGAGGTTCAACAAAGCCAAGTGCAAGGTCTTGCACCTGGGCTGTGGTAACCCCTGCTATCAATACAAGCTGGGGGATGAAAGCATAGAGCACAGCCCTGCCAAAAAGGCCTTGGGGGTACTGGTAGTGGTACTGGGCAAGCTGGACGTGAGCCAGCGGTGTGCCCTCGCAGCCTACAGAGCCAACAGAATCCTGGGCTGCATCAAAAGAAGCGTGGCCAGCAGGTGGAGGGAGGTGATCCTGCCCCTCTGCTCTGCGCTAGTGACACCTCTCCTGGAGTACTGCATCCAGATGTGGAGTCCTCAGCACAGGAGAGACATGCAGAAAAGTGATCCAGGGGACGCAACACCTCCCCTATGAGGGCAGGCTGAGAGAGCTGGGGCTGTTCAGCCTGGAGAAGGCTCTGAGGTGACCTGATAGCTACCTTTCAATACCTGAAGGGGAACTATAAAAGGGGAACAGACTCTCTAGCAGAGTCTGTGGGATATGACAAAGGGAAACGGCTTCAAACTGAAAGAGAGGAAATTTAGGTTAGATTTAAGGAAAAAGTTTTTTACAGTAAGGGTGGTGAAGCACTGGAACAGGTTGCCCAGAGAGGTGGTGGAGGCCCCATCCCTTGAGACATTCAAGGCCAGGCTGGACCAAGCTCTGAGCAACCTGATCTAGCTGTAGATGTCCCTGTACATTGCAGGGGAGTTGGACTAGATGACCTTTGAAGTCCCTTCCAACTCTAAGGTTTCTGTGATTCTGTGAAAAAGGTGGAAAGTATTAGTGAGTGAGAAGCAGTTACAGCTTATGGCTGCCACTTTTGTAGAAACATGAACTTTTCTTTAACACATTCTATGTTTACTTAAATATTTACCCAAATACATAAGTAAATATAGTCTATGTTTACCTACGTTTTGTTTATTTGTTGATTATTTATTTCTATTATTTTTATATGGTACAAGATTGACTAAATGGCTACTTCTTTAGGATCATTAAGACTATAATTATTATTATTATTGTTTTTCTTGACTCAATAGCACTAACAAACAGCAGTTTGAAGACTTCAGTGAAAATCATGCAGACTGTTTGGAGAACGTCATTGAAAATTCTGTCACGAAGAACATTAACAAGTGAGAGAAGGATATGTTATGCTACAATTTAGTTTTCTAAACCAGAGAGCACCACAAACTTAGTCAGCTCAGACTTACTTTTCATTGCTTAGCTGTTGCTGAACCTGTGGCTTCCTTGCAGATAACCTTCCTCCATGTAAAAATGTCTAGTGTGAGAAGCCAGAGCCTCCCTGAATTTGGTGTGGATTTCCCAATGCACGAACTCCTCCTTCATCATAGAATCATAGAACGGCCTGGGTTGAAAGGGACCTGAAGGATCATCAAGTTCTAACCCCCCTACTTGCAGTAATGTGCAGTAGTTTACTGCTAGACATGTGGAAATACCAGATGCAACATGTGAACACATGTAGGTTAACTGCTCAGCACTGGCACAAGTCTCATCTTCCCAGGCAACACTGAGTTTTTCTGCATAAGTGATTGTAGAAGCACAGCATGTTGCAATGCAAGCATGTCTTTACAAATATATCTGATATTTTCAGCAGTGTTGAACTATCTGCACCTTAAAGATAGGTTTCAACATGCACATATTCCTATAATTTTAGATCGTCCTGTACAAGTACATGCTCTTTAGCACTCACTCTCAGTTTGGGAGACCCATTTCAAACCAAAACACAGTGACCATTCTTACCCTTATCTTATAACTTTCATGGCATTTGCAAAAGACTTGCAAATTGATTCGAGGAAGTGTTCAAATCTATCAAATCCACTTTCAAGAAATTATTGATGGATCTTGTCTAACTCACTCAAGTACTGTCTGTGTAACGTGTATCAAGTGAAATAAAAGGATTACAGCGTGCAAGAAAACTTTCCCTAACATAACTGATTCAGTGATAAATTGCTCAGATTACATACAAAGCTCTTTTATTCTTCTAGGACGCGTTTTATATTTTAGAGCACCAAAGAGCAAATCAGAAATAGTTCTTTTAATTACACTATCAAATTTTTCTTTAAAAATAATAATCTCTTACTGACATCTGTTTTCTTCATACTCTCTTTAAAGCTGCTAGTTACCTGACATTAAATAATAATTTATTAACTCTGATACGTCTTATCTCTGATAAGGCTGAATAGAAGAATGGATGTTTGTATCGCATAATGATTTGGTTTGGAAGAGACCTCAAAGCTCACCCAGCTCCAACGCTGTGCCGTGGGCAGGGCTGCCACCCACCAGATCAGGCTGCCCAGGGCCCATTCAACCTGGTCTTGAGCATCTTCAGGGATGGGACATCCACAGCTTCTCTGGGCAGCCTGTGACAGGGCCTCACCTCCCTCTAAGCAAAGAATTTTTTCCAAATGTGAAATAAGCCTACAATGAAAGTTACATTCCACATTGCCACTTTTTAGAGTCTATGAAAATATCATTGTAATGCTTTTTAGATGTCATACTTCCATTCAAAGTTTAAGATAACTTCAAAATAAAGAGGAATGTCCTGGAAATGTATGGCTGCCTTAGATATTTAGACACATGTGGGTGGAAAATATTCTAAATAATGAGTAGTTCCAGGCTTTTGCAGCAGACCAAACTAAGTGACTCAAGTTTGCTTTCATGCTCCTCGATACGTGAATCTAATAAACACATCTGCGCCACACAGCTGGAGTGTAAATGTCTGTTTATTTTTTTGTTCCCTGTGTGTTTTCAATGACTTTAGGAACACCATTTTCATAACTGTAACTTTATTTGTAATGGTTTTGCCCCAGTAGCATGTGCAATCACAATGTCTCAGAAAGCTGAAAGTGCAGAAGAGCAAGAATCAGCATTTCAGTTTTCTGTTTCTTATCTTGAACCATAGTATGAGGACATTGCTTCTCTTAAAAATAAACAAAACAAAAAAAGAAAATCCTTTTAAGATATTGTAGGTTTGAAAAAATGAACCAATCAAAAATATATGTGTATATTTGTTAAAAACTGTATACATACACATAATGGTGCTAACTAAAGTTGTCAAAAGTGGATGGCAATGACCTGAAATGTCAAGACAGATGAGCTGAAAAAAATGGTTCTCATTGTCCATGATGAAGATGGAAGATCTTCTATTATAACTTTCAGTGTATGCCACTGGCACAGCTAATGCAGTGAAAAAAAAAAAATGCTGAAGGTCAGTAGTTTTTAATCTTTCCAAATTGTAGACTGGGCTATAAATGACCTAGTGACACAAACAGTAAAGTAAATTGAAGGCTAGAACACTTGTTTCTGTACAGAACTGATGAAATAACTGTAAATTTTGGGTAATTTAAAAACTTGTAATTTAAAAACTAAGTGCCAAATTTGGGGCGTTTTTTTTTTTTTTTTAAACACAAAACTGCATTAAGATTCCAAATTTAGTATTATTTTTACGAGACGAAGGAATACAGATTTAATGCAGTGATTGGACTTACGGCTCTGTTGCAAACTGACATGTGTATAGGACAAATGAATTTTATTTTCAGGAGTAAATATTGAAAGTATATGAGAAAGATGCACTTTGTGTTTGCTTTAAATTAAAAATTCAAGCATTGACTATAAGGCCAAATTTACGTTCAGTGTAAAGTAAAGACAATCTTTAGTAGCTCTTTAATGATAAAAAAAAAAGACTGACTAGATTTCTAGATCAATTTCTAATAGTCTATGACTAATTGTGAAATATACCAGTTTACCATGACTAATGCGTGAAATCTGTCATTTTTTTTTCATGATTTACACATGGTCTTAATAAGTAGTACAGAAAGTTGATAATATGACATGAATACTAGCTTATATTGTATCTGTTCACTTATTTTAGGAAGCGTATTTGTCATTACATTCTGTCATAGCCATAGCTGTGCCTGTGATATCATCACTTTACTAACAAGATCAAGCATCTCCTTGCCTGTTATTCAGAAATTATATCAATTGATGAAATGCCATCACAGCAGAAACAATTATTGACACTATGGAAAGGGAAGAGTACAGAGTTTTTAGCCTTCCAACATTAGACAATTGACAGAGAAAGACTTCCACAACAGCAGGCAATTTATACAAACGTTAGTTATTTTGGAAGTCACTCTCTATTTCCAGACTCCTGTGTTATGTGAGAAATCAGTAAAGAGTTGGAATTAAGTTCAGTTCTATGTATGTTTCTTATAAACATGGGCTAGGCAAAGCAGAGAACACAGTAAAGTAAGTCAAAAACAACCCTCAGGTTACCTGATCTAAGGCTCAGAAACACTTACAGTGGCGATGGTAATGACAGTGAGGAAGTTCAAAACTGAAATTTCCTGGGCTTTGAAACACATTTCTGTCGTGGTGTTTGAAGAACAATAAAATACGACCTTTAAACTGGTGAGGATGCTTTGCATGGTGAGGAGACTAACATATATGTTGCTCTGCAGAAAAGAATGTGCATGAGCCAGCAGTGTGCCCTTGTGGCCAAGAAGGCCAATGGTATTCTGGGGTGCATTAAAAGGAGTGTGGCCTGCAGGTTGAGGGAGGTGATCCTGCCTCTCTACTCTGTCCTGGTGAGGCCACATCTGGAGTACTGTCTCCGCTTCTGGGCTCCCCAGCTCAAGAAGGACAGGGAATAGATGGAGAAAGTCCAGCAGAGGGCTACACTGGGGCCTGAAGCATCTCGGGAGGAAAAGCTGAGAGATCTGGGACTGTTCAGTATGGATGAGACAGAGGGGGAGTCTTATAAATGCATATAAATATCTAAAGGGCAGGAGCCAAGAGGATAGGGCCAGTCTGTTCTCAGTGATGTGTGGTGATAGGACAAGGGGCAATGGCCGAAAACGGAAACACAGGAAGTTCCACACAAACATGTGTAAGAAATTCTTTGCTGTGAGGGTGACAGAGCACTGGAACAGGCTGCTCAGAGAGGTTGTGGAGTCTCCTTCTCTGAAGATACTCAAGAATCCCCTGGAAGCCTACTTGTGTGACCTACTGTAGCGAGCCTGCTTTAGCAGGGATGTTGGACTTGATGATCCCTAAACGTCTTTCCCAACCTCTGAAATTCTGTGATTCTGTGATGTCTCTCTGCTTTCCTCCTCTTCTGACTTACAGATTTCTGCGTTAGGTCAAAACATTGGACCAATACTGTTATATTACTGTTCCTTCCAGACTATTATTTGTGACTGCAAAGAAAAAGGACTCTTCCCAATTTCCTATGTGAGTTACAGGCAGGTTGAGCAGTACCTGTCTGGGACATTAAGTAAAAAGTGTAAGCTTCCAAAAAAAAGTTTGCTTGTTTGCTCTAATAAAATCTAATATTTGTTTAGAGCAATCAGAACTTTTCAGCAAGAGTTATGTTTTCTATTGGATCTGCAGTTTCTCCTCCAACAAAGGCCTTCAATACTACCTGAGTTATAAGTAACGTTACACACAATGCCATAAAAATTAATGAGAAGTATTTCAATAAATGCAGTAAGAATCTTAGGTGCAGCCTGGAGTATGTGAGCTGCTCTTGCACAGGATGAGAGTGCAGATCATGACAGCAATGTAAAGCAAGGAGTCTCCAGGGCTACATTACAACATACCAAGAAATGCATGGGTGGGCACAGACTATGGAGTAGGAACCCAGACCTAATTAACTACTCAACATGGTGTCAGCCTTTTCAGACAGGCTAACATGAAGCTCCATTTCATTTGATTTCCATATTGATATGGAAAGCTGTGAGGTCTTAAAGGATGTATGAAAGTCATTGAGCCAACATATCTGGGTCAGAAGATACTATTCCAAATTGACACATTTTATATTATAAAGCTAAACAAAGTGTATCAGCTAATTGTGTCCCAGAAATTTTTATTTCACTGTAAACTAGTCATAAAGAGCATCTGCAGGAAAATATGTTGTTTCTTTTGTTTACATATGTATATATATATATATAATATTATGTTGGCCCACGATGTCAGAGGCGGATGTTGGTGGGATGGCAGCAGAGGTTGAACCTTCCCACCAACATCCTGTTACATTTTGTTGCTATGCAGCACATGGCAGCAAAGGGACAGTCTGACACAATGGTGTGTGACATGGAAATGTGGATGGAGCAAAGGTGTGGAACTGAATTCCTCCGTGAGGAAAGGATGGCATTCGTGGACATTCATTGACACCGTCTGAACATTTCTGGAGACCAAAAAGTGGATATGAGCACAGTGAGATGGTGGTGGTGCATTTCAGCAGTGGTGACAGTGACAGTGGTCACCTCCACTAATGCAGATTGTTGCCAGTATGACATGCAGTCTCTTGTTCATCACTGGTGAAAAAGCAGAACTAATGGTGGTGGTTATGTTGAAAAGTTGTGTTTTGTACCTGTGAATTTGTCTGTCAGATAGGGTCATTGTGCTCTTTATATCTGTTGTAATTTCCATGAAAATAAACACGAGGCATTGCTTTCGGAGCAACGTATGTGTATTTTGCAAAATACAACAGTTTATCAAAGGCAACAGTATATCAGAATAACAGTATATCAGAAGGAGCATCCAGGGAGACAGACTAAGATATATGTTCTTGAAGGGGAACTAAATTTTGTGTCTGCAGCGGTGGTGACAGAGCTCTTACAAAGATAACAACATAACATAATTGCACTTGGAGATACCTTACCTCAGTAACTGGGAAAATGAAGAAAGATCCAGTAAGTTTTAACACACATTGAGAAAATGAAGGTAATATACCTCTGGATCATAACAAAAATGGATTTTGAAGGACATAAAGATTTGCTGGACAGGAAGAAATTACTTAGCTCAAAAAAAGTTTGCTTGCTGCTTTGTCACCGCATCCTTCAATGTCCTCCTCATCCATAACAATGTCTAGCTGTGTATTGCTTTTATAATGTTTGCTGTGATGATCAAGCTTGAAGATCTGCTTCATGTACTTACAGATCCAGCATTATTAAACAATTCTGCCTGAATTCCCAGCTTTTACCACTGAATTGCTAGTGTGAGGTCCAGGTTCCTAGTTGTTCTGTCCTGTCCCCTCCCATCAAAATAAAAGCATGCCACTTTTTTCTTTTTCTTTTTCTTTTTCTTTTTCTTTTTCTTTTTCTTTTTCTTTTTCTTTTTCTTTTTCTTTTTCTTTTTCTTTTTCTTTTTCTTTTTCTTTTTCTTTTTCTTTTTCTTTTTCTTTCCCTTTCCCTTTTCCTTTTCCTTTTTCNATGAAACTCCTTCGTAGGTTTCTTTCTTTCTTTCCCTTTTTTCTTCTTCTCCTCCCCCTCATATCATCATCTCCGCATTTTGTCTTAAAAGCACAACAAAGATGACAAAGGGCCTGGAGCATCTCCCTTATGGGGAAAGGCTGAGTGATCTGGGTCTGTTCAGCCTGGAGAAGACTCAGAGGGGATCTGGTCAATGTTTATAAATATCTGAAGAGGAGGAGACAAGGGATGGGGCTAAACTCTTTTCAGTTGTGTGTAGTGATAGAACAAGAGGCAGTGGCCATCAAATGGAACATAGTAAGTTCCACACAAATATACGTGAGAACTTCTTCACAGTGAGGGTGGTGGAGCGTTGGAACGGGCTGCCCAGAGGGGCTGTGGAGTCTCTTTCTCTGAAGATATTCAAGACCTACCCAGATGCCTACCTGTGTGGCCTGCTGTAGGGAACCTGCTTTGGCAGGGTGGTTGGACTTGATCTCTGGAATTCCCTTCCAACCCCTGCAATTCCGTGGTTCTGTGCTTGTTGAACTTCACGACGTTCTTTTCTACCCAACTCTCATGTGATCACCTTCTTGTCCTCCACATGTTTAGAGATGGCCTCCAGGATGAGCTGTTTCATCACCTTTCCTGGGCTGGAGGTGAGACTGACAGGCCTATAGGTTCCTGGGTCCTCCTTTTTGCCCTCCCTTAAAGACTGGAGTGATATAAATATCTGAAGGGAGGATGCACAGAGGATGGAGCCAGACTCTTGTTAGAGGTAACCAGTTCCAGGATGAGAGGCAACGGGCAAAACCCGGAACACAGGAGGATCCCTCTGGACATCAGGCAGCACTTCTGTGCTGTGTGAGTGATGGAGCACTGGCATGGCTGTCCAGAGGCTGTGAGGTATCTGCCTTGGAGATCTCCAGAAGCTGCCTGGACATGGCCTGGGCATCCTGCTCTGGGTGTCCCTGCTGGAGCAGGGGTTGGACCTCAACCAGTCTGTGATTCTATGAGTCTGTATATCACAATTCCTTTTTAACATGTATGTTTGCTTTTTGCTTATTTACCATAGAGTATTTCACAGGTGTAACAACATCTCCTTGTCCCAGCCTTCCTACTTATTTCATTTAAAAAATTTGGCTAAACCTTCTGTGATTTTATGTACCATTTTCCTGCGTGTTTTATGCTTATATTTATTTGTCAATCTACAATTATACATTATTTCTGTGTAGGAGGAACTGTGTAGGCAATCTTTAAGTTATGGCCATGGGAAGATGAAGCAGATAGGTAGATAGATTGATGCTGTTGAAAAATGAACAGCAAATGAGTCAACACTAGATTTGTTTCAGGGAACATGTATCTAATTTTACATAAGATTTGACAATTTTATGAGTAAGCAGATAAACTTGAAAAATCATTACTTTATTTGCTGAGAAAAAGTTATGGAAAATTCTAGGGCTAGCCTAATCACTGTTACCAGTGATGTTACTGTTACTAATTTCCACTGTGCTGCACTTAAGAGGGTTTGAACTGAGTTTCATTCACAAAAATACAGCTTCGGTGTATCAGAAGGAATCTATCACCCTATGTTGCTCTCATATAATACTTACTATCCCTAAAGAGTACTAGTAGTTTACACTTTCAAATAAGTCATCACCAAGGACTTCCAGACCATTTTATTTCTAATTGCATATTTGGATAACAGCAGCATCCAGAGACTCTGCTACAAGGGTTAAAGTGATAGCATGTATGAGAACACTACATATCTTCTCCAACATATTATTTCTAGAGTATTTGATTGTGACCAGAGAATATTTTACTAACATCAAGTCCCACTTCACTTGTTCTCAGCAAATGAAGTCATTTATTTTAGAACCTATGGACTTTTTAATTTCCAGTGAACAACCCATTTATAGCTCAGAACAAAACTGGTTTTAAATGTTTGAGTTTCTGATAAGACTGACCAGATATGTGCTAACACGACTCCACTGAAAGCTTTGAAGAAATTTCTTGCCTTTCGCACCATCGTCTTCTAACTTGCGGATGACCAGAGAAGAGTTATATCAAAAACTTTGTGACTTTTAGGAAACTGTTCTATGTGGCTGTTCTTCAAACAAAAATGGAAGTACTAGAGAAAAACAGTGAAACAGTGTAATAGGATCCAGGTGCCTTTATCATAGAAAAGGTATAGTGCTTGAAAAGGGAAAAAAAATCCAAAACCAACAAGCAACAAACACCTCATAGAAACTTTTATTTTTTCAAACTGAAATAATGGTATTGCGGGATAACTGAATGTCTGAATGTCCAGACTGCAGAGACAGAAATACCAATGTTTAGTAGAGAAATAGCAGAGCTAGACTTAACAATATCTTAAACATTGGGGCTCTACAATTGCCTCAAAGAAGGTTGTAGCGGAGTGGGGATCAGTCTCTTCTCCCAAGTAATAAGCTATGGGACAAGGCAAAATGGCCTCAAGTTGTGCCAGGGGAGATTTAGTTTGAATATCAGGAAAAAATTATTCACTGAAAAGGTTGTGAAGCACTGGAACAGGCTGCCCAGGGAAGCAACTGAGTCACCATCCATGAAGGAACATACAAGATGAGTCTATATATGTGGTGCTCAGGGACATGGTTTAATGATAGACTTGGCAATGCTAGGTGAACAGTGGGACTCAATGATCTTTGAGGTCTTTTCCAATCAAAATGATTCTACAATTCTATTAATAGGTATTCAGTAGCAAGAATGTAAGAATGTACTTATCTTCGGTGGATTTTGCATACTACTCTGTTTTCTTGGAAGGCTTCTGTCAGGTCACCTTAAAATAGCTCAGTTACACCTGAAGTGGAATCATGGAATAGAATATCCTGGGTTAGAAGAAACCCGAAAGGATCATCAAGTCCAACTGCTAACTTCACACAAGATTACTTACAATTCAAACTGTATTTCTGAGAGCATTGTCCAAATACTTCTTGAATTCTGGCAGCTTGAGGCCGTGCCTACTGCCCTGGGGAGCCTGTTCTGTGCCTGACCATCCTCTGGTGAAGAACTTTTTCCTAGTGCCCAGCCTGACCCTCCCCTGACACAGTTGCATGTCGTTCTCTCAGGCTCTGTTGCTGTCACCAGCGAGTGGAGATCAGTGCTGCCCCTCTGCTTCCCTCATGAGGAGACTGTAGGCTGCCACGAGGCTTCCCCCCAGCCTCCTCTTCTCTGGGCTGCACAAACCAAGGGACCTCTGCTGCTCCTCATATACCCTTCCCCTCCTTTGGATGGTCTCTAATAGTTGATCTTTTTGCCTGCCAGGGCACACTGCTGACTCTGGCTCAATCTGCTGCCAACCAGAACCTCCAGATCACTTTCCACAAGGTTGCTTTCCAGTCTCTTGTGCCCATGTCTGTACTTATACTGAGGGTTGCCTCATCCCAGCTTGCTCTTTAGTTAAACATCATAAAACTAGTGATTCATCAGGATTTCTGCAAGTCCTCTCCACCCCTGAGGGAGTTAACTGCTCCAAATAATTTAGCATCACCTGCAAAATTATTTAATATGCATTCAAATCCTGCATCCAGATCATTTATAAAAAAAAAATTGAGGAGAACTGGTCCTAAAATGGAGCCCTATGGAAATTCCTTAGTGACTGGTGACCAGCCTGATGTAACCTTGTTTACTGAAACTCTTTGAGCCTGACTCATCAGCCAGCTGTTTATCCATTATATTGTGTACTTGCCCACCTAGGACATTTTGCCTAGAACGATACTGTAATAAACAGTATTGAAAACCTTTTTGAAATTCAGAAAGTTTACAGCTACTGGCTCCATTTGGTCAACTAGGTGGGTAACCTTTTCATAAAAGGAAATTAAGTTAATTAAATGAGGCTTTCTCCTCATGAACCCGTGGTAGCTATTACTAATGACTGTATTGTCTTTCAATAATAATAAAACAGTGATAATGGAAAAATGCAGAGCTGTTTTTGACTGCTGTTCACTATAGAAAAGAAATAATAGACCTTGTGCCACAATAATACTTACAATTTTTACCACAGCATAACCACTATCTCATGGTCCCAATGGCTGTCTTATGGTCAATTACATCTTCACTAAGAAATAAGAATTATTTGTAAGGGATTTGTTTTCTTTTTCTTTTCCTTTTTTTTTCTTTTTTCTTTTTTTATTACAAAATATAAATTCAATGAGGTTTGCGGAATGAAAGTTAGAAGAGAGCTGGCTGAGCTATAAGCCTCAGCATAGCATTTCTCTTGAAAACGTGTTTTAATGATTAACGCATTTTCTGGAGTGTCAGACACTAATTCTCAGGTAATGCTTAGTTTTTGATAGGCTCATGTGGAAACCACAGTCAATTTCTGATGATCGGAAAGTCTAGTGAGGTTCATTACTATTGGTATTTAGATACAAGACAACATTCCTAAATAATTCTGCCAAACAAAGAACCAACTGGATCATAATGTCAAGAGTTCTTCTGTTGACAAAGAAAATCAATGACGCTGCAGATTTTCTGACACTTAGTGTGTTGATTGACATGATACTGTCATTATTTTCCACCATATATTTTGAATTCTCTGGGAAACATAAAAGAGTATGCAAATATTCTCCTTCATGCTCTACAGGATATAGCATTTATCCTCGCAAAGCTCCAGCCAAAATCAGCACCTGGGTGAAGAGCAGCTGGCTAAAGCTGAACCCAGGAAAATTAATGCCACTTGGAAAAGGGAAGCTCTTAGAACTTGCCTCTTCAATTCATAATACCTGCCCCCAAACCCTTAAAATCCTAGTTATCATTTTCCCCCATTATCAAAGGTTTGGCTCTTTTACAGGGCTTTTCAATATATATACCAACATTTCCTACTCCACTTTTTCTATCAGTCCTCTGAAATACACTAAGAATGAAATCACTCAGTTTCCTTAAGGAGTACTTTCTCTCAGTGTGTGTATGTATATATATATATTTAAGCGTATCTCAGTATACGTATCGATACACATTATATTTTCCATTAACATTCATGGAACTTACATAGTCATCTTAAAAAGTAAATATATCCTTTTATTGTTTAACTACCGTCTAAATGGTCACTGTCCTGCCATTCAATTTTTCTTTCCAGAGTAATTATTACTAGCGTTACCACTAGTTTTAGTTTAGATTGTCTCTTCCTTTCTGCATGTTCTTTTCTGCTGCATTAAATCCCAGACAGTTTACTGATTCAGTTGAATTTGTTACAGTAACAATATCGTTCTTACACTTAAAAACATGGAGCTCCAATGAAGGAAACAGGTGCTTGGTCTTTTCACTTCTACAGAACTTAGATGGCCAGGCTCAAACATACAGTACTTACCCTTTTTGTTGTAATCTATCACAACCATTTTACAAAGAGAGAGATTTGAGATGAAATGCATTCTGCCAATCTATCCATGTCAATATCTGTAAAGTTAAATGGGAAATACATCTCGTGAGGTGAGTAGCTCTTGTGCAGTGTAGTTTCAGCAGAGTTTCCGTACAACACCAGAATCTCCTGTGCAATGCTGAGACGTGTCACACTAGCTTACAGAGCTTTCTGTTTGCTTCTACACTTTTCCCCACACATGCTTTTGTTTAGTAGCCTACAAGCTATAGGGCTGTACAGGGTCTTTTCAGGGACAGAAGATAGCTATGGTAGCCTCTCTAGACTTGTGGTCAGACATTTCATTCCACATGAGATTTTGTGCCACTCTAAAAAGATTTTCTCTTCTGAAAAATAGTAACTACATAATTCAATCAAGCAATGATGACATAGCTCCCTCCAATAATGACTGTTCATATCTACTTCCCTGAACTAATAAAAATCTCACAGTCACTGTGAAGAAGAAACAGAAGCATACCTCAAAGTCCTTTTCCCACTTTATTTTTCTCCAGCTTAAAGAAGAATTTATGTTTGTTATGTTAGTTCTCATTAACATAATTAAAAAAAAAAGACCAGCCATTAACATATGTAAAAAAAAATAGATGTGTAAAGGAAATTATTTTTCTTTACGTGCATGAGAAAACTTAAGCATTAAATTGTTCTTTATACCACGATATAGAAAGCACAAATCTGGAGATAAGGGACCCTAGCTGATAAAATTAGACTGGACACAACTCACTGTGTGACTTTGTATACATACCTTAATTTCTCACTAATAAAATTAATGGTATAATAATTACCTCTTTTAAACAGACACTCAGTGAGAAGTTGTAAGAATGAAATCAGGACTCCGCACAGGAACTAAGTTACACCATGAGAGCTGAAGAACCAAACTCAGTAGGTAGTAGGACCTGTAACAGGATCTTTTTTTTCTTCTTCTCTGGGTTTACTGCACAAATTGATCTGTACTGATGCAACAAGTAATATGTCACAGCAGAGAAGAAACAATAATGTGAAACTCCTGAAGCTGGAGACTGAGCTACACACAATACGTATTTTGACAGAGACTAGCTTAACGTGGACTAACTGTAACTTGTATTTGTGGATTGAGTGCTCTTACTGATGGCAGTGTTTTAGATGTTCTCCTGAAGCACATTTTTCAATTTATTTCCAGTGAAAAGGAATCTGATCTGTGGATCCAAGACCACAAAGCAAACCCAAGAGCAGAAAGAGGGGATGATCAGCTTCAAAAGCCCCTCCTGATGCAAACTAAAATGCTTATCTAGATGTAAGACTGTCCAGAGAGTTTTTTGAATACTCACCCTTGACATTAATCAAAACTCGATTGGACAAATTCCTGATCAATGTGATCTAAGTTGGCTCTGATTTTACAAGAAGTTTAGACCAGGTGACCTTAAGAGATCCCTTTGAATCCAATTTATTCTATGATTCTGCATATCCCAGATAGTTGAAAGACAGTGAAATATCTCATTATCAGCTTTTATACATTCAGCTGTGGTATTCACACATAATCTTTCTAACTCAAATTTGTTAAAAAGTATTTTCATCCTTTGATACATTTATTCTTCATTTCATAGCTATATCAGTATTGATTTATGAAATCATTGAAAGTGTACTGGTGTAACATTTTCCACACACAGATGCCACTGAGAATATGTGGAAAGGATCTTAAGGTCCAGCTTAGTTAAGAGAAAGAATAAAAGTTCTTTTGAGCAACAGGACCAATTAATGCAAATATGTAATTGGAGATATTTATTATAGCATGGAGATAAAATCTTGGGCAGCAAAGAGAGCTTGAACCCAAAACTGGGAAAAACTCAAACTAGTAAAAATATCACTATTTTTCCTTCACCTCTATACATATTCTTAAGGGAAGTAAAAATTTCTGATGAGTTTTCATCATAGTTATGCAAACTGGCTGATTACAAGCTTCACTGCTTTGTAGAGACTCAAGAAAATCGTGTTGTAGTTTCCAACTATGAAGAAAATGACTTAAAATATCTTTGAACAAGCCTGCAAGTGAAGGTGTGGCTGCATGAATGGGGCAAGAGAGTGCATTTTCATTAGAAATTTTTGTTCTTTGTCAGAGAGAAAATTACTAAACCATGGTATCATACCAAAGGATAAAGTGGAAAACAGGACTATCTGAGTATCTTGCAGTGCCTAAGTAGTTGTTACTTATGGTACTGTTTGACAACAGAGAACAGCCAGGCAGCCTTGCAAACCAGAACAGCTTGTTCTGACCTTCCCCTCTTTGGTCCACAGGGAGGCAGATTTCTTTTCCTTTTTTTTTTTAACCATTGATTTTTTCTTTTATTTTTATTTTTACCCTAGACAGATACATATCACGACTACTAGTAATTGTCCATGATTCCCTGTATTGCATTCCCTAGGGAGCCCTCTGTAAGAGAAAACAAATGATTTTGACTTTTCAGGTGTAGATTTGCCCTTAAATTATCTCTTTTATCATCTTAGCCTGTACAGCATCAATAACAGAAAATCAAAATGAAAAGCGGGAAAATAGAAGGGGAGAAAAAAAAAAAGCACAGAAACACCTAGCATCACATGAAACTGAAAGAACAGATTCTTTTCTTAAACATCCTTTAGGATTTTCACTTGGCAACATTTTTTATATTTCACTTCCACACTGCTGAGAGAAATAAAAAAAAAAAGTGCTATAAATCTCATTCTATTTCACATTTTCAGTTTCTTTTGGTGAACTGGAAGTACTGTCACTTGTCCAGAAAGTTTCTTTTCTCCTGCCCCATTCTTTCTTCATGCCATGCCCCGCTCCCAAAAGCAACAAGATTAACTAAAGATGCTCCACCACAGAAGGGGATCACAAGCAGGATGTAGGAATTGGCAAAGCTGTCCAAGTCATCTTCTTGGCTGATACTGTGATAGATTGACAGTCATATGAGTGTTTGGAATAAGGCACGGGCTAGGACTGGAAATGCCAGCTAGTCCAGTGCAAAGATAGTTTCTAATTAAGGAAAAAGATAATGTTGAAGGAATGGGTTTTGTCCTGGAAAGAACAAGAGCTGTGGAATGGGAAGACAGAAGCACCGACAACTAGACAACACTTTTGTGCTCCCTGCCCAAGGTCTCAAGTTATGAGAAAGTGAGAAAAGCTGCTCTATGCTTCTGCATAAGACAATTGTCCTATGTATCCTGGAACATGACTTGGGGGGGGATTTCTGTCTGAACCGGAGACATACCAAGCAGCAGCAAGAGAGAGTAAAAGCAAATAACCTTCCTTCTTGTTCTTACCATTATTTTCCCACATGCTCAGTTAAATAGTGACAGAAAGACCATGGAATTTGGAAGCAGCGGCAAGAGTAAAGTGGATTCATCATCCCTTTGGTAGACCACAAATGGCAAAACTACTTGTTATCTTATATTCCACGCAAATGCCTGGCTACTCAGGTCAGGATGCTCTAAACACACAGTACCTTTAAATACCAACTCTGCGATCCAGTGAACAGATCTTCCCTTTGTTGTTTTCATGCTGAGATTTTGTGACAGGTGGTGTAAAGAAATAAACCTTACTCTTAAAAAATATTAACTACCATTGTGAAATAGCTTAGGAATATTTTTGGTCAATGCTAACATGGACAAATGGAGGAGAGAAGCTGAAGAATGCATGAAGCTGGCAGATTCAGCAATTTTGGAAATTTGTTGCAGGAAGGAAAACGAAGGAAAAAGACTGCTAGCATAATTCTGTTGCTCTTTTATCTTTTCCTCCTTTTCTTCTATTATTTGATTAATGACAAATTGTGTAGATGACAAATAATTTCTCCTGCTTAACTGCCAACGTTTTTATTATTATTTTTAATATTCATAAATGAATTTAATGCTTACATATGTGGGAGACTAATAACATTATCTCAAGCCAGAAAAATCTTAGGCATTGTGTGAGATTTTCCACATGGCTCTGCCAGAGCAACTAAACCTTTGTCTTTAATACTCCTACTAATATTTCAAGCTCAAGTTCCTTTTGTTTTGCAAGTACCACAAAAGCTGTGTTTTTCTTATAAAATCTGTAGATTAAAACAACAGTTCACTGACATATTAATACCATGTTCAAGGCCAGGCCAACAAAGGCCAATGTGTGTTTGAGAGTGGTTCTCTTTGTATGCTGGTCACATACATATGGCCAAGCTGTCACCAAGAATGTGTGCAAGAGGAATGGAGGTAGGAAAATAAACTCATGGCTCTCTTTCTTCATCCTTAAAGGTTGGGCAGATCCTTTTTCTTACCCCTCAGTGAATCAGGCTGCATCCCTCTACAGCAGCTACTTCTCAGACCTCCCTCAAAGGCAAGGGGATGACAAGGACACATCAGGGCTTTAGCTACCTTCAAGCAATGGCCAGAATTCCTAAACCTCAAAAGGTCATTTAAAGGATGCACAGGATGTTGTTTACTCAGAATGATTCAGATGTGAACAAAGTATTTGTCCCACAGAGGACTGTCCCACAGTGCATTTGTCCCACAGAGAACTATTAACATTTCACACACCTGTTGTTTGACTAGTCTCCTACTCATGTCTACACAGACCTTCCAGAACGTCTCTTCACGTGTGTTATGGAAACCAACAACAGGAGCCTATAAAGCATGGGTGTCCAACCTTTTGGCTTGCCTGGGCTGTGTAGAGTGAAGAGTCTTGGACTGCTGTTTTGGTTATTTCTGAGTGATGGGTGTGTGCCTGGGATGGGGCTGCTCAGTGGGGAAGAGCTGCTGCCATGATGGTGCACCTGTCGTGGGCAAGCCACAATATGGGCTGTGCTGGGCTGCATGTGGCCCATGGGCTGCTATTTGAACATGTGCTCTAAAGTTTGAGAGAACATCAAGAATCAGTGACCATTCCATTAGTAATATTTAGTCTTTTCAGTAGGAAAGACTGGAACCTTGAGTCAGCTACAAATAGATATTATAGATAAAGGAATCAGATGGCTAGTAATGTGAGGGGAAAAGGATAAAATTGGAAAGAGAGTGTGAAAGAAAGACATATTGAAGTTAGAATAACTTTGCATTCAGCAAGGAACTATATGCCTCACACTTGGCAGGTATTTATATATTTCCCTGTATTTGTTGAATTTATTAATGATTAAGAAAGAAAGGTAGGATATATAGTATACAGTGTTGTACAGACCCCACAGCCAACTCAATTTTACCAATGAGCAATGAGCAATTGAGCAATGTCCAAATCAAACACTGAACACCTGGCTCTTGTTTATTAGAGTTTACAATTGAAGCAAAGTCTTGACTTTTACAGCTGAAAATTTTGTGACTTCTCGCAGCAGCTCATAACAATTCTCCCCCATCCTGACCAACCCAACAGCAAACGAGCTAAGAACAAAAGTAACCAGAAAAGATTGATATAATAGGTCTCTTTCTTCTAGATGTCTCCCCCTCCTGGCTTCTAAACTTAATGACAACATTTCAATCAAAAAAATAAACATAAAATAGAAAATATGACAGCAACAAAACCATTGAGCCGCTTCCATCCACCTCCGCACTAGTAGTGATAAAACCAAAATATGACAGAAATATTTACTCTTGGCAGTGCAATGCAGCTTTCTCATCCTGAAGTACCACAGTCCCACAGAGTATTTTCCCTGTTAGTGCTACTCTCCCCGTGCCCCTTTGAGCATCTCCATAAATCACAGTGTGATGGTATGGTGTAGCCATTTTTTTGTTTGGTAGGAGCCTGGCTGTCCTCAGGCATATACCAGCAGGGAAAGGGGGGCAGATCACAGTCTGGATTGGTAGTTCTGTGGGAGCAGAGTCAAACTTCAGAGCTGCAAAAATTCCCAGAGAGCAATTATAAGATCTTATCTGGGAATATAAGGAGAAGGAAAAATAATTTTTTTTTCTTTTTCAAAAAAAAGCCCAGATCAAATCCAGCACTGTCACTGCAGTGTTCCAGAAGAAGAGGATGAGGCATCTCAGGCTGCCCACAGAGCCAGTGCCTGGTCCCAGGCTCTCTGCCATACAACTGGGTGCTTGGCAGTGCCCTGCAAGCCTCTTGCATCTGCAGCAGGCGCCAGGAAGCGCTGGGAGCCCTGAGGCGAGCTGGGTCTCCTGGGGCTGCCAGGCAAGCTGTTGGGGAGGTGGGTGAGCTGGCAGCAGTCCTGCTGAGTTGCTGTCAGAAAATACAGCAAAATCTGCATCTTTCCAGAGAACATTTGGATTTCGTCAAAACAGCACTTTCCAGCACAATAATTTTTCAACCATGAAAATTTTTTCTCTCTGTTTATTAGTGTCGTTATCACTATTGGTTCTTTTCCCCTGTAGGTGACCAACTTTGCCTTTTCTTTGATGTCTCCTGCTCCTTACTGCTTTGAGTCAGTCTTCAGTGAGGACAATGAGGAAGCACACACGCCTATGTGCCATGCCAAAGGGAAAGCCCTTCCTCCTCTTCTTTTACTCCTCCTCCCCTCGCAAGTCACTCTCTTTAAGCACTGCATTCAAACCCTGAATGAGCATGTGCATACCAGCACCCAACAAAAAGCTAGCAGAGAAAAGTGAGTTAAGGTGTCCAGTTACTCCTAAATCAATTTTACAATAAATTTTGCTCGACATAAATATTACTCCTCTTGTTACAGTGTTCTCTGCCTTAAGGCTGACCATGCTAATCATTCTCAATTTTAGCAAAAGACAAAAGTATGTTTATATAAATGTAGATAGATAAGTATGTATATATGAAACAAGGAAAACTATTAATATAGGATTTGAAAGGTAGAAAACATAGTTGCAAGACAGCTGAATTGTAGTAATGAAAAATATGTTTCTTGGAATAAAAAAGAGCATTCATATAAAGAAATAAGTGATCGCTCCCCTTTACTCACATATTGACGTAAAAAGATATCATTAATTTGTGGCATCCCCCACTACAGGATATCATTGTGGCACATACTGATTTTTAAAGGATTCTTTCTATGAAGAGTATCATTGGAATAAAATTACAAAGAATACTGATATTCATGCTTATGTCAAACTGATTATGTGTTGAAGTAGAGAAGACATTTTAAATTTTTATGGAAAAAGAGAAAGATAGCTTGGGAAATAAGAAATACTGAGTTCTGTAACTCTGGTTCTGACACTGACTCCTTCCACAGCCTTGGGCAAGACACTTGAATTTTGCCTGTCACAGAAATAATCTTTAACTACCTCTTTTGGCTCTTCTAATGATTGATTTTCTTAATTCTTTTGAAGTGCTTTGATAATGAAATCTAAAGACATAAGCATCCATGGTGTTATAGTAATTTTATATTTTATTTCCTTCCAAACCATCAGGTATTGACCATTGACACAAAAAATAGTATTTTTTTTTTTTTTACAAAAGTCACAGAATGTTAATCTACAGAGCAGTTTTCAGGTTCTCTACTTCCCCAGCATTTGCTAACTGATAACTACCATTATAGGATCTCTTGCTATAAGAAATAACAGTAGACATTTAGCTCTTGAAATTATTAGCATGATAGAATATGATGCAGATGTAGTCATACCACAAAGAAGCTGCTTCAGCAGAGATGAATTATACTAATTGGGGGCACATGCAAAATTTATAGCAAATGCATGTTTTTGTCCATTTAAAATTTTGATACTGTCTCCAAGTGTGATCATCTTGCAAACCTAATATTCTGTCTCCATATGTTATTTAATAATAGAACCGTCTCCAAAATGGGTCAGATCTTAAAACAAATTAGCACCAGTTTCCAATCAGGAGAATGGAAATAGCTATCTGAAGTCAGATCCTAATGTCATAGGAGCCACCCTTCCTCCCTGTCCATAGCATGATAACATAAAAAACCTATGCCTATAGTTCAAGTTGTGAGGCAGCCAGGGAATGTGAGGGACTGGTCCACAGCATATCGTAAAGTTGGACATTTCTGCATAGAAAATTAACAGCTGTCCTCTGAACAAGCATACGCAATAAGCAAGAGAGGAAACAAAAAGCACAGTTGTTTAGACGGAGAATGGGCCACAATGCACTTTTATTCTGCAATCCCATACTGATCTTTATTATTGTATTTTACTACTTTTCTGGATTGTTTCATCACAGCACAAACATTGAGTTTATCCCTCATGCGAGATTATCTTGTTATAGACGATCTGTTTTTTGAATGTCCTCTACGAAGAACAATCTTGTTAATAGCTTGCCTGCTCAAAAACCTGTCACTTCAAATCCATCTTGCATCTGGATCAGCTACATATAAATGCCCTCATCTGCAGCTCCCCTTCCTCAGACTGATTATGGTTGTTCTGCTTTGAAGTCAAATGTCTCACAAAAGACTTACTCAGCTGGTGGAATTTATTTCACATAAAAACAGTTATACAGAAGTTTTATCGAAATGACCATCATCATTCTTTCTACAAACCTTATAGTTGCCATTTTTGCAGTTTTCCTTGAACACTGTAATCCTTTAAATTTTGACTGAATTGAAAAGATGGGTCAAAAACATTTCCTACAGATCCACATGCAGGCAAAATGATGTGAATGTATCTTCTCTAAAGAATCATCTGACTTGGGAGGCTTGTGCATGTAGCTCAAAGTCTGTGAAAAATTTGGGTGCATCCTGCTCTTTCTGTGTTTCTAGGCATAGAGGGGAAAAATAGTAAAATTTACAAACACCCTTTGCCCCTTACAGCCCAGTACACCACATCTCTGGTGGGACTAAAAACACACATTGTCAGCATGACCAGAAGCTCCTAAATTGGGTAATACCTCAAGGAGTCTGTCAGATAATTTTTCTTTCAGCACTTCAATTTGCAGGTTCTTTCTTGTGAAGAAACAATGGATGATCACGTCTTTTGTCAGAAGTTAAAGTACAAGTTATAGTTTCACCTAATAATAAAAGACACGGAGCTTATTTCCATGGTATAGCAATGGGAGATATTTTGAACAGAAAAATAAACTGTTTTGTTTGTAACTGATGTGATTATGAATCCAACATTTTGAATCAAGGATTTATAAACTTTTTGGGAAGCTGTTATGTTCAACTTCAGTGACTCCTGTGAACAGTTTACCTCCTGTCTTACATAGTGCATCATGAGTGGGGGGAAGAGACAGGAGATATGATCTGAAGACAAGACAGCTTTGCGTTTGAGAATGTGACTTACAGTCATTGGCACAACATCAAGAGGAGGTCCTGGCACACAGAAGAGGTAACGAATACATCCTCTAAAGAAAAAAAGAGTATCAGCTGCTGCACAATGCACGAACCTCTGCAGAAAGACAGATGGAGGGTAAGTGCAATAGCCAAGTAGAGGAAATGACAAGAAAAAGTTATAGTGAAGAGTTACAAACAAAGAACATGGTTGAATGACTTTGCTGAGATCAAGCTCAACTCACTATCAGTGTATCTAGATCAGTACAGGAAACCTTGTTCAAGAAGAGGACAAACAGCTGTTACGTAAATTAAAAAAAAAAGATAATTATTCTGGATAAAAAGAGAGGGCGTCAGCAAATGAGCTGTTGCCTTTTCAAGGGTCAGTGTAAATAAAATCAGATCTCTAGAAAAAAAAAAGACTTTTGCCTTGCTATGTCTGTGACCTTGAGTAGAGGGATGCCAAGTGTTTTAGATATTGTTAATTTTATATATGCCTACAAGTTTCCATTAGCATACAACTTTAAGCCAATAGATACAAATATATCCTAGATATAAATATCTCCCCTTCTAATGAGATTACTATGTTTTCTTCCAGCCTGAATTCTGAAAGAGATATACTCTTATAAATCAATGTTTTAGCCACTGCTATAGGTGAATAGCTTGGACTGTTGTGAAAAAAACATTTTTCTGAATCAGTATCTGTAGCATTTTGGGTGTGATTGAGGAATTCAACACTTTTGCAAATTCAACATGCTTTTGAATAAGGGCTAACTAGATGGTACTTCTTTATGCTGCAATGTCGTCAATAGATCACACCAGAGACAGTGAATAAATGATTGATAGGTTCAAAACCGAGCATTAATGTTCAGTGTTTTCCTGATATAGGCCTTTAGGTACACTGTCCTTGGGTAAAACATGTATTTCATATCTACATGAAATAGGAATATGAAAGATAGCTGTTCCCACCCTAACTACCATGGTATCACGTACTATAATGAGAATAGATGAATGAGATGTGGGTGTTTTGGCATGCAGCAAGTGCAACAAGCACTTTTAACAAGCATAAATTGATATCACCATGAAAATAAGCAGTTTTGCCTTTGAATCTATCTCTAGCAGATCTTCCACCCTTGTACAAGCCACTTCCTTTGGCCAGTACATAGGCTTTTGTGACAACTGCTGAACCAGATCATGGAAGTGTTACGAGTGAAAATGAAGCAAGCAATGAATAACAACACCACTACTGACAACTATTATTATTACTACTGCATTATTGCTGTTTTTAATAATAACCAGGGTAATTCTTGTCATTTCTCCAATTCAGTTCACTCTAGGATTGCAGAGTATCCACGTAAGAACCCACATGTTACAGGAGCAGGAATAAGGATCAGCAGAACAGAACTATTTTTTCTGGTAACCTAAACTGGCTCAAAAGGTTCATGCAACTGTTTCCCTATTTGACATCCAGCGAGGGCATGACCATCTTCTCACAAATAAATTCTAACCATGTAGTTCAGTAATGAATATTAGAGGAAATAAAAGGCTCACTTCTAAATGTCTGTCTGTCTAACAGGATTTTAGCCTCAGCATTCAGTAGTTATCAAGTAACTCTTGCTCTTGTTCTGAGAAACCATAAATAAGGGATTTATTGTCAGGTCCAATTTAATGAGAAAATCCATCAGAAGGATGCGTGCAGATGTTTGTGGAACCATAAGGGTTAAAAAGGAAGATATATCATTCATGTTTACTTAGCATAGCTTAGGCAAATAGATTTAACAAATAAATATAATATTCCCATGACAATGCAATGGAATGTCAATTTCTATTTCTTCTGAGAGCCTATAATTTACTGTTTCAAAGGTTTTTAAACAAACTACTGTGATTTATTGAATATCAACTGGAAATATGTTAATAAGTATCTTTGTAATCTGGTCTAGTCATTGCTTCAGACTAGACTAGATTTTTTTGATGATAACCTTTTTTATATTTCCGTGCTTTTATGTCTAATTTTGATCTGAACTTGGAATAATGCATAGAAGGCCTCATATGTCTGGCGAGATAATAATAATAATAAGGGCAAAATAATGTAACCAAGCATTTCCAATTAATTAATTAAAAAAATTAGGCAAATATTAAAACAATCTGAACTCTATCCAGGCCCAGGTGCACTCTGGCTTCTATTAAAAGAGTGATTTTGTAAATGACATCTTACTCAAGAAATCTGTACCCTCAGTAGACTTACAATAATAGCTGCACTTTTCTGCACTTTTTACTGCAGAAGCAAGAGAGAGCATGTTAACACTCTCTCATGCCATAATCAGTGGACTAATTAGGATTTTGAACCGTTAACATGATTATATGGCCATCAGCTATGTAACTTGACTTTCAGATTCACTTTGCAAAGCTGACAGCTAGAAAAACATTTGTTTTATTTACAAAGTACCTACTTGAGAGAGAAGTAACTGAGACACAGCAAACGTGAAATGTCATGATATCTTTATAGTCACTTTTCAGAATATATTTTGTGTTGTACAAAAGAACCTTATTCACTGCATTACATCCACATCATATTAATCAACTGAGCCAGTTCTATTATGTCTCCCTTCTGTATTTCAAACACCTTAGCAATACAGAACAGATTTATGAGTCGTGAAAGTAGTAAAGTAAAAAGGGAAAAAAAAATCAAAATAAACAAAAACTCACCAGAATCAAGCAACCTATGTTTACAGCGCCTAAAATGGAAAGGCCTGCAGGTACTTATATACAAACAAAATTAGAAGTTACTGTTCTGAAAAAGAAATGCTCAAAAAACACCATGGTTTAAGGCTTTACAGAACATATCATTGTATTCAGTGTAGGAGGTGAAGACAAGAGGCAATTTATTCTGCAGCTGGTTTAGAAATAAACACAGCAACGGCAGATAAAGACTGAAAGAGGGATAAATCCTCCTGTAGCAAACTTGATGGACAGACAGGCTGCCATTAACAATGCTGTTGCCTTTGTAACTACAGAGTGATGTGGAGATATCCTGGCATTTATGCTGTAGACATGGTCCTTAAAGATTTTACACCTCCAATTCCTTAGAATTATCAGCTATCTCCAGCCTGTCACTCATCCTGGCAATCTTAGATTTCTCTCTTGCAGGCCGGGCAGATTATTGACAAAGCAATCCAGGGTGATATAATACACCCTGACAAACAACAGTGAGGGGGATTGTGTTTACCACTTTCACTGCGCCAATTTGGCTAAATTAAGTCTTAACACCAAAAGTAAACTTTCTCTTGATAAGCTTTCACTCCTTTTGTGCTATTGTTTCACCACACCACCCAGGCTCCAAGTAGAGCAGCAATGCATTTTGATGCATCTCATTTAACCTGCTTGCCTCTAACAGAAGCAAGAAGGAGATAGGAGATGTTCCCATAGAACACCAGGTTAGCCAACGGCTATAAATACCAAATGCTGGCATACAACAATGTTAAAGCCCTAGCTTAAATAGGAAAAAAAGGCAGGAACATTTCAAAATTATGCTTGCTTCTCTGTCCTCACCCGACTGGGACTGTAATACTCATAATGCCAACTTTAAGACCACATACCATTGAGAGTACATATCACTGGTGGAAACATACAAACTGGCTATTAAATGGTTTTTAGATTTATTTATTTATTTTTGCCATGCTTTTGCCCAAAGAGTTTTTAGCTGTCAGTTTATAAACACTGTGGCTGAAAAGAAAGAACAGTTATAAAGATCTAGCAGACCCTTATCAACAGTGGCAACTGCTTATACTGTTGAAGTGTTGAATCAGTTGCTTAGACTGTTTTCACAAAAAGGATTATTTTAATCATTTTAGATGAAATAATTACTGGTCTAGTGCCTGGTGCTTCCGCTATAATCCATACAATAAGTGATGTCATAAACGGGTGAGGAAATACCACATTTACTTAGTTACAATTATTTATAAATCTGTTCTGTGTCAATTTCATCAGGCACAGCAATGTTAATCCAGAAATAATTAATAGTTGTTTGCATAAGATTATGTTAATTTTAAAACAAAAGTCAAAATCCAAATTCCAACAATCTTCAAAGGACAAAAGTGTTAGACAAGAGGATTGTTATTCATTCTGGAATTGGGAAAACTAATAAAATGAAACAAAACCCTTCATGTTATCTGGAGATATAATCTCCTTGGGCTTGGAAGTGGTCTGACCAAACTTCCATTCAGGCTAATCTTTACCTTTGAATCTGAAAATTTTCATCAGCCAGCCTAATATCTCAGATGTTTTTAACTTTTTAAGTAGGAATTGTGCTAAAAAATTGATTTTTTGACAACAAAATATATGCTTGTGTTGTATACTACGGAAAATGTTTTAAAACATCTTTGATACTTAAAAACAAGTTAAGTAGATATCTATGTGTTAGTTACTACAGCAGCTGTGCAAATGGGACCTAAGCTGTTTCTTTTTCAGTGCCATCAGTGACCTTGATGACAAAGAAGGAAATCTTTAACCCTGTTCTTTAACATAGCTCTTTTAGATGGCTTAGGTACTTTCAGACTGCTTCAAAACTTCATCATTGCTCTCCTAATGGACTAACAAATCTTTCTATGAAAACTTGCACATTTCTATGAAAATGGCACAATTGTTGAAAATTAAGTTTTGTAAAGAGTATAGAAGTCAAGAAAATTAGTAATTTTAACAAATAATAACTTACTATTAATAATAATAATTACCATTATTATTACTAGTATTCCTGCCCAATGTAAGAAGGAAAAGAAATCTTTTTTTTCCCATCTGACAAACAACTCTGCAATTTTGGCATCCTGTGAAAGTTCTGATCCCACTACATGACCAAAGACTGAGATACAGACTGTTCTGGTATGTAATATGGCTATGGTTTGGTTTATGACTTCTGCCTTCAATGTTCAGAGAACATTTGGTTATTTAATTAAACAAAGATATTCTCCTCCAAATACTTACATACTTGGGTCATTTTCAGCCCAGAGAAGCCTTCCATGTTTTCATATCTGAAATCTAATAATTCTCAAGTCTTGTTGATCTATTTTGCTGACTGATTTCCAGCAAATGCCCTATGTCTTTCTTTGATTTGGCCATGGAAATCTTATCCTCTCCACCTCCCTCTGAAACTTCTTTCCATATTTTCCTTGTTTTTCAATACTAATTTAGTGGCTTGCTGTAACTTGCCACTAGATATTATTATCAATAATAATCTTACTTCGCTGATAACCTTTTAATATGACTGTGATTATAAAAATATAAAAAAATACAATAAGCACTTGAAAGCTAAAGCCACTGTAAGTCACTAAGACATGGAGACCTAAGGTGATATGGAAAATTGCGTGTGGCTTGATATTCAAGTGTAACTACTTTATCAGAGATAACGATGGTTTTAATTGGACTAGTTGCACTAGTACAGACCTTAGGTAGGTGCAGTATAAGAAGTTGAAAAGAATCCCATTACTTATATCTTCTGACATAGAAAAATAAGCTATTCTACTATTGGCCTATATATATTTAGAAAACTTGGGTGGTGTTATCAAAAGAGGCATAGCTTACCTGTGGAGTCCGACAGATAAGCCAGGCAGATGTGAAAACTCTCCCCAGTCTTATTAGTCACGCATAGTCATATTAATTAAATAGTTAGAAAAATAAAATTCATGAACATGTTATGATGTGCCATGATTGCTGGAGAATTATTGTTTGATGACTTCTTTCTAATCTGACTTAAATGCTAATCGTTGCTGTCCAGCACATTTGAAGCAAGTAAAACTGCAGAGCTTTAAAATGCAGCTTTAATATAAAGGGATAGATGAAGACATAAACAGATTGGAAGTGAATCATTTCAAACTTTGTTTATGTTCTGTGAAGTGGAGGTAAGGTAGCATTAACATGACATCATAGAATTGGGAGTAGAAAGTATTATTCTGTGCTGTGTTAAAAAAAATCTAAAAAATACTTAATGACATCACTATTATGCATAGCAAGAACAGGTTTAAGTCTTTAAATGCTCTGCCTCCTTGAGAGCAGAGAGTACTATGGGTTTTGACCTCTGAAATGTCTGCAGGTACAAAGGGCATTCTGAGATGATGAAAAATCCTGCAAATTACAACAAAGGAAAAACAACCTTGGCTATATTGTGGATGCTGACAGAAAGCAAAACTGCCTGAATTATAACAATGATCATTTGTATTTTTAATTATTTATAAGGAGATGACGGCCAAGTTCCCAAAAATCTTTCTATTAAGAATTCTCAGTGTAAATCTCTCTGATATCCTGTAATGCTACTTCCTCTCTGCTGCCAACTGCGCTGGAATGCATAAAGCCTCTCATTAGTTCACGCCTTCGCTTACATGGATTGCTTTAACAAAGGGATCTAGTGTGCGCTAATGACTCTCAGAATTAAGATATGACAGTGGCAAAACAATAAATACCTCCATCTTATTAAAATGATTTGGTAACAGCAGAGCAGAGCTGCTTTGTATTTGCTGTTCTCTTCACTCATTTTGGCTCAGGCAGAAAACCAGGGATGCACACCAGACAAACACATAATGAGGTCAGACGGAAAATCTTGTCTTGTTTCAGATATGAATTCAATCCATCCTTTCTTGCATGTAAGACAATATACACAGAAGAAAATGCTGATGACCTGTTTTAGCTTCAGTGACATCATGAATGTTTTGTCTTCAGCTGGTCCTTTTAATCTTCATATGAAATACTGTATGTAGGATTACAGGAGATGACCATACAACCAATTTTTATTTACCTGTTTAATCTCTGCTTTTTATCTGGCACTCACTTAGCATCAGTGCTTAAAATTCTTTTGATAATTTTGTCAGTTAATTCACATCTAGCAAAGTGAAGAAAAAATGTGCTAGATGTAAGGTTGTCACCTTTTCTATTATCGAGATGAACTCCTGGGGGGTCTGTAGATTTTACAGGGAAAAGGGTGGGGGAAGGGCTTGAAAACTCTGGAAAAGAATACTGGTCTTGTAGTTAAAAGCCGGGAGAACTGGAGTTCACCTGTCACAAGCAGGTACTTTGGTTCAAAACTATTCCCTAGAGCCATGCTTTGCTATTGAGCATAAGTCAGAACAATGTGTCAAGACTAGGAGCACAGCTCTTCAATGTCTAACACAACTATTAGAGAAAGAGCTAAAAAAAAAACTTGGTTGTCAGCATAATTTGAGTTTAAAATGATTTTAAAGGAATGTTTAATTCCTAATTAGCCTATTCAGTGCATTATAATGTACATTTACATCCAGCAGTGAAGGAACCTAGGGTAACCTTTTTATGTAGCGTACCTTGTATGCTGTGTTACCGCCCACGGAAAACAACAAGGACAGTTGAATTAGCTGTGGCCTTTAACATGCTCAGGCCATGTTAGAAAAAGTGCTATACTAAAGAAAAAAAAATGGAGAAAATTTTAAAAAGCACAACACTTCACCAAAAGGGAGCATTTTTCTAATTCTACTCCTGCTAAAATATATTTTAGCTGTAAAGAATGAGATCAAGGCTCAATGTTAAGTGTGCACACTCCATTTTTGGATCTTATATAGCCTCTGTTTTAATAGCATCAAGGTGACTCAATGTGTTAGGTATGTACACTTTGGTTAGTTACAGTAGAAGGAATTATCCTACATGCCTGTGTCACATAGAAGACTTTGCAGACATGAGAAATAATGTGGTTCTGCTCCATGTCACACCCTGGTACCCAAACTGCAGCACTACAGGGACTACACCATTCAGGTCTCTTACAGAGCAACATCACAGTGCTAAACAGTGAAAAAAAAAAGAATGCAAGTACTATTAGATCCAGCCCAAATGTAGATTACAACATCACCCTCAGAATTTGTGAGTGGTTGATATATCTCTGCCACAGGAAGTTATAGAAGTAGTGGGAAATACACCTAGAGTCCTGTCGTCTCAGAACTGGGAAGCAATATTCAGGTCAAGGGCTGAATGTCACTGCCCGTGATTTTCACAGCAGTGTTGCCCTGACTCTGTGGATCTACCAATTGGAAGTATTTTTAGGGCCTCTCTGAACTTTTCCAACTAGACTCTTTGCAAGGAGACTTAACTGTGAGCCAGAGCCTGAAATGGTCTAAACTGAGACAGTGGTACTGAACTTAAGTAAAGCTGAGTACAAATGAAATGCTTTAGAAGTACTGGTTCTGAAGATCCCTGATACCATCAAAATTTGTAGGGCATTAACACCTTTCTTTCTAACAGGGTATGAAACAATATGATACAAGCAAGAACAGGCACTGATTATTTTTGTATCATGATCAATTTTTAAATTAAATTATAATCAAAAAAAAATCACAGATCTCATAAGTTA
>WBMW01001855.1:543258-582542 GCA_013396635.1 Penelope pileata
TATGTTTAGAAAGCACAATTAACCTCTGATCCATGAAGTATTTAAACATTTGTATGACTTCAGACAAAGACCTGTAATCAATTTTGCTTGGATTAGTCACACTTTGAGTTATCTATTTGTTTAAAGACTGACTCAGACATTACTGAGGCATCTCATATGCAAAGATGATGTCAAGACCAACAAGCCCTCAAAAAGACTTTTGGTGCCTTTATGAAATTCTGAATTTTGGAAAGTTCATTCAAATGCAGGTTGAACATACTTTTTCAGTAAGTAGCCTGCCTCAGATAAGACTCTGAGGACATTAAGACTATTTTGATGTGTTCTCCTGATTTTAAGCCCTTAAGTCGTAGCCCACAGCCAAGCTTAAGGCCAGACTTGGAGAACAATATGGCTAAGATCATCCAGCTTCTCTTCCCATTTGAAGAAAAGGCGTCTTCACTGTTTGAGTCAGCAGAAGGCTTGAAGGAGAGCAGCTACAGAGATAAAGTGTGCCTGATGAAATAGTGAGGACCAAATGGCGTGCTGTCCTTATGGCAGTAATTACTGTCAGTGAAATTTTAATAGCAGTTAAATTGCTTATAGATCTACTTGACAGGGGAAAGAATAGTCTAGCATTTGAAACTTATTTTGTCTTCTAAAGATTTGGTAGTATAAACACATCCCAGCTGGTTTACCTTCCCAGCATTTATTGAAGCAGGACAACTTCATTGTTGATTTCACTGGAGTTAGACTAGATATGAATCTTGGCCAAAATTTTACATGTAATTGGATTTAAGATTTAATATGATATCTGAGATTTTTTTCCCGAAATTACATCAGTACTATGGATAGAGAAATGGCCATAGGAAATCGTAGGACTCACTTCCTGTAGTTGCTCCTCTGCTCCCATCATTGATCTTTTAGAATATAAATTGAACACAAATTAGTAATAGAATAATTTACTATTTCACATGAATAATAAATGAAAAGAATGATTTACTATACATATATTTCTGCTTAAATAGGGCTTTACTTCTGGCCAGCCTGTCTTAACTTCACTTTAATTAAAAAAATGTTATATTGGTATATGAAACAGTACTGTAGTTTGGCTCTTCTAACACTTTTTAAAGCTGCAAGAACATTCTAGCCAGAATTAGTAAATGTTGTTGTAATAAATTTTGGAAAACCTTTTCAAAAAATCTTAAATACCCAAAAAAACGCCCTATCAGGTTGCACAGCCATGACATACTCCTACAAAACACCGAAAATTTGATTAAGGGTATGGACAGACATGTTAATGAGTATTATTTTTGTAGTAGTTCTAAATATCTACTTAAACTATGTTTATGTGCAGTACTCAAGCAATGTTTGTACATACGGCTAAAATTATCTTGTTCTCTCAACCAGAATTTGCATTACCTACAACTTTCACAAGACTTTTTAAGCTCCGATACTATTTAGTAAATAAAAAGTTACTTTTAATGATCAGATTTATGCTATATTAATGTTTTATTAAAACTAGGATAACTAGTCTGTTTGACCTACATGAGGTACAGCTGTGACAAATACTGGTTAACAAGTTGTGAAAGATATCTGATAAGATATCATCTTATTGATGTAGTTTTCTTGTGGGACACAAAATAAAAATACTAAATCCAAAGCATCCAAAGGATGAAATCCTATTTGAAACTAGAAGAGTTACTTTAATGTAAAATAAACATTAAAAAAAAAAAAAGAAAATTTATGAGGAAAGACTGTCTTTTTGGGAAAAGAAGACACAAGCTTTTAGAAGTAAAATATATACTTTTTCCCCGTATTTCTAATAACTTTTTTTCCCTTCAAACAGTACTACCGCAGCTTGGATGTGGTGACTTGCGACGAGCGCTTGGGAAAATTAGCTGTTTTCTACAAGTCCGGGATTTTCCTGTGCAAGAATTGATCTGTCTGTTACAGCATGAATAAGCCTGAAAGAAGACAAATGCAGAGGCAAACAGTTTACAAAGCAGACTATAAGAAGACTTACAAAAAGCACAAGTAAATCCTGGATGTGTTCCCATATTCATAGAGGACGGCAAATGAAATGACCTGTATTTTTAGCAATATATTTAAACACATGTATGCCAACTAATATATTAAGTATAATTATAGACAACATGTATTGCACACATATACTAGAAAAACTTCTAAAATGTTTTTAAATTTGGCATTTATTATTATTAAATTTCATACAGATAACCAAGAAGTCAAATTGTCCATTTAGTAGTTATCCACTCTCTCTCTTGCTAGTAGGTGTCATTTTACTTCCTGGCGGAGATATTTTAATTTACTCAACACAGAACAATTCTGCCTTCAAATCTGTAAACACACTGGTTGTATTTCCATTTCTATGAGTCATTACATTAATCACAATCGGATGGAGCATGAGAAATCTTTTAAGCGTTACAAATTAGGTAAGTGTTACCTTAACTCTGAAGGTTATTTTTTTTAATGCTGCAACTCCGCCATACAATAGTTAATATATATTTGGTATCAGTCCCTTTTAGTTCCCTCAACTTATTAACCAAAGATCTCAGTGCTCTCTGATCATGTGCTAAGAAGAAATTAAGTGGAACTGAATTTCCAGTTAAACCACCGTTCCTTGCCTGTTTGGTTATTGTAATCGGATGGAAAAATCGATAAGCCACCAGTGTGTGAAAGATTCTATTCAAAGCCATTTCAACACTACTTTAAAAAATAGATAAAAACGATAGTTTCACAAAATTGTGCTTCAAACAGCAGGTCCAAGAGGTCAGAAGCTGAAAACAGACATGGCAGCAGAAGTTTTGGTCATCTGTGAAGCAAAATTTGATTCATGAGCCCACATATCGCTACTGTGGTGCAAGCACAGAAGCGATCTCAGGTTAAAGCATTAAAAGGTTTAATGATTGTAAACAAAAGATTTTAACTTACACAACAGCAATCTCCCACTGAGATGAGAAACAACCAAATCCCACACAGGAGATCCTTTCCCCTCGGTGGCTGGCTCTTAAATAAGCCCAGGGAAGTCCCACCCTGGGTCCACCCCCCTGGTCACATGGAGGGGGGGGGGACAGGTGTTCCTTAGGCCAGCCACCGCCCTTCTCCAGGTGCTCAATCACTAATTCAGGCTGTGACCTCATGTTTTCCTTACAACTACAGTGAGATTATCTCATGTCAAAGTAGTGAGGACCAATGTAGGATGTTCAGGATGATGGAGCAGCTCCCAGGCAGTGGAACATTGATATCCTTCTCCTGAACTGTGTTTGGCATAGTGTTCTGACAGTGTTCTTCAGTATTGTTCCACTTTACTTAGTTGACACAAAAAAGATTCTTTGTATGCAAATCTAATAAAATTGTTTTCCTTCAGTTATTTACTACAAATTCAAAAAGAAAGGGGAAGTAGGAATTTCTTGTGCTGAAAAATTTCCACTTTAATTTTCTCATTTGAATATTTAGGGGATGTAAATTTCAGATTTTTTGCTTGTACAAACCAAGGTAGTGAATACTAAATTTGTATTGAAAGTGCTCATATGACTGAGGACGACTAAATGAGGCAGAAAGTGATATAACCACACCCCTTAAAGACGCAATTGTCCATGAACACACTTATGACATGTCAGTTGGTGTTGTAGTGAGGGATGATGATTACAGATTAGTAAACGTAGTATGCTTGCTGTATATTTACATAATTGTCTCCTTCTTACTGAAAGCTGCAGGGGACAACATTCTCAATCTCTTTTGTTGGAATGTAGGTATAAAGGTAACTGAATTTAACCTAAAGAATACACATGTGGCAATCCCAACCAGAATTATACATATATGGTTAGTTACTCCACGTGTGAATTAAGAGAAAAATATCTAAAAATATAATAGTTATTCAGCATTCAGTATGCCTAGGTTTTGTTTTGCTTTGTTCTGTTCTGTTCTTAAGGAATGGCACCTTAGTCAATGGTTGCTTTCATCTTTTAAGTATATCTGGTCCTACTATTTTGTGTTTGTTTCTTTTTGTATCAATTCCTTTTCACAAACAAACTTGTCATCAGTCTGAGAACACATTTGACTACAGATTTGTTTAACCAAAGACCCTCCCCTCCCCTCCCCTTCTTAACATTTTTGCATTATTCCTGTCATCAGCAAATCCAGTAACTAATGATTTTGTATTTTCATCCTTTTATTGTCAACAAATATTAAATATAACTGGACTAACAGTTAATACTTGTTCTCCCACATAAAAAGAATATTCGAAAAAAATTCTCCCTTCACAACTGTTTTTTACATTTAACAGTATACGAGGTTGCTGTTGGCTAACTTTAATAATGTGCCATGCTTGATTCTTAATATTTCACTTTTGCAGAATGTAACTCAGTGAGAGGCCCCAAGAATGTTAAGTACATTTTAGCAAAAGTTTTCTTCAAGAATATTAAATTGACAAGATCTATTTTTCATAAATAAGTTGACATATTGCCCTCCTTTCATATCTTATTAATTTTGTCCTATTTCCCACATTGTTTTGTCTTAGCGATAGTATAAGCTCAAGAGTTCTCAGGATGTTTAAATGAAAATTTTTATCCTTTCTTAAATGATAGTACAAGATTAGGTGTCTTTCCATTTTCTTTTTTTTTTTTCTTCACTACTTTCTAAGATTTACAAAACTGAATACAAGTTAAATGGATTTTCTATTAAAAGATGTTGTTTGGCTTTCCCATTCTTCACTGACTTTCACATCTTTCATTATTATTTTAAGAAAAGTAAATTCCTTGTCATCTGATAAGATGATAAGGATAAGACGATCTGATAAGAATACACTATCTAGGTTTTCCTTGTGCTATAAAACGGAAATATTTATTGAATTTTTCTGCCTTCTCTGTATTATAGAGAACTCTATCATCTTCATCTAGTAATGGATTACTGCTATATCCTTGTTTGTATTCTCCTATTCTGCTTAAAAAACCATCTATTTATCAGCTTTAAGTTGTGTCCTTTTGCTCATTGCCTCAGTAACCACATCTCAATTACCTGTGCTCCATCTCAGTCCTTCCTAAGCACTTTTTAACATATCATCCACACATCCTTCAAATGCGTTCCTCCTTGTAAGAATTTTCCACACAATTTCCAAAATCATACCTGCCCTTGCAATTTGGACAAAGTTAATCTTCTAGAAGATTACAGTTATGTCTTTTCTTCAGAAGTTTCCTGAGTTCTCAAATTCATCCTTAGCAGTGATTTATTACATGAAGTAGTGTTACTCACAAGTATCAATATTAGATATTTTAAAAACTTGTTGGTGGTCATCAAGTCACCTTTGCTTCAAAACAATTAGAAAGAGAGTAGGCTTCTACTGTTTTCTTAACATTTCCTGTATAAACAAATATGGATTTTAAAAGATTTGATTTTTTTTTTTTCAAATAAAAGAGTAAATCTGTCAATGAATTATTTTGACAATTTTTTGTTTAATATAAAAAATACTGTTAGGAGGTAGATTTTTCTCAGCTATTTATCAAAGACAACTGAAAACCAAGAAATATCAATGAGCCTCTTGAAAAATGCCCGTGTATTTTTTTGTCTTATGTCCCCTTTCAGCTCAATGTCCTGAGCTGCCAAGCGCAATACATTTGCCATGATGGATTGTAATAACTCTCCTTTGTAAGACAGCCTGTTAATGCTATGGTTTACATTGATGCAACGTATTGTGAGGAATTCAAGGCCCTTGCAGAGCAACAGAGCATAAAGCATTAGGATTATGTCAAATAGTCAAAAACATTTGACTACAATAACGTATAAATTCAATATACAAAAAACATATCATGAAAAGAAACTAATCAAAATAGGATATAAACTACATCCTAAGTATGACTGTAATCTTCTAGTAGGTCCTGCAGTGTTTGGGAAATGAAATATCAGTTCTAGGAAAGATGAACTGAAAAGTAACAGGTGCCCATATCATGTACAGAGATTCCCTCACTCTCTGCAATATTTTTTAGGGGGGTCACCTATAACTTTTAAAGTTTTTTATGCTACAAGGTCTTCCATGCAGAAATTTTCTACGAAACCCAAGGCTCAAGGTCTCAGTAACTGAAATCTCTGTGACATTGACTACAACATGCCCACGAAGTTCAGACATGGACTATAGTAGAACCTTATTTTAAAACGGCAGATGGAGAGAGATCTGTGGAGAATGTTGAAGGAAAGTATAAAGTTCGAGTTACCAGCCACAGCATCCTAAACTTACTATCTATTCAGCTAGATGCCTAAAAGTTCTGCTGAATGGTTAGAGGTTGACTCTAAACTTGCTAGCTCTTCTCTTCCTGCATTATACTTGCGACTCACAGGGAATACTCACAGGAAAGCCCTTGAGAAGGAACCCTACAGTTTCCCACTGCAGATTTCTGTCTTTTCTGTTTCTAAACAACTATCTCTACAAACCCGGCATAAGTAAAAGCCCCAAAGAAAAGAAACACAATTTGTAAACCACTTAAAAAAAAAAAATCTATTTTGTAAGTAGAAAACGCAACGTAAGTAGCTTTGAAGAGAGCTTCATGCTACGACAGTAAAGGCTGAGGAGGGGCATCCAAACAGAATGGAAAAGTTGAAGTAAAATAATAGTATAGGTAAACTACTGGTAGTTATTATTCAGGAGGGCTGAGGGAGTATTTCAGAGATTGGTTTTCTGCCCCATACATTTACACATCCCTTTTTGTCAGTAATGGCCATAATAAGACAAGTAAACATTGTTTTAGTAAATGAATGAAAATAGAATGAACATGACAAAATCACAAAGGATCAAGAATTCTCCTTTCATTTCCACAAAATAAATTAAATCCACATTTTATTCACTTCGAATTGTTTTGTGTTTTTCTTAGGAATACTACATTTATTTTTAATTATTCTGTACAAAATCTAACAATTTTTATTGCTTTTTTTTCCCCCCTTAAATTTATGAAGAAATGCTGTGAAGTGGCGGAATGCACTTTCTATCCTTTCTTGACAGAAAACAGATCCCTATCATCCTTCCGGCCTTGAAAGTTTGCACAAACTCAGTGAAGGGTCACAAAAAGGACTATTGCTAGGAAAAGCATTGTGGTCTTTCTTTTAAAAACTTTTTCCTGCTGTATTTGTAAATATATTCCGGTGTATTTCTACAGCTAACTGTTTTTATGTTGAGCTACATTTGATTTGCTGTGGAAAAATATGCACAGTGAAAAGTTTCCAAGGTAGTCATAAAGCAACAAAAGCCAACACCTGTGTTTAAATAAAAGAATAAACTGTGTTTCTCAATATTTTCTATTTAAAGTTCCTTCTTTTCCTCTCTGTCAATCTCTTTTTGCCATTATCATAATCACTACCCTGCAAAACACTTTCTTACACAGCTAGACAGCTTCTATGACTTTTTTCCTTTAACTTCAGCTGCACAAGAATATCCCACCTGTGCTCACCCATAATCTGTAATGGTATATCCTTTTCATTTAATACATCTGTATTTACTAAATACCACTGTAATCAGTATATATCTAATCCATTTTGTGTTACCTGTACATGCATCTGTCTTAGTTTCTAACAGAAGTTACTTTTCTCATAGTGTCTGGTGTGAAGCTGTGTTTTGGTCCTAGAAGAAAAACAAAACTGTAACACCTGGCAGTGTTGAACAGAGCCAAGGATGTTTTCAGTTCTTCAGCTTCTTGTATTCTTCTGCCAGTGAAGCGGTTGGGGTGGGTGGGGGCACAAGGAGCTGGGAGGGGACAGGACCAGGGCAGCTGACCCAAACTGACCAAAGAGATATTCCATACCACATGACATCATGTGATTTACAGAAGGGGAGTTAGCTGGCAAGGGGCTGCTCCTCAGGGACTGGCTGGGTATTGGTGAGTGGTGAGCCCTTGCTTTGTGTATCATCTAATTTTTGTGTGCGTATACATATATAATCACTGTTATTTCTTTTACTTTCTCTGCTGTCTTACTAAATAGCTTTTATCCCAACCCACGAGTTCTACTGTATTTTTCTCTTAATTCTCTGCCCCATCCCACCTGTGCAGGGGAGAGGGTGAGTGAATGACTGTGTGGGACTCAGCTGTCTGCTGAGTCAAACCATAAGTGTCATACTTATATCTTCTGTACAGAGCAGAAAAAGGAGATTCTTATGCAAAATACATAAGAAATTGTACAGACCAAGAAAATCCCTAGGACGTACATTATAAAATCGGGTAACAGATTCAAGTTCATATAAAGATCACATAACTGAAATTCTGTGATATAGAAACATTCAATACTCTTGAGCAAGCCAACTTATTTGATAATAAAATATCTTAATCAATGGAGTATACTGTATTTAAGCTATACAGTCCCATTTCAGTGAATAATGCTTTGGCAGCAGTAAGAATAGAGACACAACAACTTTGTATTCTTGTCTGGTGCCCATTTCTCTTCAAGCCTTCTGCTGAGGGACATTATGCTACTCACAGAAAATGAACATTATCACCATCTGTTGGCTGTTTGGTGATGTATATGGAATGAGGCACCAACTCAGTTCCTAAAAGCAAGTGGCTTTATTTAAAGAGAGTAACAAAAACTCAAACACCATGCTAACTGTTGTACTCATTGGTGTTGAAAGCAGAGGCCACAGACTGGAATGTTTTGATGAGTTACCTGTTATCGAGTTACCACTGCAGTAACAGGACAAGTAGGCTACAGGGTGCCTAAAATGAGAGCTCCCTGGCATGGGAAGAAGAGACAGGAGAAAAAAAGCAGGTCTGTTACATTCAGAGTCTCTTCACAACTGCCAAAATTAAAACAAAAGCACCCTGGTTTTAACAGGTAGCTTGCAAGAGCTGCAGAAAGGCAAAGTGTCTGAGTCAAAACCTGTTCAACACACAGATCTTGTTTCCCCATTGCAGAGCTACAGAAGTGCTGCACGCTCTCTTGCTTCTACTTTGCTTGCGCTCAAATCCCATTACAGTGCAGCACCTACACTGCACTTACAGTGCAGTGCTGCATTAAATACCATAATTATTGTGGACACACAACTTCAGAATGATGAAAATATGCAAAAATATCAGTGTAATTTGAGTGATAGGGACTAAACTACAATTAAATGTGGTATCCTCAGATTTAAATGTAAGATTAAAGAGAATTTGAGAATTATTCCCCTGTAAGATTGCTTATAGGGGATGATATTTATACTGGTGACTAAATGACGCATAATCTAGTTCCATAGCTCAAATTTGAGCAATTTTTATAATTTAAATCAAACCTTTTTTTTCATCAACAATTATTTGGAATTCAATCAGAAAAATAAGAAAAGAAGAGAAATTGAGGGATAGTAGCAGAAGGACATGGGAGAGCTGAGGAGAAGGAAATTTAGACTGAAAATAAGGAAGCATTTCCTAATGTAGATTCTTGTTTATTTTTTCATCAATAGTGTGATAGGAGGCTGAAGTGTAATCTTGATTACATACAGTAACTTCTAATAAATCCCTTGATTGTAGAAAAATATGATGAGAATGAGCAGAATGTCTTTTTAAACTATTTTTTATCTTTCTTTAGTTAACATTTAGGATTCTGTTTCTGAAGAATGTTTTACAATTCCACAGCCTCCTAGTTGGGAAATAATTGACTTTTCAGAATACCCAGTGGCTTGCAAAAGTAAAACAGTTGTTACTTCCGTTGATCAGCTGGAGGAATAACTTCAATGAAGACATCAATAACAAAATTACAGATCACAAAGATAATGAAGATTATTAGAGAAATTTTCTTTTTATTTTCTTTTAAAAAATGAAATAAACTAACACCAATCCATTGAGCAGAAAAAGGTAATAATACAATTCTGTGTCCTGGGAAAATAAGTGATTCCCCCTCCTCCAGCTGCACCCGGTATAAAATCTGTATTGTGGCCTCTCAGGCATAGTTCATTAGCTATTTTATATTGAAGAAACAATAGAGATTAGAAAAATATAGACATATTTTTAATAGAAATGTAAAGAATTACTCTTTTGATCAAAATCATGATGGGATATTCAGTAAAAATACAAAATAACTAGAAAGCTAAATAAATGCATTTTAGTCTGAAGTTTTGTTCAACAAATTGCCCAAAGTACATACAATTAGTATCATAAAACTAAAACCATTAAGCATTGCCCAGCTTCCAGAGGACTACTGAAATGTGCCTTTTTTTTCCATGGAGCCTTGTTAAACTATTTTTGTTTGCTCTTGAATATGTAAAATTCACTTAGAAGATGACTTTACAACATTCCCAATTGTTACACTCATCACATTTCTCCCTCCCTAATCCTCTTCTTTGAATTAAAGGGGGAAAAAAATCTGCTGAACACTAATTATTTAACCTTACCTCCTACCTACTTTCTCTCTTTATTCTGAGCTTTCTTAAGGGCTATAATGAGCTGTCCCCACACAAACAGGCCAAATTAGTGGATAATTACTGCTGGGTCTGTGAATGTTCTCACTCCTCCTTTCTTACAGTTTCACAACATTACCAGAATGGTCTGTCACCTCCCTACCAATTAGGCACAATTACTACTTTATAACATTAGTGGTGGCAGGCTTATTATGTCAGGAGGGTTGGGGTGAGTGGGCAGTGAATCAGGCCAAAGGAGGTCATTGTTACATTGATAACTTGCGTAGCCCTTGCTTAAATTTTATTTTTCAGGACAAAAGCTGTATGAATAGTTAGAAAGGGAAAATTGAAGGGTTTTTAAATTATTATTATTTTTTAAGCAAACAAACCATCATCCCTTTCTGTGCCTTCAGGTTTTCTGAGCGGTGGTGATAATGCTTGCCTGAATTTATTTCTTATTTCCTTAAAAGATGTCTTTTGGCTGACAGAAAAGAATCTGTTTGTCTGGCTTTATCAGGCTGGAGTAGATATATTAAGTATATCATATCAAAGGGAGTTACAATGACCTCAGAGTGCACCAAAACGTTTCCTTCCAATCCGAATTTAAACAAGGGAGTTCAGGTCAAGATAAATCTATGTTAAATGCTCAGAGGAGGATAACTTCTAATCTTTTATAAACAGTAAAATGTGTGTAGTTAATTTCTGCCTTCAGTTGGAAAAAAAATTGCCCACCACACCCTGAGATTTCCTTTTCTATACTTTATATTTTAAACGATAGAAAAAAAGGAAATATTTCATATTGTCTGTTTTATAAGATATATTTCTGACAGTGAAATAACTCATAGATTTAAGAGATGAGGAGAGTGCCACAGTTTACATACTGTCATTGAAAACACAGTCATCAATTAGTTGCTTTTTTAAAAAAACTCCTCTCCAACTCTTAGAGCTTCAAGGTTCTTCTTACGATGCTTCTAGTGGTAAGTGCAGGATATTTACTCACAAACAATCACAGAATCACAGAACTGTAGGGGTTGGAAGGGACCCCTAGAGACCATCGAGTCCAAACTCCCGCCAAAGCAGGTTCCCTACAGCAGGTCACACAGGTGGGTGTCCAGACAGGTCCTGAATATCTCCATGGAAGGAGACTCCACAGCCTCCCTGCACAGCCTGTTCCAGTGCTCTATCACCCTCATCGTGAAGAAGATCTTGCACGTATTTGTGTGAAAATTCCTATGTTGCAGACCAATGATGTTTTGGATGGTAAGCAGTAGTAGAACCTTTAGTTTCAAAACATTATAGAGAAGGTTGAAAAACTCTATAATGACATTGGAATTTAGCAAATCCTTTCTATGAGGGCTGCTTTGAAAGTAATGCCTCCTATTTTTATTTTGTTTGTTCACAACATCAGAGGTGGTTGGTGGTATGGCATTACAGACTGGACCTCCAGCCAATATTCCATTCCATTTTGTTGCCATGAAAGGAGCAGTCTGATCAAATAGTGTCTGACATGGAAGTGCGGATGAAGCAAAGGTGTGGAACTGAATTCCTCCATGCAGAAAAAATGGCACTTATTGACGTTAATCGATGCTTGCTGAACTTTTGTGGAGACCAAACAGTGGATGTGAGCACAGTGAGACAGCAGGTAGTGCATTTCAGTAGTGGTGACAGAGATGTGAACGACAAGCCATGTTCTAGATGGCCATACACAGCTGTCACACCATGGAATGAAGAGTGTCTTGATCAGCTCTTCTGCACAAATTGGCTAATGATAGCGACGTTGAAAAGTTGTGTTAATTAACAAAAGTTGTGTAGTCGAAAATTGGCTCTATCAAATAGGATTATTGTGCTCTTTATATCTGTTGCAGTTTCCATGGGAAAAAAAAAAAAAGGGAGTCATTGCTTTTGGATCAACCTACAAAGACATCACTCTTCCAGAAAATTGTCAGCAGTCAATAATGACTACAATTCTATAAACCTGTCATTGCTTTTCCAGGTTGTCAAAACTTTTTTATAGAATATACTCAAATACTTTTAACACCAAATATTTAATTGTAAAGAGTTATAAGTGGCTGTGCCTGCTAATATTAATCTAAATAATTTTAAGGGTATTGTTACATAATGAATTGTTACATAATGAATGAGCTGACTGCTAAATGTTTTGTCAGCACTAAGATTGAAAGAAAAGAATCCATAAAAGTAGCCTTGACTCACTGCAAACCCAGATGAGACAACAGTAAAAAGTTCATCTGTTCTTTTTGCTCTTACTTTTCAACCAGTTAATTACTATTTTCATTGCGGGAGCATTTCAGATAGAAATATCACTTATGGAAACTAATAATTCTAACTGTTGTTGGATTACTCTCTGCAGAAAGCTGATTCCTGGCAAGTTGGAGAGGAAAGGAAGAGGGAAGAAGGCTGATTGGAAGATACAATGACTGGAGAAGACAACATTCTCTTTCAAACATGCTCTGAATAATACAACGAGAATGTCCTTGTATGGCATATTGTTCATCTGTGTATTAAATACATGAAGGGAAATATCCCAAAGTATTTTCAGAGTACCACTCTGTATCAATCCAATTGTTTTAAATACCAATCTTTTATTTATCTCCTTGGGAAAATGTTAACACTTGAAGTGAAAAGATGATGTAAATATTGAGAAGGTACTGCAAATCTCCTCTGAATGACTAAGTGGAAAATCCCATGAACTCATTAGATAATTTCCCTTCAACTTTCTCCTGAGTACCACTAACACATATATATGCATCTTTTACTCACACCTTGTTATTTTATGGAATCCCAACATATTTTGATACTGAAACCATTGATTCAGTATCAAAAAAAATTTTCTTCTGAAAGGACTGTGCAACTAGTCATATAACTAGTTTATCAAGTTATGATGACTTAGNAAGTATACTCTTCTATTAAAACACAAAGAGAGCAAAAAACTCCATAAAACTAGTGGGATATTTGACTTTGTTTTTGTGAAACTAATGTATCAGTCTTGTTCGATGGAAGTGGTTGCAATTCTTAGTGTCCAGCAGAGATTTTTGATGAAATTTTACTCTTTCTGTGCTTCATGCTTGAGAGTATTTGTTCACAAATGTTTGTACTACCAAAAATAAATAACATGAATAAGATGTGATTGNCTAGTCATATAACTAGTTTATCAAGTTATGATGACTTAGCATAGCAAGTTATGATGAAAGAAGGGAAAATATAGAAGAAATAAAGTTGAAATGTTGTCAGCCGTGTATCATATAAAATTCAGAGTTCAGGCCTATGCAAATAAATTATCTTGTTCAGGTTTCTGTAGGGACTTACGGAAGTAGCTATAAAATTTGAACTTTCCCGCTGTTCTCCAGGGCTCTAATTTATCAAGCCAAGGTAACTTCTTATTTTAAAGCATTGATGTCCAACATTTTGGCTTCCCTGGGCTGCAGTGAGTGAAGAGGAATTGTCTTGGGCTGCATATAAAATATTGTATATATATAAAAATATATATTATATATATATATATATATTTTTATAATATAAATATATAAAAATAATGTATATAACTAACAAAATATTTTTTAAGTATACTCTTCTATTAAAACACAAAGAGAGCAAAAAACTCCATAAAACTAGTGGGATATTTGACTTTGTTTTTGTGAAACTAATGTATCAGTCTTGTTCGATGGAAGTGGTTGCAATTCTTAGTGTCCAGCAGAGATTTTTGATGAAATTTTACTCTTTCTGTGCTTCATGCTTGAGAGTATTTGTTCACAAATGTTTGTACTACCAAAAATAAATAACATGAATAAGATGTGATTGTGAATGGAGGGATATGTTTCTCTGGTAAGAAAGGTCTTATAAAAGTCTAGTAAGGAGTCATTATCAAATTTTATAGTTGAATATCTGATTGCAACTCTATCCATTCCATTGGAAAATTAGTCTCATGAGACAAGCTGATTTTAGAAAACTCCATGTTTTTATCAGAGCAAATTATATCTGCCATACTTTCCATGTATTGCTTAATAAACTGACCATCAATAAATAGTTTAGATTTTTTTTGCAATCAGATTTGCTACCACATAACTAGCTTTTATAACAGAGTCCATTTGAGTAATAACTTTAAAAGAGAATATTGTTGAGATGATAGACTGTTTTTCAGTTCTGGTATTTTGTCTTTATGAAACATTCCTTGATATTCATCAAATTTGGCTGCATGTTTTTGCATATAATGTCTTTTCAAATTGTTATCTTTGAAAACTGACAAGATTTCCTTACAAGCTGGGGATAGTGCAGTATTATTCATCTTAACAAAAAAGTAATCGTGTCCATTTCTCATTGAATGTTCTTCCTTCATCCATGATTTTTCTTTTCTTAGGTTTTGTTTTGTTTTGAGATGACATTAGGTAGGTTGAAATATTATTGTCAGCAAGCACTGCGTTTTACTCACCAAGTGACACAAGTGCATGTAATGTGTAATACAAGTGGGCTTCAATTCAACTATGTAGGGCAGGAGTGAGAGAGGGCAGGGAAGAGCTGCTGCCATGGTGGTGCAGTGGCAGGGGTGGGCCACATTATGAGCTGTCCTGGGCTGGGCTGCATGTGGTCTATGGGCCACAGGTTGGACATGCCTGTTTTAGAGTATTAAAAATAGCCTAAGGTTTTAGCAGGTTGACAGCCCTAGAGACTACAAAACCTAGATTTTTGGGGAGAGGAATTAGCACGTAGTACAGTGAGCAGACAACGTTCCTTAAATCTACTCTGACCTTCCTCAGCTTCAGCTCTGAAGAGCACTATGCTGCAGTAGCTAGTGTGGTGTTCAGCCTCTCCACTGAGATTGAAATTAAAAATGCCAAGCACAGATTCCACCAAACCATTTAGGAAGTGAATTAAAAAATAAGAGAAGTTTATCTGCATAGTAATCTAGTTCTTTTCAAGTGGTATCAAGGGGAATACTCAAGGATACAGAGAAGATGGTAAAACACAGCTGAAGTAAGCAAGTGGAAGAGAAAAAGCAAATGGGAAAGAATTCATTAGAATTTTAGTATTTGTGAGAACTTTGTATCAGTAGGTCCACCAAACTGTCTTGATTATCATGAGAAAGAACACTTTAGGACATATGTTTTGGGTTGATTTCATTGTTGATTTCATTCTCTATCATGAAGCAGTAGCATGTAATAAAAATGAGTATGCTAGCAAAAAAAAATCTGATTAAAAACTTGCCATCCATTTGCCATTTATACTCAACTGCTGGAAGCAGTAAGACAAACAACATAATTCCATTGCTCATTTGGTATTGTTGGGATTGTATTCAAAATTATGGCTTCTACATAAAACCACTTTGCCTGACTTTTCCTAAGATTTGATAGCATTATAAGCTTCACTCTGGAAACAATGAAAAGCACCATTTCTGCTGTATGTTGTTGATGGAAAGCTTGCACTGAGACTCAGAGAAAATAATGTGAAAAGCTCTCCCCCCTCTCTTTTATGGTCTCCCAGGTTTATGATCAGGTATTCTGTGGTATTTTTTATGAGCTTTTGACATCACATGAACTTTGAGAAAAGCCAGGAAGGAAATAGGAAAAAATATGAACCAGTTTTGTACAGAATCAGCTAATCCATTTCTAGTCTTCAACAGTAGCAAAAAAATAAAAATCATGTTCTGAAGCTTATTTATAAAAAATTAAACAGAGGAAAAACTTTTTTTATTTCTACCTTTAACATATGTTGATGTGTTATTATTTTTTAAAGTACTAGAACTGACTTATCCTTCTCCCAAATTGATCTGCTTTTTTTCCAGACATGTCTGAAATTTGTGATTTAGTGTACAAATCACATAGTTCCTCCTAGGTTGCTGTTTAAGTTCTATCAGGAGATCATTATCTTTTGAGATTGGTAATATACAGTTATCTCATAAATAAATCTGTTTGATACAAACAGAAGAAGACTGGCATCTTCAGACTAACTGCAGCTAGAATTAACATGGCTGCTGGCAGAAATCACACCAACCAATTTAGAGATAAATTTTACTAACTACACTCAACTTCTCTACAAATATATGAGCACCTTATGGTTGCTGGCTGTGAAGAGTGTCCTAGGTAATCCAGATATTCCTATAACAGTCAATAAGATCCACACGCAGGCATAAACAAAATAAGCACTAACAATGACAGTAGACAAGTCCATGAAGGCCAGGAATTCTCGTGAAGGAGTTTTGTGTAAATTTTTCATGGTCATGTCACACGTGCAAGATGGTTAGCAGACAAGATCTCCAAAGTTTTAGCCCTATCTTTCTTGTCAGTGTCTTGAGAAGATCAAGACCATGTCATGGTCCATGGCTGAAGCATAGCTCTCCACTTGGAGTTTACGAGTTGCTCATACATAGCTGTTTTTATAACAGTGTAGATAAAGCCAAAAAAGTTGAATGGTCAAGCAACTTAGCCTGAATGTCATGCATTTTAGCAGAAGTAAAATTTGCAGTATTATAACTTAAGTGGCTGCAGAATTTATCATGTTGAATTCAATGAAAATCATCAAAAGGAAAAAGTAGTACTGTACTTAAAAAGAACTTACCAGAAAAAGTGTAGTTCTACATTGTCAGGGCAACTCTGCTGCTTCTACTGCATTATCACTTTATATATGAAGAGAACCAACTTCTACTTCTATCACTCCATCTTCTTTTATAAACAATAAATTATTTTCACAATTTCAAAACTTGAAAAGAAAATTAAAGTGGCCTTTCCTTAACATGAAGTTCATATCTATCTCTAATGCAACATAAAAATATGTTACTGATTTCACAGCATAATGGTCCCAAGGAAGCTTTACAGGGCTAATTGAGAAGTTCACATATAAGTGTAATTTGCTTTATTGTCAAATAAATGTTAATTTAATATTTTTACACACATTGTTTCTGTTTTTAATTTGGAAAATGACAAAGATGTAGAAAATGTACTTTAGGGAACAATTCAGAATTGCTGGAAAGATGAAATAGGTGACCTACAAAACTTTCTTCTTTTTAAACTTCCAGTACATAGTCCTTTGGTACTGACAATAAAAACTAGTGAAAAAAGCATTATACAGGTCTTAAAATTAAATGGGCTTATTTATACCATGCAATCACTACAGCAACAATTACTTTTTAGACACTGAACATATGTCCACAGAGCAAACTCGCATTCTCCCTTTCCGTCACGATCTGACACTCCAGATTTTGGGTGGCAACACACAGTTTAATATTTTGCCTGATCTCTACCTCTTCTTCCTAACCTTCTGTCACTGTCCATTACCCCCTCATGGGTGCCACTGCAAACATTAGTCCAAATGCATGGTAGCACAACTGAGGAACTGATTTCCCTAATAATTTGAATCTGGCAAATATACACATATATACATGTATATATACATATACTGCTTTAGAAGCCACTTGGTTTGCAGTACAGGTGTACAGGCTAAGGAGGCAAGGGAGTAAGAAATGAGATGACACTAACAGATATGTTAAGAGCTTTATGGCTTTACCACTTGCATATGAAAGCTTTTTCAGATCCTACATCTCATCTTTTAAAGAAGTATCTAGTTTCAGACCTATGTTTTATATCCTTTGCATCATTTGTTGTTATCCTAGAGAACTTTTGATTCTCTGTATTGGATCTGATGCAGGCAAGGTATCCAAGCACTAGGGATCAGGTAGATTCAAGAAGATAGAAGGAGGTATAGTCTGCTTCTATGTTTTGTCCAGTGTTTCTTAAATAGAGGCAGAAACAAACAAACAAAAGAAACCAGAGCTTTTTGCTTAACTTTACTGACTGTATTGTTTTTTCACATCCTTGAACATGAAAAGAGTACATCTCTTCCATGCAGACCAGACAACTTGGCTCATGACATCTTTCCACACTTTCCTCTCTCTCTTTAAGCTGAGTTTTATGTTACCAAATTGTAATGATACTTCTTTTCTTTGGCACAAGTTTTGCCTGCATTTTGCAGCCTCTAGATGCCAGGCAGTTAAAACAAATATAGCATTTGATTTATCATTTTGTAGTTAAATTTGGCTTAATTTTGCTAATTCTGGATAGCACATTCATAACAAACCAAGTTGTCACCCACTAACACTACTTATTTCTTTTGATTATATTATAAACCCAAGAGAATGGGTAAAGTGATTTATGCATGCTCTTCCAAAAAACAAACATGCTTCCTCCACTAGTGATAACTGTGTTCAAATATCGTGTAAAATACACATAAAAAGTAGGATTTAAATACCACTTCATTTCATAGGTATGACTTTGGAGATTTACTGTCATGTACTACTGCCTTTTTAGTCCCATAGCTTATGTAGAAGTGCTCTACAAGCAACAACTAAGGGTGAATTAATCTTGTTGATTTCAAAGTTTTACAGACCAAGCACACTTCTTAGAGGACTCGTAAACCTAGACTGAGTTCATAAAATTACACCTAAACACATGTACCACCTTATATTTTATGTTCAAGTCATTTTAAATAAATTTAAAAAAAAAAAAACACCTTCAAAAGAGAAAATTAGTGGTTTAATGCAATGAACCAAGCAAAACTTCTAGACTTACACAACCATAAAATGTCTGTTACCAGGCGTTGAGGATCATTGTTTGAGTCTCTTTGTATGTGTTATGCATACTGTTTCCTCTCTTCTCCTATTCACAAACCTCTTTGCATTCATTTTGCCTTGCTTTGTTCATTGTTGCATAATCCTACAACAGTATGACTTAAAATGAAATCAGGTTCACACTTTCAAGCTCAAAACCTTCACCTGACAGAAACGGTAGTAATTCTTAACTTGCAGAGGCAATATTGGTTGGTAAAGGAAGGAATACTTGTGTGATAAGATATACTACTTTTGTGACTGCTATATTTCTCCTACCCAGTTTTTCCTCTCCGTCATAGCATAATAAATCTCCAGTTAAAAGTCTATATAATAAGATATGGCCAATTTAATCATTCTTGCAAAACAATGATGTGCATTTTTTCTAACAAATACATCCTTGCAAACAGTAATGGATAACAGCAATTATTTTTCAAACAAAAATCAGGGATAAAACTGCAAATCTCCCTTGCATTATACTTTATTCATTTTGTATTCTTTCTGCAGGCTACTGATGGTACTTAGGCAGGTATTCTACTGCCATTTAATTTTTGTACTTTTATTACATGATCTCAAGATATCTTGCTAACTTTTAAATTAGTCCAACGCACAACAAGGAAAAAAAATGAGGCCTTTCTATAAAGAAAGAAGCAAATAAATATTCACTTGCTTAAGTACATGTTGTCTCACAGAAGAGGAAACTGAAAGTCAAAGCACTTAGATTGTACTTCAAGGACATACCATATGTCAGGGACAGAGGAAAGGAGAAAACTTAAGAATCTAAATACTCGTTCAGTTTACATTTAGCACTGACTGTGTCATATATTTAGATGCAACCCATAGATATCTGGAATGCAAATGCATGTTTTGTCTGCTGATCTAGAAGTAGATATGCAGCATATCATAATTCAGATTTCTTGATTTTTTTTAACTATGCAATCTCACCGTATTTTTATGTGTGGACTGCTATAGAACTCTTTATAGCTGCATTTGTTGACTGCAAGTAGTCTTACCACTAAACTTTCCTCTGCATCCTTTTAAGCCTGAAAAATAAATATATAAATATTTTATTTTGCCATGTCTTCATTAAAATATAGTGTCTTATCTAAGGTCTGTATGAGATAGTATAAAATTGATTTATAGTGCATGCATTTCCTTTCATCTTTTAAAACAGCATTTTTGCTTCTTTAAAACAGCAATTTTCTATTATGTAGTGTGTACATTTTCTTGATATTTAAAGATTGTCTTTATATTCCTCACAGAAATTAAAACAGCAATTGTCTTCTGAAATATCCCATTTTTTTCTGCTCCTACATCCAGAAAATATCTAATCCAATTGCACATAACACATTTAAACAAGTAGGCGTGCCAGTTCTAAATGCATGCTACATCCATGATGCATCCAGAGAAAGGAGAGCAAGAGCATTTTCCAAAGCTGTAATTAATGCCCTTTTCTCATTTGACCGAAAAGCAGCCCATTATAGCATAATTGATATTGCTAATTTGACATTCTTCCTTTGCCTTCTCTCAGATGACAGCTGAAAACTTGGGATTAATATAGTCATTTTTACTGTTTTTCAATTTTTAGTATCCAAATTATCTATGTATATTTTGGGAATTAAAGGTAACTTGAAGCATCAAGGTGCTCTCTATCACATCAGTGTAAGCTTGTCACCATAAATCTTTACTGTATGTTTGTCATTATAGACCTGTAACTGAAGCACATTAACCTTCTAGCATTTTCCGTTGCAAAACTTGGTGTTTGTGTTCTCCGACAAATTGGCTACCCATCTGCAACTAGCCCCAGAAGCAGGATCTGCAAGTGGAAAGAAATTTCTAATGCTGTGTGTAAAGCTGACCCACGAAGCACCATGAAGATCCTTGCTCTCTTGCCCACAACACACAGTTATTGGACAAGCATATTAGTACACCTATGAATAGGAATTGCACATTTCAGAGTGAAAGCAATATTAAGGATTAGGTTCAACCTGCGTCAAGGCTGACACAGTTAACTAGGACATCAGACCCAAAGCTGGAATGGAAAGACAGTTTTTTGCTGAGTTCCTTTAGCTATTTTTCATTGCACGAGCCTCAGGAAGACTGCCAGGAGGAAGACTGTTGGAAGAGAGAATCTAATAAAAGCATATTTTCAGGTGTTCTAAGGTAGTAGGAAAAGGACTAAGAATCATCACTGAACCAACTAAAAGCACAATCTATTCCTTTACTTTATTGCATTCACTTACTAATTTGAAAGTAGTTTCAGAAACACACAGGGGCAAAGTCTTTTCACAGCCTCAGCAGAGCCCTTTGGCACAAGCCAAAGCCTCTCTTCCAATTACACTTTTTGTACAGTTTTAGCTTCAACTGTATGCACAATAAGATCTTTCAGACAATTAGAAACAAATAGCTTAAAAATTTGCACCACACATTCAAACATCTGGGGAAGCTATAAGCTGGAATCAAAATAGGGCAGAACATGTTATTCCCGCTGTCCATGTGATGTTACACAAAGCAAAAATGCAGATGAGTTTTGCATGTAGCCTGTTTCTATCTTTGTGATTCCATGTACTCTTTCTTCATTCCTCCCTAGTGGCAATTCATTTTGAAAGAAGCTGGACAGAACATACTTGAATGCAAGCATGTTTCTCCCAGGGCATGCTCCTGGTCCTCTGTGGCCAGAGACCTCTCACCCCGATTTCTCTTTCCCAAACAGAATCTCATAAAAGCCTCAGAAATAATCACACTGTAAGGTCCATAACTCAAGCCTCTTTCTTTTAGCACTTGCGCTTGTTTCAGACAAGTGTACAAAGGAATTACTCCAAATTTGCAGTGGCGCTATGGCAGAGTCAAGCCCTGAGATGCTTTAATCCGCTGCTATTTAACACTATGAAATTCAGACTGCCAAAGAGTACCAATTGGGAACTGTCTGTGCTTTGATGTCACGTTACCTATTTCTGGCTATAAAACATTTCCCTCTTGATTTTTCCAGGCTCACATCAAATGTGCGCAAAAAAGATAAACTTCCCAAGAGATTATTCCGACACAGGGTTGAACACACACTTAAGAATCTGCTTCATTTTGGCAGCCCCTGATATTGATGGGCTATGCAAGCCTAATGTCCAAACCTTCTCTTTTCCTTTCCTTTCTTTTCTATTCCTTTCTTTTCTTTTTTTTTCTCTTTTATCACTTTCTTTTTCTTTTCTTTTCAGAATAACTCATTGTAAAAATTGGCTGCCAGCCTACCATTTGAAAGTGAAGAAAACATCTTGATTTAACATCTGAGCAGGGATTTTTTTTTTGTCATCTGTAAACAATTGGACCATATGTAGTGTGATGGGAAACATGAAGGCTGTGATAGAACAGCATTTAAGGAACCTGGTGTTTAATTACTGCTCTTGATTAGCTGGAATAGAAAATAGAAATTAGCTTTAAATGTTTAGTTTACAATATCCATGAAAAGGTATATAAAATAGTTCTCAGTAAATTTAAGTTGTAGAGGTACTGATGACTGAAGAATTACTCTGATTATTTGCAAGAACAGAAAAATAAAATTATAGAATTTCTGCCTGTGAAAGCAAGACACATTGGTTCAAGAAAAAATATTAAGAAAAGAGAATTAAAGTTTGCTCTCCGTTTCTCAAAGAGTTCCTGAACCTTCTCTCAGATTAATCCAACATCTTCCTATTTTACCTCAGTTCAGCTGATGCCATCATCTTTAACAGCTCTCTGAATTTATTTTCATTTTCTGGGAGGTAGGCTTTATCAAAGCCGGAGCAACATTATTATTAAAGCAGGAGGGAAGTGTATTTCTCTTACATGTCCAGAATTTACTGGGTTTACTATCAAAAGTCTCAACACATATAACTCAAGTAAGACTTTCCCGAATCTTTCTTAAGAAGTCAGAGGAACATAAAAGGAAGCATAATCTGAAGGTTTGTCACTCCCCGCCTCCTTACTCCAGCCCTCCTCTAACCTGCAGGTAAGCCAAAGCTCTCCTTTACATCTGCCCAAGATTAAAGCTCCCTTTAACTTTGGCTATGTTTCCAAAATGCTGCAAGGGAAAAAAAAATAATGAGGAAAAGAAAAAAGAAAAAAAAGTAAATAAAAAGAGGAAAATGAACAGTAAAAAATACACTTGAAAAAAGGGAGACTATTGGCTTCAAAATGATTCCTGTCAACTTGGCTGAAAAGGAAAACCCCTCTTTCCTGTATGTCAACATATCAGTGACTTTAAATACATGCTAATAAAGAAACAGGCAGCAGTCACATTTTGCTATAATGCTGGACAGGATTTAAACTGAAAAGAAAAGAAATATCAAGTTTCTGGATGCATCTAGTCCAGCTGGGCATATACATGTTAAGACTTTATGTCTGGGACCCAAAGTATGACAGAGACAGACAAAATGACCTTCTCTCCTGCCCTACATATACCAAAGAATGCTCACGTTATAACTGATCACTCAGGTCCCATGTATTTCACTTCAACTGGAAGGCTCAGACTCCTGGGGTTACCTGTTCCTTTTGCACTCTAAAAGGGGAAAATAGCATTCCCACTTTGATTATATTTGATTGTTCAATACAGCATATATAAAATATAAAGCAGAGTTCCTTAGTTCCTCTCATTGCCCATGCTCTTTCTTATACTGCAGCAGTTCTTTGATAGAGAACTGCGGACATCTCCACTCTACTCTTAACCATACCCCAAAAACCTACCCCAAAAATATCAATTCTCTCTTCCTGGAAGAAATATCTTCTGCGCTGAGGCTGTGGTGGTTGGACACCACCATTGTAAAGAATTCACTTAATTTCCTTTTGCTGAACTGACTGCCATCTCCATAGAAACAGAAAAAAGAAATACAGTTGGCAAAGAGCAACAAGAAGTTTAAAGAATTTGTTCACAGCAGTTTCAGCTGTATGCCATCACCTGAAATCTGGGAACACTGGTTGCTGAGAAGGCCTGAACTGCTAAAGTGAGGGAACTTCTGCTCCTCTATTTTTGAAGGAAACATCTCTGTATTACAGAAAGACTTCAGATTTTGCCTTTTTAATGTTCTTTCCTTAATTCTGCTTATACTTACACTTTCTTGTCAGAAATGTATTTCACTGTTGATTTAAATGCTTTTAATATAAAGGTTAGTAGTGAGAGAGCTGAGCATTAAAGGTCAGAACAAAGAAAATAAATATTGGGGATTTTAATCCTAGTCCTACCACTAGTGAATTGCTTGATACTGAGCAAACAGCACATTTGGAACTGATCAGAACTTTTCTTACAGTCCCTTGTAAAAATAAAGAATATCTTCTTTCAAAAATGTATAAAATAGTGATTGTAGGCAATGCCATTGACAACATCGGTTATCTTTCATACATTTTTTAAAATTTGATAACGACAAAAGTTCTAAGAGCAGCTATTGAAATGTTTCAAACTAAATATTCAGTAAATAAGATGCTTTCATAAAATCCTTCAATGTTAAAAAAAAGAGTGAATTCATTTTGAAAGCTTCAAAATTAAAATCATTTTTTTAATGAACACTAGCTTCCTCTTTTCTCCTTCGCATATGAGAAGTGAGGATAACAGCTGTGGAGATCACAGTTTACTCTCTTTCCTCACCCCTGCTAGATACCTGTGTGCTTTTTATGTAATCTATTGTGCTTCTTCCCGCACAATCCTTCTTCCTCCCTGGGTTAGTAGATGGTCCAGAGTCCAGAGAAAGCAGAGAGGGTTAGAACCAATCATAACAAAGGCTGTTCAGATTCCATTAAGAAAAAGAAGATGGGGAATGAAAGGAGAGAGATACAACAAGATTCTAAAGCGGGAACCCTTTTAAACAAAAGAAAAAGAAATAGAGGAAAATATACCCATCTTTCTAAACATCCATTTTTTTCACTTCAAAAGATAAAATGATTTCCCCACAACGTGTACAAGTTCTGATTTCTCCCATGAATACAGGTTTTGTTTGTTGTTTCCTGTTGGTACGATCATAAATTACCCCATATGCTGAATCTTTAAATGAGTGTTACAGTTCAAATAGAGCTATTAGAAATACCACCACAGAAGAGCCTTTTGGCGATCAAGGAATTTGAACCACTGAAAAATTCAGAAGTGACAGAAATGTAGGTTTTTACCCTATCGCTCAAAATACTTATTGCTACTTGCACCTATCTGAAGTGCCATACCGAAGTGCATGCCTCTACACATACAAACATATTTTTCTTCTTCAATATTAAAAAAAAAAAAAATAGAAGCCATAAAACAACAATAAAAAACCCCAACCCAATAACTTTAAAAAACAGATTTTTATTTGCACTAGTTTCACAAAAATCTGGAAATAAAATCTCCCATTTCTGTCTTTCTACCTGATAAAACTTTGATTTAAATGATGCTGATAGCCACATGTTAATATTAGGACAATATTGCAGTCCTTGTTTCTCCTAATGAACCCTTTCATCCCACAGGCTGGAATTTTTCCTAACGAGAAAATTGTACCTGTCTATAATCATTATCAATATTGTTGATCTCAAATAAAAGTGAAAATATGATTTCTTTTCCTGAGGGCCTCAGAAAAATACCAACTTATTATTTTCTTAAGTCCATAGTGGAATGTTGAAGTTAAAAAAAAAAAGACATTGATAATCTGGAGAATTATGAACATCTGATCTTAACTCTTAAATTAGCCATATGTTGAGTCTCAACAGATTGACAGTACTTATTAACAGGAATGTAAAGTTTTAATATTTTAAATCTGCATTTTATTAATATTTAATCCAGGGTCATAGGTAATGTCCATGTGTGTCAGATAGAAAGGAAAGAAGGAGGTATCACAGGAATCCAATTACTTCTGCTTCTAATTGCAAATGACTTTCAATATTGAGGCACTGTTCTTCTTATGTGACCTTTAGTGCATATTCTAGACTTCATTAAACACCTTTTGTTCTTGTCAGTTCAGGTAAATCCCATCCTGTCCCATTCCTCTCAAAGTATTCTGTCATCTAATCATGATCCAATGAAAAATGATTCTGGCAAGAAATATTCACTGAAGTGTTTAGGAAATGTCCTACAATTTAATCTACAGATGGAACAAAAACAATTCTCTTGTAAATTTTTCTCAAAGAGACTTCTGGCAATCTAGATCAACTGTTATTGCCCCTTGAACCATAAACTTGATCTAATTTTATCCAATCTATATAAATATTACTTCTTTAACTATTTTAATCTTTTGAGAACAACTGCAGATTAGAAAGTTAAATACCACTAAACTCTATTCTTTTTCTCTATTCTACCAGGAGAAACTGGTACTGAAGTAAAATTTTAAATTGAAAGCAGGGAGAGTTGAAAATCAGGCTGGTACCACATGAAAAATGCAATTATATTTATTTCCTCATGAAGCAATGTTCATAGCATGGAATGATACATAGAATGCATAGCTGATGTATAGATAGGTAGTAAAAATAACCAGTATAATAATTATTGTAGTACAATAATGTTGTACAATAATCAAGTTGTAGACTGAGTACTACCATTTTTCTAGCAGTATACATACATAGTACATTCAATGAGCAATCTCATTTACAAGCATAAATAAAAATGTAGTATCCTGTTTTGTCTTGTGTGTAAATATTAAGACAATGTAAATAAATGAATTGAGAAACATTTAAAGTAATGGCTTCTATTCTCCTTGAATTTATTTTGGGTGAGTTTCTATTTTTTTTTAGGAATCTGAGTCTGTATCACATACACATATTGAAGCTTCTGTATTCATAGATGTGCAAGATATCAGTGAAGTGATATTTTTGGCTTATTTTCAAAGTTTTATTCTTTCAAATGCAATATAGTTATATATTGTGAGACTTGCCTTTCATAATAACTTTTTGCATCCAGCTCTTCCAGCTGATCGTCTATCTCCTTGTGACCTAACTCAGAGTCAATCAAGACAGGTTACTGTCTTCTGAGAAAGCCTGAGGAAGACATGCATGGGTCTGCTTTTGTTTCACGTACACAGTTGAAAAAGACATCATGGCCAGAATGGCCTCCCAGAAATAATAAGAAGATTCAGATTTGATTTATAGGAGAAGCTTTGTTTTCATGACTAAAGCTACAGAGATGCAAAACAGCCTGCTTAAAATGAAACAACTCTTTTAAAATTATTTTCGAAATCTTTTATCAATAATCTTAGATTTATGATTCCTGATTTTCAAGGACGACTTGGATAGTTCAGATTTTGTCTTACAAAAAGTTAGGTGGGAGGTTATGAATGTAGATGCATATCTAGCTCTCTCCTTGAGCTTAATCCTTGTTACCTGGGGACCTTTTAAAATGCCATGAATCCTGACTTCTTTATTCATCCAGAAGTAGAGACATAGTTTGATATTTAATGAAATTTTAATATATCCAGCATCATGTTGCAAATTGTTGTTGCAAAACATGATTTTGAATAGTCATCTTCTTGTCAGACTCCAGCTGCAGAATTTTTTATTAACAGCACCAAAACCTAGAATAGGAATAGCTATGTCTTTTGGAACAGATGGAAGTGACAGCTGCAAGCATAAACATTTAGCAACATAGGTGTTTTAGTCTCCTTGAATTATCCGAATTAATAAAATAATACTGTGAAGAGGGAATCTAGAAAGAGTAATTGAACTTATAACATGATACCTTATTTGTTGGATGCCACATAAAAGAGCATTCTCACAGTTTGGGCTTGGCCATCAATACCGTTCAGCCTTCACCAAGTCAACTTGGCTTACCATATGAGCATTAGCTGCAAACACCATCCAGCCACGCAGCCTGCCGCAGGATGGGTTCAAGCTGGGCTGGGTGAAGAAGAGTTGCCTCAAACATTGCAAACTTGACACACTGTGAAAACACATAATGAATCTGAAGAGAACCCTTGATGCTTTCCTATTTTTTGACCTGTGGAATGATTATTAGTAGTGTTTCTGAAAACGCTGCTAATAATCATACATTCATTTTTCTATAGAATTAAATCCATCAAAAAGAAATATGATATTAGTAATTGATACGCACAGGAAGAGCATATATATATATTTTGCCACCTGTGAATATTAATGAAGCATAAATCTAACACATTAAGTCACTTTACCAGTCCATATAAACAGGATAAGTTTTAAAGTTCATCTAAAGGGCAAATCAGATTGGCATATACTGCTATGTTCAGGTTAAATTCTCAAGCTTTTACACATTCTAGGTTTGGGAGTTTATTTTTTTATTTTCATGTAAGTAAATTTCTCCCAGTTTCTAGTATTAAAGGATTACATATCCTTATTTGTAATAATCTTACTCTGCAGCCAAGCAGTACATTTTCCTTCAACCTATAAAACCCAAACATTACTAGCATAGTAAATATGTATGTTTCAGAAAAGGAAGAAAAAGAAAATGATTACCAGATAGAATATTTACAATAAGAGCTGCTTAAAGAAAGAACTGTCTTTGATCTTTGGCAAGTTTCCTGTCTTTGAACTGACACTAGACAAATGATTATGAAGAGAAGATTCATGAATAGCTACTCCTCCACTTGTGGGCTCTTTCGTTTGACTGTGCAGCCAGCATTCCTGACCAGGGAAGATCTTCACTCCCACATGTGTTACAAAGGTCAACTAATTTTGGTACGTTGGGACAGATAGGGGGTGGGGTGGAAGGCCTTTCAAGCAATGCAGTCTCAATTAATTTAAAACACATAGTAATGTGCTCTGAAATAACAGCATTTTAACCAGTGAGTTCATTAAACATTTTCTCAAATGCAGAACTATTACTTTGCTTGGTCAAATGTTTTCTCAAAGGAGAGTTCTTTCATTTTAACTGCTTAAAATATAGGATGAATGAAGCAATTTGCTCTTTTATTTACATTTTACTGTGGTTAATATTTTATTAAAAACCCTGCCACAAAGCAGCTGAGTAGAGCTTTAATCTGTGTTTGGTTTTCAGGGCAAAGCTTTCTTTCAATGTAAAGAAAATAGAATACGTTAGGTTACATTCACAAATGAGCTACTCTGAGCTCTGCTACATAGATGCTACTAAGATTAGTTTTGGATATTGTTGTAGCATACACCTAAGCTTATAAAATAATTATATGTATGGCAACCCATTAGGCTAAATGATATTCACGGATATGGGCTATTGCCCTTGAATAGCAGTTTTTCCAGGACTGACTTTTCCAGCACAGTGCAGACATCTCAGCAATGGGCTTAATGCGGAAGGCTGTAAATAAATTTTAGAAGCAACTGAAGAAAAGTAAAGGAGGAACGGGCTGCTGTAGCAACTCACATTATCTTCTGTAATGGGTCTGGATGAGCGTGTGTGTAACAGCCGAGGAATCAAGCTCTCTGAGTGGTACTTCCTACAGTAGACATTTTCTGCAGGACCTTGGGCAGATAACCCTTCTGAGTTTTCATTATCTTTTAAAATTACCATAGTAATATTCATCTGTCCATTGAAAGAGTTTTGAGAGCTTTCAAGAACTCTGTAACTACAAAAAAAAACAATTTCCAAGGTTTCAAAAAGTAGTGGTAGAGTGCCTGGCAGGGAGATATCCAGAAGTGCTTTTTCAGTGTGAAGGAATCACAGTTTGGTGTGCACACGCAGGTGTGTGCATACCTATGCACATGCAACAGTGGAAGTAGCAGCGGAATTCAAATAATTTCATCAACACCTCATCAACATCTGAGCTTCACATGTCTAAAAAGACTTCTAGTTGGCCTGAAAATGAAGAACAGAACCATATGCATTTCACAACTCCGCCACTTCCATAAGCCCTTGTAAGCCACTATTTCACTTACATGTACTTCAATATACCTCTTCATTTATTTATGCAAGGTAGTAAGTGAAAACACTGGCTCAGATGAAATTCAAAATAGCTTACACAATTTGGGTCCTCAGACAGGCCTTTCCTATAGTACTTCTTTTACCAAACAGTGATGGAGTATCGCCTTGGATGGAAGAAAACTTTGTCCTTCCTTGGCCTGGTAGGTGGAGTTCTTCTCAATCCTTAAACAACATAATCCTGAATAACCTATTTAACTCAAACAGGAAAATTCCGTGTGGAGGTGGGTGTTCTATGTGAAACAATGCATAGAGTTTCAGCAAGTGCATTTGGAGAGTGTGCAGAGGATTTAAATGGGGTAACAAACTTTGTGCTGAGCCTCTATAAATGGCTGAATTACAGGTTGCACGCAGGGATACCTTGCAGATGTGAGAAGGAAGATTTTTGAAGAAGAAAAGGAGACTAATAGAAATTTAAATGAGGAGACCAAGAATTAAGACAGCCTACTGGAATTAACCACATCTGCCTTTAGTGTTTGCCATATTACAGTTTGATAGCTAAATTGTGTGATATGCAAGTAAGACATTTATTTTGCAGTAGACATTACATTAGCTGCCATCTGTTGCAAGGACTGGACCTAACTAATACCAGGCAGGTCACATAAGTCAGGTGGAATGTGGCAGGGGATCAAATAATAAATTAAACACTATGGTAACAGATAATGGGGACATAATTGTCTTTATTACCCAACAGTAAGTTCTGGGGAGAGAGAAGATTATTGCAGCAGCATGTTTTGGCTTTTACATTTAGTTTTTGGATGAGCTGTTGTGCATTTTGTTGATACTGGGTGTTGACAAAACTTGCAGAATGACACAGGAACACTCCAGTATCGCTCACAATTTTTGGCATTTCTGCACATGAATTAGGGCAACTATGAACTACCACATTACTCATATTTATTAAGATAAGGTTATACACTAGCTAAAACACATCCAGTTGGTCTAATTTAGCACACATTTTGATTTATTTCTTGGCCCTTCTGAGTCTGCAAAAACCAGCACTATTTTCTACAGCAGTTTCAGAGCAGCATTGGGGATTTTGGTTAGCTCAGTGGCTGATGTGCATCTACTGGTATATGAGAACAATAGATGAGTTTTTAACTCCCGCAGCCTTGCTCAGACTGAGCGACACCCACTGTGTCAGAGCTGATGCAAACAACCAATGCATTTTACACATATATCTGTAGACAAAAATATTTAGCATAAAGAAGGCAATCAAGGACAGGATTTCCACAGAAATCCATTCCTAATGACGATGGGGATCAGCATTCCGCTCCAGATGGCATAGAGCTTCAGGATATAAGTTCTAGTTTTCAAAACACTGATGGGACCAAGTTGCTGTCACTTTCAAGCAAGAAGAACGTGGCCATCATGGAGGGAAGCAGGACTGGGCTGTTACCTCTGAAGAAGCACAGTGAGATGGGCAGCTGCATGGGGCTTTATTCTCCAAACTCCCTCCAGGTTATACACATACTTTGAGCATGTATATATGATTTATACATTGTGTACATAGGTATATTTCTGCTAGTGTTTGGGTATCTCTGGTAAGTATTTGCTCCCCTTAAGCAATGATAAAAGTAGATTTTGCTAGGTCCATTTTTAATATTTTTAACTCTACCTTCAGACGCCATTTCACTCACCCTTTACTTAAGCAGAGACTTCTTACTTCTTTTATGTTTAATAATTCAGAGTATCATATTTATGTACTTCTTGAAGGCACCTTGAATTGCTTATCAAAAAAGTGGGAAAAAACCTAAGCAGGAAAAAAAAATCCAAGAACTAAGGAAAAAAAAATCCCTTTTGGCTGAGAAGGGCAAGTGAACAGCAGCTTTGTTTGATCAGCATTTACTTTAAGAAAGTTGGCAGACATCAAACCCCTGTTGTAGCAAGCTAATTATACAAGAGCAAGAGCTGTCATCCAGGAGGATAGGGACTGACCAACATGCATGGGAACTGCTTACAGTGCCAGAGACCAAGCATAAATAACACTGCCTCCAAAGATTTCCGTAAATATAAAACAAAAGAGGTGCCAAGTATTCTTTGGTGATTATAGGAATAATTGGGACAGCTAAGAGAGGACAAGCAAAGGCATTCAATGATTAAACATATGCACATAGAACAATATGATTCAACATAAGTAAAATGTTGTTCGATGTGTAACTGTACATCAGGATTGTAGTTAGCTTCTGCAGGAAAACATCACAATGAACAGTAATAATGGTTGAATATTAACCCAGACGTAGGAGGGCAACCGTCTGTAGACAACCAATAGACAACGGTCACTGCAACTTTATGGAAGGGTTAAATGCTGCCTTTGCGGGGTAAGCTATATGTGGAGACTAATATATTTACATATAAACAGGATAACAACATGTAAGGATCACATAGGTAGATTTTATACATTATGCTGAAAATGGCATGCAGAAAATACACTGATTGATATGCAGAATGTTTGTCAGAACAGTGACAGCCAAAGTAAGTTCAAAGTCATAGGAAATGTTGTCATCAGCCTACTGTAAAAATGTACAATTACTTGCTATTCTCTTTCTGTTTAAAGGTGACTACTACCATCTTTTTCCCTAGGCTACTTGTTCACTGTAGCTTATTATCATTACAAAGTATTATAATGGATTAGCTTTTCCATATTGTGCTCATATTGGGAAGGGCATGTTTCAGACAGCACACTGACAAGGTTTTTGAAAAGACGTTTATTCCCCCACTAAAAATTACCAGGCAGCTTGTTTGCAAGAATAAAAATCTCTAAATTGCATGCTTGCAAATTCCTCTTTCCTGATAATTCATTTAATATAAAGAAATCAGAAAGGAGCAGTGAGTAGTATCTAATTAATATCTCCTAATGCCCAACTAATGTCAAGCATGACTCCAGTTTATAACTGAACTATATTTTTACATTGAAAAATTCAATTACACTTACTGACACACTTTGAAATGCCACATTATTTATATTGGCAAACTTCACAGTCTCTCAGTATATTTATTAATGTTCCTTCCACAGGATAAAGTGTATATACAATACATATCACTGCATTCTTCATTTTTTAATTTTTCAAAGTGATATCTACATCTACTGGAGTAGGATGGAGCTGTCTCATTGCGGGATATCCAAAAGGCCAAACACAGTCAGCAGTTAATTTGCCCTCACTTTTGGCTCTCCAGGCAAATCAAGACAACCTTGACATTTCTTTTCCTTCTCTCCCTCCTTCCCTCTTTCCCTCTTTCCCTTGTTACCATTCTCTCCTGCTCCTTTTCTCACACATACCCCCACTCTGTGCACACATCAACAATTTTGAGCTGTGAAGAGGTTCAATTGCCACCTTAGTGACTCACTTATAATGCACAAATCATTTACTAGGATAGCTTGAGGACATGACAATGACAGAGAGACATCTGTTGGGTGGATGGGATAAAAAAAAAAAAGAATTAAAAAAAAAAGAAGGTTATTCACAGCTGGTACATTAGCCATGTTAGCCACTAGGCCACCACAGTGTCCTAGTCCTACAGCTTCACTCTCCTCCTTTCTGCCTGCTCCCTGCTGTCAGCTGCCAAAAGATATCTGTTCTCACCCTTTGCTGAATGAAAAGGTGCTAATGCATGACTTCAGGATATGTCAGAACATACAGTACTTACAAGTGTTTGGAGATGCAGCCAACCTGACCATAGGGAAAAGAAATGAGTAACTAAAGAGTGATTTTCTTGAAAAGGAATGACTAGAAATATAGTGAGGGGACTATTCATTTTTCTAGCTGTGTTGGGCAGGACAGATTATTGTCATCCTGATGTGCATCTGTATTTATTGTAAAATATTAAATATCCTACCAAACATTTAAAAATTGCTCATAGTTTTCTTTTGCCTATATGCAGTAACCAAACTTAAAAATATATCTCCAAAAGGAGAAATGCAGAATGGTTAGAGTACTCCCATAAAATGTTTTTTAGAACTGTTTTTTTTTCCTGCTAATTTAAAGAGACAAAAAAGAACACATTGAGCAGGAGGATTAAATAGATTACTATCAAAAACTTCATTGTTTGTACAGCAAAAGTGCCAGAGCAGCAGATACCCAGAGTATTCAGGTAGCAATCTCCTCCCCAGTTATATAAGGTTTGCAGTCTGTATTCACTGGAAAAAGTTCAAAAGAAGGGGACCAGAACACACATCAGCACATCACCGCACTATTAGAGAGTTCCTTCTCTCGAAATTTTGTCAGTCAGGTTTAGAGCACTTCTTAAAACATTTCAAAGCTCTGTATTACAGACCTTTAAAAAAATCAGCACTGGATTATCAGTGGGGAAAATTTCTGCAGTCTTCATAATAAAAGCCATGTTCTTGTTCATTTATTTATATAGCAAGGCAAAAACACTAATACTGACCAAAAAGTCTAGGACATGGAGATTAAGACCAGTGCTGGTTATTTTTTGCAGAGGCTATACGATGATAGCACTGAATTTTAATATGGAACTCAGTAGATATAAAGGTCATGCACATATTTTGAAAGATATTTCATATCCATGCACTAAATCTTTTCTTACACCTTGCATCATACTCCTGAAATTGGTATGCAGCAAGGAGAAATGTCCCAAATGACCCTGGCATGGGTCATTTGAAGACTAAGGGATTGCTGGAGGAGAAAGAGCAGGGAGGATGGAAAAGTTTCTTTCCTTTCTTGAAAAGCAAGTCTCAATTTTCTTGAAAAAGAAAAATCTCCCAGCCTTGCTAAGTTAAAATAAATCAAGAAGGACTTCCTTCAGAAGTGGTTCAATTACAGAAGTTTATCTTCTTGGAGCTCTAGAGAAGACCAGCAAGGAGCATATATTTTGTTTCCTGCCAGAAGAACAAATATTTTCACAGTCACCAGATTGACAAGTGGCTACATCATCCATAACCTTGGCAATTTTTAAAATCAAGAATGTTGACTCAAAAGGGTTTCTTCATGTCTAAAACAGCCCCAGACCCAGCTGTGCACAGCTCCCAAAGACCCCTACTGCATTGTGCTGGACTTACCTACCAGTGCAAGCTATTCCTGAAATTCCTGTTCATTTGCCATGCGACTCTGTGTGTTCAAATTAATAATGGTTCGCACACAATATATGTATTACATACAACTTCTATTCTTTATCCAGTGCGGTCACACCGTTTCTACAGCAGCAATTGTCTGTCTTTGAAAAATGTGGGCAATCTGGACTGAGAACTTTTCTTCACAAAGAAGCAGATGATATTCCTCAGTGTTGCTAAAATTTCCTGGATTTTACCCCTCAGGTCCTTTTACAGAAATGCACACTGTAATTTAGAGCAGCATACTTTCTTCCACCAAAAATATGCTTATGAAAAATGATAGCTGAAGAATATTAGAAGATGAATTAAACAGAAAGGACTAAAATACATTTCTTATTATTTCTAGAAGAGAGGCTTTAATAACCCCCAAAAAATAGTTCCTGTGAGATGCATGAATCAGAAAAATAAGAATGAATCTGAAGCAATACTGGGGTTTTCAGAAAACACTGATTCTAGTGTGGACCAGGCTAGACTGATAAAAGGAATAATTTGTGTCAGATTTTTTCTGCTCATTGCCCTTCGTATACCTACTTTAAAGTTTTAGTTAGGCTTTCTAGAGAAAAGTAGCAGAATTAAGTATTTAAAGAAAAGTAAGACTTTGTAAATGCAGAATGATGGCATTATCCACCTGCTACACAGACACAACAATCAGCGACTTTCCTCGGCACAATTAATTGAAATCAGAGAAATAAAAAACAGGACTGACATCAGGCAAAATTAAAAAAAAAAAAAGCACACACAAAAAAATGGAAAATAAAACATCTGTTTTTTACCCTTTTGATGACTCCTTTTCTGTCACATATTGGCTATGGATATGAATCTATTCTCCCATCAAGTTTTTAGTTTCCATTTAGTTGAGTGGACCATTCAGTGATATTCTATTTTCAATTGTTATCAGTTTGCTAAGGAAGGGAAAGTTTCTCTGTCTTTGAATGCTTTATCTCTTCTCTTCTCTTCTCTTCTCCATTTTTATTAATCTTTTACTTTACTTCAACAAAAATTCCAGTGGCACAAGAACCATCATGCATATCAATGGTAATGAAAATAAAGAAGTTCACGTCTGACCTTACACTGTAGGTGAAATTTAATATAATCAGTGGAATGCTGTTCCTATTGGTGATAACAAATGACTTCAAGTGTTCATTAAGATTCAGAATTGACAGTCCTTGTCAAAAAGAAATCTTGGCTAAAGAAAATGTCTTGACTGGAGACGAGTGCTGCTCACCTGTCCTCTGGCCAGAATAGATAAAAAAGAATCCTGCTCACCAGAACTGGAAATTGGGGCTGCAACATTCTGAAATACTAGGATCAATGGGTAGGCTTTTGCAAAATCCTTCAGTCAAAATAATTGTTGGGGCTAGGGTTCAAATGGCCACTATTTAAATATATATATTTTTTGCGTGTGTGTTCTAGACATTAAAGCAAAACACATCTCTCCCATCAGGGGGAAAAAAGATCTACGTGTCAAATGCAGTACCAAAACTCAGCTTTATGTGCAAGTGAAAGTGAACAACTCTGCAGCAATTTCATCTAGCTTTATATAGTTCAACGTTAGCTCCAGATGTTTCCAAGTAGCAGAAGCAATTAATATGCTGAACTGCCTGCCTTGGCACCGGTACCCTCAACCCAAGCATCACTCCATCTGTATTTGCAGTTTCTTCGCACCTTCTGAACGTAAAAAGCACGAAGTAGATTTAAGTATTTAAGTACAGATGCTTATTGTTCTGGGAAGTTCAAAAATTCACCAGTGACAAGGCATTGAGTTGTGGTTACTGTATTCACTGCAAACTCCCAGTGTGAGCGTGGGCACATTAAGAAGGATTCAGTCTTTCTAATCAGTGCATGCTAACTCAAAGGAAAAACATCCAAGCAATAAGAATGAAATTTAATTTGTATTGGTCTTTTGTGCGCTTGATACCTTTTCTGCTTGTTTATAGCAGGCTCTACAGAGATCACTGTGCCCTCGTGGTTAGCTGGCTTCCAATGGGCAATGTCAGGGAAAAAATAGGCAAACAAAAGAAGCTATGTTATCAGAAAGCCAGATATTTTCCTCTAGAGCTTTCTGTTTATTAAATTATACAGGGTCAGTATGAATTTTCTTCAGATGTCTAGTTTCTAATCCCAATACTGGCCTAATACTTGATTCCTTTTCTGCAATGCTGGAAGTTTATCCTTCCCCATTGACTGCTGAAAAAAATTAAATGCCTATCTGTACTTTGCTTGATTTTCTTCAGTTAGTTAAGAAAAGCATTATTCCTCTATAGGAATCTCTCATGACATCCATAGGAAGATGACCACAGTGAAACCTAAGTAGGCCAACGGTTCAGCAATCAAGCTTCAGACGATGTACCCTGAAATGACATTTGGATATATAACACTCCAAGCTCAAGATCACCACAGAATTACAGGACAAAAGAGTAAGTGCATCATGGTGCATGACTCATTTGGGGCCATTTCACTTCTGGTTTGCAATAATTTCTGCAACACACTAAATATAAATTATCTGAGAAAAAATTTCCAGCCATAATGATACATTTGACTTTGATCAGTTCACTACGCTTTCATTCTATTTCACATTGATTCAGATCTCTTCACAAGAAGTTTATATGAATTTTAGTGGTGACCAGGGTTGCGTGCAAACTTTTTTGCATCTGAAAATGTGTCGTCAATAGTAAAGATATAATGTATACAAGTCCAATAAGTTAATAACCTTCATCACAATAAGTGTCTTTTGATGTTAGATTTTTTTCTGTCATGTTTGTTAACAACTTCTCTATTTGTGGAAAAGTTTCTCTGCAGAAAATTATCTCTGAACACATATTGATAGCAAAGAAGGGCTGCAGAGTTTCATGCCAAAAAACAAAGGTAATGAAGATTTCTTAGAAAAGGCTCAGGTCAAATAAGATAAAACGAAGGGGAAGAAGCATAAAAAATGGAAGATTGCTAACGTTTTGAGAGATAATTGTATCTCTTAGTAATTATCTGAAAGTAATCAGATATTTTCTGTGTCCACAAGTTTTACTTTCAAGAAACAGCTGGGCATTATGTGCTAATCTTCAGTATCTTATCTGGATAAATTCGGGACTATCTCCCTAGTCCTTCATCCAAATGAGATGGTCAGTAAAGCACCTGAGAGCAGGCACTTCTGAGCATACATGAGCAAATAACACCAAGCAGCCAAGAAATGTTTAAATTAAAATGACAGATGCTTTATAAATTTGGCTATAGGCAAGACAAGGCTTTTCTGGATCAAGTTAGATTGCATTGTTATCTTGGATTTTGGGATCCAAGTTTTCAGGTTAACTGGGAGAATAACAGTGCCCTCCAGCAACTTGAAAAGCAAGACTTCTATTACCCTCTAAGTTATCTGTGAAAATTCTGTATTCCAGTAACTCTTCATCCCTAACGTTACAGCTGCAATGTATATACACGTTTGTGTATTATTTTTTCGTCCCTATAAACTTAAATTTTTCATTTTTTATACTGCATACCTTGCTATATTAAATTCATTATGCATTCTCTCTTGGTTGAATAACAGCATTGAAGCTGGAAAATAATTGCAATTTTGTTGCTGACATTTTAAGGAGAAATATTTCATTAAATATCGTTTGCTCTAAGTAGCCCTGTAATCTAGGTTTTGTAATGCGGTTGATCAGGAAGTAAATTTCCATTTTGGTAAAATACAGTCTTTGGGAAAAAATGAAACTTCCCTCCTCAATCATATACAAAATAAACTTGTCAGAATTTTTTTGAAACAAAGTGGAAGGAATTATTGTAATTTTAGTGAATTCAAATATATAATTTTTCAAGGTTAAGTTTGTAATATCAGTTTTGGATTTTATTAATTTTATGAGTCCTATTTGCTTGATTTTTAAGTAGAGAACCTGTATTTTTCATCTTTAAAATAATAAATGACATAGTTCAATGACTTCAAAATCTTTCTTATTATATATACCAAAAAAAGGTCCATCTACCTGGACTTGTGCAAGGCGTTTGACGCTGTCCTGCACGACATCCTGGTTGATAAACTGGATAAATATGGGTTTGATGGACGAACCACTTGCTGGATAAAGAGCTGGCTGGATGGCCGCACTCAGAGAGTGGCGGTCAATGGCTCAGTGTCTGAATGGAGACCAGTGACGAGTGGTGTTCCTCAGGGATCGGTACTGGGACCAGTGCTGTTTAACATCTTTGTCGGTGACATGGACAGTGGGATCGAGTGCACCCTCAGCAAGTTTGCAGATGATGCCAAGCTGTGTGGTGCAGTCGACACGCCAGAGGGAAGGGATGCCATCCAGAGGGACCTGGACAGGCTTGAGAGGTGGGCCCATGCCAACCACATGAAGTTCAACAAAGCCAAGTGCAAGGTCCTGCACCTGGGTCAGAGCAATCCCAAGTACACATACAGGCTGGGCGGAGAATGGCTTGA
>WBMW01001857.1:0-14966 GCA_013396635.1 Penelope pileata
ATTCTGTGATTCTATGACATTTGGAGAAGCCAAGGTGCAGAGTCAGTAATTATTTTTTTGCTATCATGCTTCAAATCACTGGAAAAGCAGAAACTAAACAAACACCGTCACTGTCACGACTGCTGAAATGCACCACCCACGGCCTCACTGTGCTCACATCCACTGCTTGGTCTCCATAAATGTTCAGCAATCATCAGTGAATGTCAGTGGGTGCCATTTTTTCTGCCTGGAGGAATTGAATTCCCTGCCTTTGCTTCATCCACACTTCCATGTCAGGTGCCATTTGGTCAGACTGCCTCTCTGCTGCCATCTGTCACACGGCAACAAAATGTAATGGAATATTGGTGGGAAGGTTCAACCTCTACTGCCATACCACCAACATCTGCCCCTGATGTCGTGGGCCAACGTAACAAAATAGGAGGCATTACTTTCACCTCAGCTCTCATACATGTATAATATGCCCATCAACACATCATTCAAACTGGAAGTCTCAGATTCCTTATGCCTCTGCATCTTGCAGCCTTACAAAGTAATGAGATATTCCTGCAGAGGCCAAATAGCAGGGTGGGGGAAACAGCACAAAGATCTGAATCTTCAGCATATTTACATAGCAAACAAGGCAATAAAACTGATTTTAGCTCGTTCCTCCCTGCCACCCAAGTCCACTCAACTTTCCTTTCTGGAATCTTTTTCAGATTGGACAAGGAGCTACAACACATACTGTTGGGGCTCCAGAAGATAGACTTAATAGGACGCAAGCCTCTGTTCTTGTCTTTATGACAGGACGGGTAGGATTTTTTCTATTACATGATGCATTCCAGAAGCAAACACAAACACAGAACAGATGTCAAAGGAAAACATATTCCTTTTCGTGCAGAAACAGCAGATGGAAGATGAACACAAAGCCTGCAAGGTAGGACATTCATTTAATATCGGCTCATACTTCCTTGTCATGCTTATGCTTACTTCATATATCACCTCATCTAGTGTTTTTCTTAACTTTTTTTTTTTTGGCTTGGAATCACAGAGTGAGTATTTTAATGTGATAATCTTCTAGAGACAAACCACTCACTGAATAGTTTCCCATCACTTTAGTTAATGGACACCACGTTGTCTGGATTCCCAACAGTCACAGTTTCTATTTATTGGGAATCCTTTAATTCTCAGTAAGGAGGACCATTATCTGATACTCTATAAGTGAAGTGTATGATGAGAAGAGCATGATTAATCAGAAAGTATTCTGAACAGCTAGGCACTTGGTGACAGGCACATAATCAAAGAGGCAATAAGAATGTGCACTAAAGCAATTTTATGATTAGCATATACATGATTCTGGCCACTGCTGCATGGAAAACAAAGTGTGGAGAAGGACAAGTGAAAAAAATTTCTTCTTTCCACGATTTTGCAAATGAAATCTAAACCAAGTAGAAATGAAACTGCAATCACCTACTCTCATGAGTCTATGAGAACAGTAGATACACAAGGTCAGTAAATAATAAACTTCTTTTTCCCAATTCCAAAACTATCAGTACTCCTGATTCATTTCCTTACAGTCTAGAATATGTCACAGAGTAAGATTTCAAAAGAAGTTTTATGTTTAGTTGTAAGAAAAGCTAGGCTAGGCATGGCAAAGAGACAGTGATTATAGTAAGCCCGTCAAAAAGGGTCTGCCAAGATCTTCTTGCCAAATGACAAAAAGACATCTCACCATGATAACTTGATGACTTTTCTGTTATCTGTTTCCTTGGTTTGTTTTCATCGATTAATTAAGATGGCAGTTTGTCTTGCTATCTTCTAGGCTGCCTAACAGAGAATCATGACTAAGTATTGTTTCTTTTAACTTCTCAGGGCCACCTAGATTTCCAGAAAGTAAACATTACTGGTATCCTCACTTCCAAAGGCTTCTTTTATAAAAAGAAGAAACTTGGTAAAGGATCAGAAGCCAACATTTTTGATTTCTTTAGAATTTCTGTGTTCCTCATCATCCCTAAAACTCTTACTACAATATTGCAGCAAGAGAAGTACGTGTAGACACCGAACTTATTAAAATGAAGGTATCAAGGAGTAATTGCAAAGTTATGCTACAGTATGAATTTTTGCACTTCAACAGTAATCAAAACATGGTTTATTCCTTTTTCACTGGCTGATACGCTACTTTGCAATGTAGGAACATGTACACAAGTAGATTGCTGTGACATAGATAATGTCCTGTAAGTTTGTACCTTAACGAACACCACACTAACCTTTTTGCATGCTGCAGTCTGAGAAGGAGACATTCAGAAATATCTATTACAGATGCTTCCACTCTTGAATTAATAGATCTATGCCTACAGGCAAAAACTATCCTGAAAATTAAGACAGACTCTCCACTGCTGTAAGCCTCATACAGCCCTTCACACTGGCAGAGACTGGCTACAACACAGCAGCATTTTTCAGCCACTTTGACTTCATTTTGCACACATGTAAATGACTGCAAAGGTGCAGAGCAATGGAGAATCTGGCACTTTATAAATGTCAATTAGCAAAGAATTACACTGCCCCTTTGTGGTGCTAAGCATTATCATTCCCATTTTCTAAATGGTGCTGCAGTCACTGAACAAGGTTAATTTACTAGTTCATAATGGCACAAGACAATGACAGAGCCAGAAATAGAATACAGGCATCTCACAGCTACTTGTTTATACTGTAAGCCACATAGTTCCACTTCTGTGCATTTGCATTTCTTAGTTTGCCTTTCTCACTGTGTCTGTTCTCCAAAACAGCTTAAATGATATAATATTGCTGTCTCTTTACCTGGGGAAAATATGTGAAGATTCCCTGCAGCAAAAAGCTGTCAGTGTCACAGCACAATCAGCCAGTGATGGTTTCCCCTGGGACAAGAGGCATGACAGCCAACAAGCAAAATAGCAGCTCTAAGGGCTTTTTGTTGACAGAAGGTTAGTTTTAAAATAAGTACTGTCACGTTAATTGTAATATTTCCATTGACTCTCCAACTTTAAAAGGCATTAGAACACAGCCTCCACAATCTAATGCCTAAGATATATATTATAAATAGCAGACAAATCTCAAAAGATTCAAACGGCTGATGGAGCACACAGAAACCTTGATACTTAGATGAATCTTGGATTTTTACAGCTGGCGATGCAAATCAAGCTCTCCTGCTCTCTGGCAAGAAATAGTGGTTTTGTTTTGTGCTGTGAGGTACAATTTTGCTAATTCCTTCTTGGAACAAGCACCAGGACTGTCCAGCATTTCATTTTGCAAGCACTCCCCATAATTATCCATTTAAAGAGTATTTGGTCTTGAATTGAAGACCACTGATACTTCAGTGGAGACTGTAAGTCTCTCCAAGATGGCAACAGTTACTGATGTTTTGATTTAGACAAACCCATTGTCAATTGCTCTGCACCTTTCATAGTTAGTGTTTCCACACAACCAAGATGCGACACTATAAAACAAAAATGCTTATTTTTTAAATGTGTGCAAAGAGAGTGCATATGACCATACAGAGAAAACACAGATACATTAAATCAGAAAGCAGAATTATGCACCTTACATACTAGAAGATACTACATGAGTGTCTATGGCTAATGTTTTGAGGACAACATTGGAAAAACTCATCAGCACATTTGCAGAGCTACAATACACATGAAAAGTTTGGGCTGTCACCTCTTCAAATGGAGCAAACTTCATTGTAAAAATACTATCCACTTCAGGATTGGGCAACCTGACAGCTTTTCCTGGACCACTAATGGGCAGAAACCCTCTAGGATAATTATTTACTTGATACAGGCTTTTTCTCTTCTTTTAATAAAGATATTGAAAAAATGAACATTGGCTGCAGATCCACTTAAAGTGAAAAAAGACAGTCCTTGTCTTCACCCAGCAGAAACAATGAGATGGCGACCTCAGTATTAATGGCTTATAGCAGGCAAAATTCCCCTTGGCACAGAGGGGTCTGTGACACAGCAGAGAACACATAGCATTTCATAAACCCAGCGCTGAGCACAACAGTGTCGTTCTCTTTGTGCTTAGGGGAAATTAATCAGCCTAGGATGGTGATCTAGATGTTTGCGTTTTCCACTCTATGATCCTATTTTTCTGTCTCTTTCTTGCTTCAGTTTGTGAATGCTGGTATGTCTCCTTTTCTGCATACACGTAAAGCGCAATTAGGGCCTCAGCAAATGCTCAGCAGCACTAATGATCTAAGGCTATGGCTGATCTACTTGATATCAGTATTTGACCCAAAAGTAAACTGAGAACTGGACTCTACATCACAGTCTAATACTATATTCGAGGTGAGAAACATAGCAAACAATGCAAATTAAATGCTATAGAAACAATACACATAACTGTAAGCAACGCTCCTCTGGAAATGCAGCATCACTTCTCAAAAATGAACTTCCTTGACTGTAATTGCTGTTAATAGAAGCAGTCACCTCTCAACAGAACATATATTTTTAATGTTGAATGAATTGTGACAGGTCCTCCTCAACTACCTACTGACTAATAATGCTGTCCTCCCCCTTCCTCATTCTTCAGCTTTGCACTACACTTACCAAATATTCAAATACTATGAGTGTCTTCTCTTGCCTCCCCTAAATGTCATAATATCAACGTTACTAACAGAGTGTAAAATGGTTTTGTGCTTCTGAAATTAACTTCTGGTGCTGGTGTTGCACAACTAGTGTGAATAAACTCAGTGAGAGAACTTAAAGGAAGGAAAGGGGAATCTCATCAAAACTCATTTCATTCTCAGTCATTCTCTCATAGATTTAACTCATTCATTATTTTACACTCATTCTTTCATATCCACATATTCACAAGCACCAAGTAGTTTGGCCATGATGGACAAGGACAGCAGTTATCAAGTCCTCATAACATCATCCAGGTCCTTCTTAAACTGGAAACCATGGTCTAATGTTTGGATGTCCCTTTTATATCCTTGACTTAAGGCTTGTCAGCCTTAAGACTGACAATGACTGGGAAATATCTCTTCATTTTGTCCCACCTCTCTGAATCAATAAGGAATAACCACTGTCTTTTCCCTCCTTATTCTGGGTGCTTTATACTTTTAATTTTTTAATTCTTTATCTTCCCGCCATATTTCCTATAGACAAGAAAAGCTCCACAAAAATATACTTAAAGGTGAGGGAGAACCTTTTTTGAAAGGTCCTATGAAGGGAGCTTTGCAGAGAACTGCAAACACTAACTGGCTAATTACATATTGCTATAGCTCAGGGATAGCACACAACTTGAAAGAAGTCAAGGCAGGAAGGATTCTCCCTCTGCACTTTCTGATTTGTTAGTAATTAGAAATGGCAGTCTTTATGCTGATCTGGTCCCCAAGCACTAGGGCCAGATGCGCTGAACACTTGTAGTTCTGAGACCACCTGCCAGGAAAAGAATAAAACTATCATTTGCTGAACAAGGTAAGGGCACCTGCTGATAAGATGCACTGCTGCATAACAAGCAACTACCCCACATTCCCTATAACCCTAAATAATGTTACGATCTAAAAAACTTCTATGAATTTTTCATGCAGATTTTCTCACTTGTGCGCCATTTGTGCAAGTCTGTGAATACTAAGAGTGGGTGTGAGAAAACCCAGAGCTAAGTAAAAATAACTGGGGAAGACTGGGAAAAATCCACCACAGCGCTAACTGACAATATAAATACTTCTCTAGTCCCACATATGGTTGAGAAACCTACCCTCAAGCCACTAGACTGCATTCCCTCTCTCAATCCATGCATCCTAGCGAATTTTGTGAAGCAGTGGAACAGCCTTGCTGCCCACAATCAAACTCAATTGTGTTCTTTAGGTCTCTTCCTACTTGCACCATAAATAAAAAAACTGCATGTTTCAAACAAGCCGAGTCATCAAATGCTTTAAAGAGTTAAGTACATGAGTAGAAGAGTGGCTACAAAAAATAGAGAGGCCAGAAAAGAAAAATTATGCATTTTCTGTGGAGGCCATTGAAACAAGATGCAGTGTTGGTAAAGAAGGAAGCACTAATACAGCAGCAGCTGCAGAGCAAAGGGTTCAGTTTCATGAAGTTATTGTTAGTTCTACCATCATGCCAAAGCCACCAGCAAGCCACACCAGAGGTCAGCTGAGGATCTCCGTACAGGAACTATAAAGATAATAAATAATTGGAAATAATTGATTTGAAGGAAACTGGTATTGGTTTGAGCTTTGACCTGAATCTACCTAGACCTTTACCTATAGCAAGATAACCTCAGAGACACAAGACTTTTAAACTAAAGGGATAAGTTTTATCAAAAAAATGTAAGAAACTCAGCTTTCAAAGCGTAAAAAAATTCAAAGCGACTGCATCAGACAGATAAAAAATATAACGGTCTCATAAACAACTCTGCCCTCTGCCCACTGTGTCCTTGGAGACAGATCCTTGCTTGTAGGCATTGCTTTGGATAACTCAGTGACTTTCTGAACTGCGCTGAACTTTGCCAGTCTCCTCTGATCCCAAGGAAGTTTATTCTGTTGTTTCAGAGACCTGCTGTCTGCTCTGAGCAGTCTCTTAGCCCCTCTAGGCTGCAGCCTCCCAGGTCTGCACTGGGACTCTCCTCCTGTCAAACCTTACAGCCCTGGAACCTGTTCCCAAAATAGGCCTCAGGCTTCTTGCTCCCCAGAGATGAACCCACTCCCCTGTTGTCATTTCCAAGGGCTCTCCTTTTACAGCTACTTCTTGAAGGGACACAGAATGCAAGTGAGAACACTCACCCAAAACAAATACCATCTGTCACATTTGGGAATTTTAATTTGTGCATGCATTGACCTGAGACAAGCTCTGTAGGCAAGAACTGAACTAGATGCAGTAATAAATTTGCTTCCCCTAAGCTACTTTCTTCAGATCTTCTAATAAATACAAGAAGAAAACAGTTTCTGCAGACCTTATATTCTACAATAGGATGAGTTATCTTTGAAACAAACAAGTCACATAGGCTTTGATGGAAGTACTGGGGCCCAGATGTCCCCATCCATCCCATTAAAAAGGCAAAGTTACACCACAGTTACTCTAAAAATACCAGCATAGAACACATTGATCATATGATGAAGAATATGCTATGCTGATAATGTAACAGGCACACATCTAGTGGGTGCATTGAGAGTCCTTACGACACAGCTTGAGAATCAAATGGTCTTGTCACGTGGCCGAATCTGCACCCATCACTTGAACTGCAGTTGTAGGGTGGCTGTCATGTCATCCATCAGTTGTGTGATAGGGATGGGAGGAGGATAGATAGCAAGGGTACTGATGATGATGGGAAATAATGATAGGCTGATGTGGAACATACTGGCAGCACAAGTTTGTATTCTGCCTATAGTCCACTGACTCTTGTCTTCTGAGTGGCCACTGACAAGGAAAGTGGTGGGAGATTAATTGTTCTGGCATGACAGATCTGGCCTGCACAATGGAAGATTCTTGCCCTTCCCCATAGTGAGACTGAATGTGCAAGAATTCAGTTTGAATTCCTCATACTGTATTCAATCTCAGCTGTTCCCCATTAGGCTCTGAATTCAATAGAGATACAAAGTAAGGAAAAAGCCCGGTTGCACCAAATCACAGAAAAGGAAGATCCTCCGGATTCAGGAGCCAGATGCTAATAGCTCTGGGAAAGATCTGTCATGAACTTCCTGCTCCCAAATACAATGAAAGATACCATCATTTTGGAGGCACCGGGATGAGGAAGCCAGTTGTTTTTTGGGAAGTTTTACTTGGGGTATACCTAAATAGTCCTTAAATTAGAAGCCTAAACCTTAGGCACATTCTGCTCCAGCCTGTGGGCAATGACGACCTACTTGAGTTTAAATGTTTTCAAGCTCAGGCTGGCCAAAAGTCTGTACCTAATGCTGCATGAGTTTGAATCTCTTTCCAGATAGAACCTCCACCTTTTTCTAGAAAGCCATACTCTGATTTCACACCATTGAACTGAATTACAAAGAGATAGCAACTTCTATTATCAATTACTGGCAACTGAAATATCTTCAGCAACCAATCCAATTGAACCTTTAGCAATCAATCAAATCTTTTTCAACAACTGTGGGCATCTGGATCTTCATTCACTTAAAAAAAAATAATAAAAATGTAGCAGTAGTAAAACAAAAAGGTGACACAAGATCACGCAGGAAACTCCACAAAGAGGATTCACACAAAAATGGAACACCAGTGGAAAAGCAAAGCTAGTCAAAAATGCCACTGAAGTAACAGCTCCAGTAAACGATCTGCAAGTCCTGAGAAAGGAAGTTGCTGATTGTGTCAACTTCATACTCCAAAATAAAGATATAGGAATATGTCAATAATGTTGATGTAAAAGGGAACTGTACCTTGAATTTAGGTATCAGGTTATCACCTGATAACCACAACATAAATTAGACTGAGACCTGGATAGCTACTGCCATTCCGTTTACAGTAACAACCCTATAAACACTCAGATGTAATAGACAGATTTTAGCTGCTAGTTTTGACAAAACATTTCCAAGACCAGCTACCAGTGATAAGCTTTTAGGTAGGACATGTAAGAAAAAAAGTCACCTAAAATTCAGGTGCTACTTCAGACAAACCTTTTAACATAACAGTCATATGATGACACTGAGCCAGCTTGCATCATGAATGACAATAGATGATTTGGATAGTCTGCAAGCTATTTACTCTTCTCATCTGTTTTTGATATTGGATATATTATGTTATGACCAACCACAGCAGAACAAATGTTTTACTAGTGTACCTCTTCAAACAAGTATGGTGACATTAACTATTTAAGAACTCAAAAAAAAAAATAGTCAGATATATCAGTTTTGATCATGATATGCTATTTGTCAATTTTTAATTAATTTTCCATAATATTCTTTCTGACTCTAGCAAAACAGCTATGAACATGAATCCACAATATTCAACTGCCTCCTCTTTACACAATTACAATACCAGGTGACAAATTTGACAGCTATATCAACATTACAGCCAGAAGTGGTACAAATGTCCCTTCAGCTAGGACTGCTTTTTTTTTTTTTTGTTGCCCTTTATATTGCACAGGAAGTCAAAGAAATTCTGAGATTCTGTACCTCTGGCAATGAAAAATTACTGACTCATCCAGCCATTTCTTAAATCTCCAGCAAATTCTCAGTACAGAAATCAGGCAGGTGGTGTGGCTATCCACCTCTCATTAATCTGCCCTCTGGCATGTGTCAGTGCTCTGAAAGAATTTTGTATTATGCTTTAATAAAGCCTTTCAAGTTACATTGAATGTGCAAGTGATTTTTCACTGAAGGAGGTTTGTGTGGTGATCCCTAGACATGGGCAAATAATCTTTTCCTTGAATATATTTTAAAGAGTAGCTAGCTTCAACAATTCAAGAGTGATATTTTGACATCACTCAAACTCATGTTACTAGATTTGTTTGATCTTTAAAGGACGGCAAACAACACACACAATCACATTTAGAAATTTAAATGAACCAACCCCTCTAAGTTATTGCGCCTATGTTCATTGACCTACAAATTCCAAAGTAATAAACGAGTAAGAAACAGGGCTGAATTGGATAGCAAAAAAAGCTAGCTCCCTCAATTGAAACTCTGAGGAATAAATCGAGGGTAAAGTTTTGTTGGTTTTTTTTGTTTGTTTGTTTGTTCTGTTTTTAATTTCCACAGCTGCTTCTTTATTAAACAACTATATCAGTATCTCAAAATAGTAAAATATCTGTCAGAGGGAGGGAGATGAGGAGAGGATTCTCCCCAGTATCTCCACGGGGATCCATATGCTATTTATAGTTCATCTTTGGACTTCCCTAAACCTAACGTAACATCTATTTTTATCTTCTTTCTATATCATTAACTGGGTCCTGCTAGAAGAACCTTAATGGCACTGTTTAGAAATGTTCCACTCCCATGATTTTCCTTATTAGAACCATTGCCCTCTGCAGAATTATTGGTGTGACTCTAATTATCATGCAGTGCCTTCAGTTAGAGAAACCATAGTTGCCCTAGTTAAAAAAAAAATCCTGACTCTCATCACATAAAAAATTAATAAAGCCTCAGTATTAATTCTCATTATGTCTGCTCATTTCCAATACAAATTATGTTTGACATCGAGAAAGGGGAAGTGTGAAATCACAAAAGCTGTGCAAATTCAAATGTCTATGACACACACAAATGAAGTGCCAGATAAATTGCCCTGACAAACTCCAGTGCTTCAGAGAGGACATGTCTTTTACTCCTGATAGTGCACGGGCAGCCTGCCTGGCTTATGTAGTAGAGAAAAAGCAGTTCATTTTTTATAGTATGAGAACCATCTTAAGAAAGGTATAACCATTTAGCACATCTGCCAAGAAGAAACAATAGAAGGAAGGATTTTGAAAATCTATTATATTTACTAGTCTGCAATTATATTTTCTTTAACAGGTACAGTGCAGGACAAAAATATTCTGTCAATTCACTGTAGATTAAAATCAATAAGTAAGTTCATTAACTCAATTCTACTTTCTTTGTAGATTTTGAGGAACTATATAGCTACATCTGAGTCTTTGCTGTCTCTCTCTTAAACATGTTTTGTCATTCTTCATAAATTAAATAGTTAACAAATTTTGTGCTTACTCAACAGAAGTATATCAGGTCACATCATGGCAGTCAGAATGTTGATTGTGTAAAACTGTGTCATTTTAACTTTACAATAGCTAAATGAAACAACACATAACTACGCATCCTAAAGGCCCTTCAACATCTTAGGCACATGTAACCTAGAAACTATGACAACTGATACTTCTGTCTTTTCATATTCTTTATGACCAAATCCTTGAATAAATTCATTTCTAGAGTTCTCCTCTTTTTCCTGTGCTAGATTTACTGTATTGAAAAAAAAAAATCAATGAATGAATTTTTCTTAATATATGATCTGAAGTCTGAATTAGGAAAACACTTGTTTTTCTGGCTTCATTCCTCGATGAAGTAGAAAGTAGAAGTTTCAAAAGATCTCCACTTTCCAGTATCTAATTTCTTGTAAAAGTCAGCAAAGCACTGTATCCAATACAGTGTCTTGTTAAGCTAATGCTACTGGTTGACAGCATGAGCAAGCAGCTCTTAGCCACCTGGAAAGATTTGTTTATCAATGAGACACTCAAACTAAGTAACACCCAATCAACTGCTCTACCAAAATTTGCTTTGGAAATGAGGGAGACAGAAAAAAAACAACAAAACAAAACATTACTTAGACAGTACTTACTCTCAGAGCATCACAAAGTACACGCAGTTTGATGTGTGGCTGGGCCACTATCATCCATTGTTTTGCTTTCCATAGTTCAAACTGCATTATCAGGCACAGGTTCCTTCCCATCCACATCTTAAATCAGTATGTCTCTCCCAGCTCCATCATTTTACTTTCTCTCTTTGTTACAGGGGACATTGATCTTATCTGAACTTTCTTGAAAAAACATGGCCAAGTGTTACCTTTTATGTTCAATCTGACAACATGCCCTGAAAACCCCATAGAAAAAACAGTTCCAAAAAAATTATACCTGATCTTACAATTAGATAACTTCATCTTGAAAAACTTTCATCTACATATCTTTTAATTGTTCATTTGACATAAAATGGAACTTTAGGCATATATGTCACTTAATCTTCTCCTCTCCTACAGAAAGTACTAAAAGCACCCCAAAATAGCTCCTTTATGTACGACTCTGGTAACAGCAGTCAGATGTACTTGATCTCTGTCCCATCAATTAATGTCCTATTGGACAGGTATTCATTATGCAACCCTGTGAACCATACAGAGGTCTGAAAATGACAACAAAATTCAACTAAATGGGTGTAAAGTTTTTACGGTGCACTTTGGATGGAAATATTTCACTGTTTCCTTTAAACAACAAACTGCTCAGAGGACAGCTATTCATTATACTATGGATAAAAAGAATCAGTGGGATTAAAAAAAAAAAAACAAAGTTTAATATCACAACACTTTAGACGTCACATCAACAGGAATTCAAGAAAATTAAAATGAGAAGAACAGAAAAAGCTTTCTTCTCTTACTAATCTGATGCATGAAGTATTCCCATTCTCAAACTTCGGTTTGTAAAAGGTTCTGTCCACATAGCTGAAGATCACTGCTGAGACTGTCCTATATATACAGAGTGGCAGAAGAGCTGTATTTTTTCATTATTTTAGCTCCCGTATAAGCATAAGGGGTCTAAATCTTATGTATTACATTTGATTACAACATTCCTAGCAAAGAAAAGTGAATTATTTCTATTTAGAGGAATTTATCTGGAAAGGTTTCTTTTCATTTCACATCAGAAGCAACCTTGTAATTATCTCTGACAGTTTCAGTCAGATATGCAACAGGAAAATCCCTATTATTCTCCCCAGAAATGCAGCTGAAGATTTTTTCTCCGGATGTCCTTTAAGTGAAGATTTGACTTCACTCAACATATTCCTACCAATAAAGCCAGGATTTCACCCATTAATTAATCAGAAATTGTAATACCTGCATATGATAGTGCTTAGAATTAAGTTTGTTATATGAGAATAAATAAAAGGGAATAAAATGAAATCTTGAGGACAAAATATGGGATTGTCAGGTATAAATTACAAATGCTGCAGAATTTAACCAGTCTATTTTCATTTAATATTTGTAGTCTCTTTGATATCCTCATGTGGAAGATGTAAAGAAAGAGAGTATTATACACTATATAGTGTGTATATATATTTGTTATTTATGCCTGTATTGTGCATGATATTGTTAAGAGATATGCTTGTTATTATTCTGAGGGGCATACTATTAAATGGATCCTATTGAAATGTTTTTTCTTCAAAATTTGTGGATTCTATTAAAATTGCTGGGATTTTTTCTATTTGTCATTTATTCCTAGAGAAAGTGAGTCCAAGTATTCTTACTGTACCACTAGTTCCCTATTGTGACAATTACACTAACTTCATGGGTTTGAACAGTACAAAAACAAGTTATCCTAAACTGGCTTTAATTTGAAATACATGAGTCATTGCAATATCAGCAGCAGTTTATAAAACCAGTGTAAGGGAGGTTACCTAATACTTGTTTATTTTTAAATAATCTAACATAGTCAGTTGTTTCACCCTCTAAGGACAGTGCTTTTGCCAAGCATTTTCGCATAGAAATGTATACACATAAATCTGTACCACTTTTAGGGCCCTATTTCCCCAAAAGTTCACAACAGATGCTGAGGGCTGAAGAAGGCGGTGTTGTGATATAGTTTCAGGTAATTGCCATAAATGCTTTATTATTCACATTCTGAGCTGCATAACAGAAAGAAAAAAAAATTAAGTATAAATTCTTCAACCTTCATAGCATCTGCATCAAAATCAGAGGCAAATGTAAATTTGCCTAAATTAGTGCAAACTGTTTTCTACCAAGCCTCTCTCTGTGTGTTTTCTCTGCTTAGATTCCATCAGACATTTCATAGGTATCCTTCATTGTTATTAGTGAGTTCAGTATGATCAAGTAAGTAAATATTGGGAATCGTGACCACTTATCCACTGCTTTACTTGCATTCTACATTCATAAACAGTTATATCAACAACTGAAGTTGTATATTACAGAGCTAGACACCAACACTCACACACCTACCTTCTGAGAATCCTCCAGCCTTAACAGTTGCAGCCCCAGCCTTACTTTGAAGCTGTGGGTCATTAGAAAAAAAAAAATGACTTTGCAGTTGCAACAATTTAATTGAACACAGTTGTTAATAAATAGCATAGAAGTGTTACAGCTTGTGACTATGTTTAATTTTTCAGTAAATTTCTACCATTTCTAATTTCTAGCAATTCTTTGCTTCTGGTATTTTATATTACTTGCAAATGTTCACAGTAATAAATTACCCTAAATCACAGCTTTTTCTTTAAATGTTCACTGACTGCTGTTTCTTCTATCTTAATTCTCAGTATTTCCTCTTCATTTCTCCAAATCCAACAGGTTTCCCTAACCCTACATCCTCCTCTGCCTACATTTTCATATTACTCTGAAAATATTCTACACAGTTCTAATACTGAAAAAGTAGCAAGTAAGTTATGCAAAATGATATCCTCACCTGATCAGGTACCACATCTCCAGACTATTTTTCTTTCAGGAAGCACTAAACCTTCCAACTGAACTTTGAGTATTTTTCCTAGAAAAATATTGCCACTATTTTCCTCATACTGCCTGTTCTTTAAGGACTGCTATTTTAAACAGAGTAATATTCCATTTAGCTTATTGTTCCTTCTTTGCTTTATTTTAAATGTTGCATTAAAAATAAAATGTTACAGAAAGAGTTCCTAATGAAACTTTTAGCTTTTCCCTTATATAAAAATCTCATGTACTAAACGATGCACAATTCTTAAATAAGAATAGCACGATCATGTAATTACCAACTGTACCATAATAAAGAGATCCAATGAAATAGAACAAAGTTCACATGAACAACCACAAAGGTAGTATTCCCTAATATCTGAGAAGATAACTTCAGAGTCAAAATTTTGTTTGCTTTGGAAGGAAGGTCTCCTTACTAGAGTGGAAGATAAGACAGTATGTTATATGCTCAGTCTGGAAGAACAGAAAGAAGGAATTAAATAGGTCTTCTTCTACCCCTTTCCCTCTTCTTTTACCATGTAAGAAGCCTCAGGAAAAAAATGGATGTGTTGTCATATCAAGCAATCAATTATGAATCAAACAATCACACTTTACTTTCAGCATCATTCCTTTCTGCTGTAGGTGCTCTTGCAGGGCCTGCATGTTTCCAATGCACACTGTTCCAGCACAGCAGCAGCATGGACTTGTTTTCCTTATATTCACTCATTTTTGGCAGGCTACTAAAATCTCTCTTAGAAATGCAAATGAAAGAAGGGAAATAGTAATTGGTAGTGTTTTATACAAATGACCTGCCTCTAGCTGCAGGTCTTTGACCCTGACAAATTTCAAAGGTTGCTGAAAACAAGAAGGTAT
>WBMW01001857.1:15046-45146 GCA_013396635.1 Penelope pileata
GGGGGGGGGGCGGATATTACAGATTATTACAAATTTACTACGTAATGGTAAATGTTACACAATCTAAGGAGACAATTCACTACCAGCCTCCCAATAATGATTCCACACTTCTTATTTTGTTTCTTTCCTAACAAAATTAATGAATTTTTCAATTCTTAGCATATGCCTACATCACAGATAGAGAGAACTCAACCTTTCGATGTGACAGTCATGCATGCACCTGGTGTAATAAATATGCTTTTTGTCATAATAACTGTCCAACAAAATTTTCTCTATTCTGCAATTGTTATTTTATGCTTAACAAATGGGGTCTACTTGAGGCTTCTTTTATGAGTTGAACACTTTTCCAAGCATCAATATTTTTTTGGTGTGTGTATGTATATACATTTCTCAAAATGCTGACAGCAGGCTTCTTACAGCTGCTCTTACAATGGTTAGTAAAAAAAAACCCTATACTCTATGAGCACCAGGAATGCACATGGATATCATACAAAGCTTATTCCACATCCCTAAAATAATCTCACAAATGCAATTACCACTTTTTATTAATATGTTGTTACTTTAGTTATCCATTGAAAAAATCTTTCTGCATATTCTACTTACACTTCTTGCCAATTGCCCTGGTTCCTATTACAGGAAAAACAAGCCTATCTGAAGAAGCTTTTCAAGTTAAATCCCAAGTCATGTTTAAGTAAAAATGACTTAAGCCCTAAAATGCATGCTACAGATCTTTTTTTTTTTTTTTTTTTTAAGCTGAAAGCAGACAGGGAGAAGATAGTTGCTGCTGGACCATTAACATTTATGTTAATTTTTAACTTCATACCCAAAACACTGACTAGATTGCTTTCTATACTGCACACTTAGTCTGCAGTTTTATGTATGAAAAGTCACTATATAAAAATAATTGTTTCATTCAATTTCCAGAATCTGTTTTGCAGTATTAATCCAACTTTAATACAAAAAATCCTTACTTTTATCAACCTGTAAGCATCATTGGAACATTTAAAAATCCTTTTCAAATTATGCTACATGCAGTGTCACTAACATTAAAAGACTTAGCACACATACTTAAAGAAATGTTTAAAAAAAGAAAATGAAGTACTGCTCAAGTGAATTCAAGATATTGTTTTGGATATCAAATCGCTCTTACTGAAACTTAATACATCAGATAGGAAGAAGACATTCATACCTCCAAAACAAAGTCATCATTTGACCCAACTTAACAGGGACACTGAAAAATGAACTCAGAATTCTGCATTTGTATTACTAAATATGAGAAGACCAGGACCACAGTATTTAGAACAGTAGACAGTCCCATTTCTCCACCCTATTCAAGTCCATCTGAATAGCAGCATAACTGTTTTATCAACCCCTCTTTCTCAATCTTGTATTATCTGCAAGCTTGCAGAGGTCCACTCTCTTTCCATACCTAAGCCATCAATGAAGATGCTAAGCAGTACTCGTCCTAGTATTGACCTTTGGTACACCACCAGTGTCTGGTCTCCAGCTGGAATTCATGCTGCTGTCAAAAAACTATTAAGCTCAGCAGTTCAGCTAGTTTTCAATCTATCTCGCAGCCCACTTTTCTAGTCAGTACTTCATAAGTTTTTCTAAAGGATGCAATTGGGAGACTACATACAAAGTCTTACTAAAATCAAGATAAACAACATCCACTGGTCTCCTCTCATCTACTCAGCCAATCATCCTTTAACAGCTTTTGAATAAGGTTACCCTTAGTCAAGCATGGTATTTATTCCCTTCATATATCCACACCAACTACTCCCAGTCACCTTCTGTCTTTAATTCGTTTAGAAATGGTTTCCCTGATTATTCGCTCCATGGCTTCCCAGGAACTGAGGCAAGGCTGACCAGTCTGCAGCTCCATTTTTTTTGGCCTTTCATGAGGGTAAGAAGGATATTTGCTTTTTTCCATTCCTTAGAAATGACCCACAAACACAATGACCTTTCAGAAATAATTATGAGTAGCTTTGCAAGGATATCAAGCCAACTCCATCAGCACTTGCTGAGTCAGGTCCAGGTCAGGACTTGCGTGTGCCCAGTTTGTTTAAATCTTCCCTAACCTAACTGTCCTCCACAAAGGGCAAGTCTTCTTGCTTCAGACTTTCTCACTGGTGCCAGAGGCCAGCAAGAGAGATCAGTTTAAGAGAACACAGCTTAAACAAAAATAAGTATTTACAAACACGAGAAAAATAAAGAGTGGGTCAAAATGAGATCCCCTCTGTACTGACAAAGTGGAAAACAGCATTTTCCTCCAGGAAAAGAAAAAAAAAAAAAAAAAAGATTCCTCCAGCAGTAATTGTTTTTATGTTATCAGAATAATAATAATTAAAGTATTAACATTTTTCAAATAGCAAGCACCCAAGATATCAGAATCAGGAAACATGAAACAGACTGAAAAATTGTATCTTATAAGGGCTCCACTATCAAGGCATAACAGGTCAAAAATGAAAGGTAGAATAAAATGGTTTCTTTTCATTTTCTATAACGTCTTATTCTTTGAAGAATCACATGAGAATGAAGTACAAACACGAAAAAAGATTCTACTCAATTCAAAATAAAGCATAAACTAAAAAGCCTTAATTTTTCCCTTACAATTTGTTTGATATAGAGCGAGCTATCACAAATAAATAGACTTGGGTTATTTTCCACTTGTGGAACAGAACATTCACTTATGATACCTTTACAGGACACAATGTTGTTTGCCAAGTTCATCTGCTAAGATGTTTTTCTTTCCAGAAAGCATAAAGTAAACAAAAACCTCCCCCATGGTTATGATATGTTGATTAACCTAGAATTTCCAGAATCTAGTAGCTTGCCAGCAGAAAAGACTAAAATTCTGAACTGACTTCAGTAAGGCTCCCCATTCCATATGTTAGGTATCTTTAATAAGCATTGAAGCGCTATTAGGTATCCATATTTGTACATTCCAAATATGGCTACCTAATAGTCATTAGGTGGTCATTAGGTTTGATAGTCACTAGGAGTTAAGTCAGCTTAAGAGTAATTTTTTCAAGTGCATTACAATTACCACTTCAGTGTTGGACAGGTATGCTTAATCCAGGGTTAAGATGAATGAGGTTTAGTTAAGCTACAATGAGTTTCACTTTACTATGGTTAGATTGCTGCTGTTACTTTCAATGGTGTATTAAAACTATCTGAAGTATGTCTGACTATATTCCACTGAAGTACAGACTGTGGACCATTGAGATTCAGACAAACATGATGATCAGGACTTCTCTCATAGCTTTACTATCTTATGACACTTACGGACTAAGGCACAATTAAAGCAAAACTCAATTAATTTATAATTACCCAGCAATAATGATTATGTTTTCTTTTCCTCTGAACATCTGTCAGGAAATGTTTTCATCTTCACTGAACATTAGTCAAACACCTGCTTCTCTGAGCTGTGAAGCTGTGGGGAATTATTCTCCAACAGGGGGTTTAACATGTGCTGAAGTGAGAATAAGTATCTGTGCTTTTATTAACCAGGAAGAATATGATAATACAAGAAAGCAGCTAACACTTCTTGGAAGTTGAAACGTAAACATAAATTTCTCTTTCAAACTAAATGAGATGAGCCACATGAAGCCATTTCAAAATAGATATCAAGACCCAATGGCAATGTTTTTGATCTACAAGAAAGTGCAGTGTCATTTATCTTCACATTTCAGTAGATAAAATGCTTTCTACTTTTTCTTGGCTATTATTTGATATGTGCAATTCAGTGCAGAGCTGCTATTCTCATTTCAAATTTAAAAATGTTGCCTTGCCTTTAAAAGAAATAGCCAATTATTTGGATTGAAAATAGATAAAATGTATGTAATTAAACTTACAACATATTACTATTTTTGTTAATTAAAAACTTAAAAACTATTAATGTCAATAAATGGTGACACGGTATGAACTCAAACATGGGTTTCTTATGTTTCACACATTCTAAGGTTTGTACTACATACCGGCCAACTGGAAGCTGAGGGTCAGTCCTGTCACTGCTCTAACCTAAATGAAGTCATGGCAAAGGCAGAGACCACCACCTGATGGTATGTTATTTAGTAACAGTTACATCAGTATTAGCCTCTGTTCATTAGATATATGCTCAAAGTAGGTTCATTTCCCAGCAGTTATAGCATTATCAGTGTCAATTTCTAGAGACCAATACGGATCTTGAAAACAGAGAAACAGAGAACCACAGTATGCATAAATGTTAATACAGTTGAGTAAATGATGCTGTAAAAGCAGTGAATCAATCTGAATATGAGAGAGACTGAGATAAACTAAGTAAAGAAATTAACAAGCTGTAATACGTGGCTTGTATCCTATTTACTGACAGGGACAGCTTAGCATATATACAGGATATACATATTTCATGCCACAAATCACAATATATTTTAGTCAGAATTATTCACTATGAATTAACAGGTTACTTCAGTCGCATTTACTCTCAGTCACCAGAGTGCTAAGCTCACTGCTTAAAGGTAGCTTAAGTGACTGATCCCTTTCTTCACTGAGTCTGCCTAACGCTTGATTTTTATTGTAGACCTCTTAATAATAAATGCAAAACTCAAAGCCCGCAATTAAACATAGTTCTATAATTCAACTAAGAAGTAGATACCATATTATCTAAGCCTAGCTTCCATCATGAGATTTATTCTAGCATCATGCATGCATAAGCTACTCATTTAACCATACGAAAAATAAGTCTCCTGTATCTCCACTCAAACCACAAGAATATATGGATCTATGTCGGATGTGAGGATTTAATTTTACAAATCAAACTGCCAACTGAGTTGCATTCAGTACATCTCCCAAAGACTTGCATAAAGATTGAACTCATTTTTACATCGACGTGGTTGAATTCCCAGAGATAACAGCTTGAGTCTCACTAATATGCATGGTTTATCCTGCTGAGACAGAGAACAAATTCTGTGGCTTCACTCAGCAATGAGACTGTTTTGCAATAATAGCTACAGCTAGTATCTAACTGATACTGACATAGACTAGATTCTGCACTAATGTTAAAAATCACTGTGATCGTCTAAGCAACGACTGAAACTAAACTTCCAAAATCTCGGAACCTGTAGTTCAGGTGTCCTTGGCACCTACTGATACATTATTTCTACTTTAATAAAAAGGGAAAAATAATATTGTTTTCAATAAATAATTGAGTAGGGTTCAAATTCCGGCAAGATCAAAACAGAAAGCTACAGGGATTTTAGAATCAAATGGATAAGGGCTAATAAGCACCCATCATTTATACTGCCATATTGACATTTAGAGTGGTCACCATTGTTTGTGAATTCCTGGACAATAAAGGAACAAATCCTAAGATAAATGACTTGAGGTTTCTCATAAAAGCAGTCAGTCTCCTCTAACAACTCTCCCAAAATAAAAATGCCTCAAAATAAAATAGACAGAAAGATATACGCACACATTCTAGAACTAGCAAAGATGGATAAATAACGCTGAAGTCAGTGATGGCTGAAAAAAAAAGAAACCATTAATATGGCAACTAAATATTTGGAGAAAAGAACTTCCATCTCTTAAGCTATACTGTGAGGGAAATAACTGACTAATTTGCTGCTCTTGCCCTAAACCCTCAAAGACAACAGCCATAAGAGCTGACTCAGTCCAAAAGTGTAGTGGCTGATAACTAAAACATCCATGACATTGATCACACATTGAAGAGTAGAATATATAAGAATGTCAGCTACTGAGAGAAGAGCAGATGCACCACTCTGTCAATATTGAAACCTTAATATTTAAAAAAGTACATACCTGTATGGAAGCTTACATTTTCCAGGTGTATTGCTTCTGTGTACAATCCATTGGGCTGGGCAAGCATTCCTGTACCTGAAGTCAGAGAATTGAGACCCTTCAGTTCATAAATACACATTTACACACAGTGTACAGGAAACTTAAGACTCGCACTTCTCCCTTATAGACTTCATGAGGTATAAAGAAATTTGAAGCTAAGGGGAAAGCTGGAAAAAAGTAGAATCTACATGGGAACATCCCTGTTACAAAGGCTTTTAGATAGACAAATCTTTCCTTAAGTGTTCATTCTTGTTCAATTGTCATTTTCTCTCAATCAATAAATTACCAAAGTAAGAAATAAGTCATAGGTATAAAACATACCCAGAACACTACTTTTTCAAAATGCTTTGTAAATGGTCTGTATAGAAGTTCCTGTGTGTGTCAATGAGTGAAATTGGTTATAAAAATATGAATGTCCTGTTACTATACTCAGCACTGGTATCTTTGACTAGTCATAGCATTACACTCTACTGCGTATCTGGAATACATAGTTTGAACATTTCTGGTGCAAATTACAGAACTTCTCTCACTGAACCTCTCAAAAGAGACAAATATTGAATAGCTTAATTCAAAACCAAGTAGACATTATGGCCATTATGACACCTGAGCTGTGTATATTCATCACTGTTTTTAGGGTCTTCGTCTATGACTTAATGGAAACCTTGTGATCATGAAACACAGAATACATGCACAAGTGCACTAGGAGGTTTGATCCCAAAACTGTAAAGTAACTGTTCTAGCTCTTTCAGCCTTAAAAAGCATACAGATTTTAAAAATAAATAAATAAATAAAATGAAGAAAGGTAATGCATGAAGCATGTGGCAAAGTTCAAATTCTTTTAGAAATTTCATGTAAAAGTATAAAGACAAAAGATATTGCCTTCTAAACGACAAAAGGCTCTAACTGATGGCAAGTGCACACCAAGTAAACATTGAGACAAGCTTAAAGCTTACAAAGAAAAACACAGCCATCACCAGCAGTAATTGTAATTTAAATATTTTTTTCTTAAATCTCTTTGTAGATTTCTCCTTGGTACTCAAACTCACCTTTTCTTGAGCATGGTCCATCTAAGTCAGAAATGCATACAAAAGCAAAATACTATATATAACTGATGTTTAACTGCAAGAAGTTAGAGTGTGAAACTAATACTTCATCTTCAGTCAAAAAAATCACCCTATTTGAAGGATGTGGGAAGGAAACTAAAAGCAAATTTGAACAACCTTAGGAACTGAGCTGTTGATAAACAGATAGTTGTGACCATATACAGACTACCAGAATAAAAAGTGCTTTATCTCTGTTTTTGAGAAATCTCAAACACAAGACAATTGTAAATAATGCATACATCAGCAGACCTAACTCTGGAATCAAAAAGGCATCCTCAAGAAAACAGATCCTAATAATCTTAGAGAAAAAGTTTTGTCTCCTTTCAATGCAAACAGATATTTAGCTAAATACTACTACTGCTGAAATATCGACATGGTGATCTTATGATGCATGCATTAATTCACAGAATCATAGAATGGCTTAGGTTGGAAGAGACCTTAGAGATGATCTAGCTCCAACCCCCCTATCATAGACAGGGCTGACACCCACTAGATCAGGCTGCCCAGAGCCCCATCCAAACTGGCCTTGAACGCCTCCAGAGATGGGGCATTCACAACTTCTCTGGACAACCTGTTCCAGTGGCTTACCATGCTCTGAGCAAAAAACTTCCTCCTAACATCTAATGCAAATCTCCCCTCTTTTTCTTTAAAACCATTCCCTCACATCCTATCACTATTAAACTGTGTAAAAAGTCAGTCTCCCTCCTGCTTGTAGGCTCCCTTCAAAACTGGAAGGCTGCAATGAGGTCTCCCTGGAGCCTTCTCTTCTCCAAACTGAACAAGCCCAGAGCATTAATATTACTGTATACAGAAAGGAAAAGCATTTGAAATTTTGGAAAACTCTTGTTTGCTTACATAGCATACTGTTGTTACACTATCGGACATAAATAGGAAACTATGTTAGGAAATTCTGAAACATTAGGAGAATTGTTAGGAATTCTGAAAAAATGTAAGATCAGAGTAGCATAAAATTAATAGATTCTCATACATACAGTAATATGGAAAACCATAGGTACAACACAATGTATTGTTCTGGTGCACACTTTGAAACCTAAGTCTTCCCTAGACAAACATTTCGTAGACTCTAGAGCAGGAAACTTTCTCTGAACTCAGTATGATGCTCTTTGTCTATTTTGGGGAGTTTCCCCAAAGGAATTCGTGTGGCTGCTGGGTAGGACTAAATATCCTTTGAAACCTTCTGTAATAAGACATGGTTTTCTTTATTATTCAGTGATTGAGTGTGTGGCAAGATAAAAAAGTGACAGATTTCAAATCAAGACAACATGGAAACCTGTTGCTACTCATTGCTACTTTTCGTTAATAAAAACATCCCAGTTAAAATGGACAATGATTTCATGAATCATTCTTTAGCCTTACTGCTGTCCAGCAAACAGTCATAACCAATCTATTGCCTTATGTGTAGGCAGCCATTCCTACTCCTTCCAGATAGATACATTTAAAGTTATATCATTCACATTCTATATCAATCTAAAGTGGTTTTGGAAACCTCGAGATGCAAAAATATTATATGCAATAACAGAACATCAGCATCATCATTTTTATATTATGTTCAAGAATGTCTTGAGATTAAACTTCACAGTTGTTCTGATATGTAGTCTGCATATTGAAGAGTTTGTTCTTTTCAGCAGATGAAAATTAATGCTGATTCCTCAGAGATAAGAAGCAATTTGGACGAGCAAGCTAAAACAACAGGGGAAACCCAGGAAAAATTATAATCCTGTGCATTTCTTACTCTGCATTCAGAGTAATCTTTCATGCAGTTCTACTTTTAGGAATTTAATGGAATTTCTGATTTTTAATATGTTTGCATTAGAATCTACTGCTTTTGGAAAGGCTTCACTCCTTCTATAAGCCTTTCCATCTATTATTTACTGTTTAAGGATGACGTGTTGACTTCTGAGCAGCAACAAAATATATATATATTTTTTTTAACTTCTGAGAGCTTAAAAATAAATTTAAAAAAGGATATATAAAAGATAAAATTTGATGAAAAAGCAAATTGGTTGATAACAAAATTACATTTAGTTCTGTTTCCATTTCTTGTACATATGAAAGGCTTTTCTTTTTTAGAGAGATCTGAACGAATAGAGTCGAAGAGCATTCTATGCATAAGACATAGAGACAGGGATGAAATCAGTTGGAAACAAAGAAATTAAGTTGGCACCACTGGTAGAGAAGTTGCTGTGGAATAAATTGCATAAATGAAGAGATTAATGAATACTGTTGTGCCTTGTACTAGCACCATGCTTAGAAAATTCATTTACAACTGGCTTTTAAGCACAGACAACACTATTGCCGCATATTTCTGCAACTGCAAGATAAACTCTAAAGCAAACTAAAGCTGGATAAAACAGACTAAGGCAAAACAGTGATAATGGTGGTAAGAAAAACCATATTATACAGAATTAGCTCAAACTACTTTTTGAGGACTCTGTATGTCCACTGTAAAAGGGCTCACCACTCTCTCAGACAGCAGTAACTCCAAATTGTTGGCTATAGATCTCACTACTTGCCACAGAAAAGACAGGAAAATCTATGTTACGGTTTTCTAGCAAGGCAAACTACAGGTACCTCAGAAATAAAATGAGACAGAAATCAGCAAAAGACTTTTTTTTTTTTTTCCCCAAACCCCAGAATATGTCTGTCTTTATCAGAATAAAAAGACTTCAAGGGAGACCAACATCAAGTAAACACTGCAGTAAGAAAATGAAAATCTAGACTGGTTCACTATATAGAAGAGCAGAGCACCTGTGTTGATAAGATGCACCTTATCAGAAAGGAACAGCATGTTCTGGAACTAATATACATTCAGCATTTAGTCATGACTGAATAATGCCTTTTAAATGAATCCTGATGGCTCAGGCCAAGAAGACCAAGATCTCCAGTCAACCTCATAAGCAGATAAAGCTACGACTGGAACACCTTCATGTCAAGCCAACCATTACTTCGGTCACATTCTCCTTGGCTTCTAAAGGTTTCTTCCAGGCTCTTCAACAGATTTCATCCCTTCTTATTAGATATATAGCTGTCTGCAATGGTGTATGCATTTGTCTCTCCACAGAATATTATTGCAAAATGTTCACTTGAGAATGAAAAAGGGCATGAATAAGCTCTAGCCAGTTCAACAAATCATGGAATCACGGAACTGTTTCATTTGGAAGGGACCTTTTAAGGTCATCTAGTCCCACTCCCCTGCAATAAGCCGGGACATCTACAGCCAGACCAGGTTATTCAGAGCCCCGTCCAGCCTGACCTTGAACATCTCCAGGGATGGAACTTCCACCACCTCTCTGGGCAACCTGTTCTCATGCTTCACATAAGAAATCTTTTTCTTTTATCCCATCTAAATCTCCCGTTTTAGTTTGAAACCATTTCGAAAGGCGACAAAAGCCTACTACTCCATTGGTTCTTGCAACGCCGCTCCTACCATACAATTATGAAAGCAGAAAAATGAAGGTTGTACATTCATGTTCACTTTCAAAACTCTCACTAATATATACCAACCCAATCAGCAGTAGCATAAATTAACTTACCTCAGTTCACACTGAAATACATTTACCATATGCACGGTCAGTTATCAAGACAAAAAAGACGGAATAAGAGCAAATAAAGTACACAAGGTAATTTCTTAAACCACTATGCTTTTTCAGAACGAGATATATAAATACACTGACAAAAACAAATTTCACCAGCAAGTAAGAAGGAACTAAGAATATGTCCTGAATCTGACTTCTGATATTTGGGCTTGTGGTTTGGTTTGGTTTAAAAAATTCTTTCCATACACATGATGCCAGACAATTAATATAAACACCTAAACAAAACATTAATGTAACAGAAATAAAAGTAAACACTACAAAATAAAATTTAACTTAGTATTATAGATGACATGTTAAACCCACCTTATGACTACAATTATTATTCATATTACTGTATTGTTTAGGGATCCTACCAAATGACAAGGATTCCTAGATAAGAGTAGTGGAAATAAAACAAAACAAAAAAGAGAAACCTGTATTGTAGACCTTATAACCTAAACACTGGACAAAAGGAATGAGGAACACACTCAGAAGCATGAAAATATTAGCAAAAGCTAATCAGCATAATAAAAAAAGTCACATCAACAGCCCTAGAGAAACGCCTTTTGATCAGGCACACACATCCTAGATAACATTTATTTTATATTTAGAAAACATTCTTTGTCATATAAGAGCAAATGAAAAAATTTAAGCATCCATCAATCCTTAATCTATTAGGTAAAGATTCATTAGTTCTAGACTTTGTACAGTATCTAGTGACACCCATGTTAAAAATGGTCAGCTCAGCCTAACATCATTTGTTGATCATTACTGAATAACTGAAATAAAGTCATAAGAAAAATCATTTTTAAAAATGTTAGTGTACAATGTACTCCATCCAAGGCAAGAGGAAATACTGTTTGGCAGTTTAAGCCCATAAATATGAATTTATTCCTTCAGTATCACGATTTTATTCTCAAGTGAAATCAAATAAAGTTTTGTAGATGTTACAAAGTGATCACATATTTAAAAATATAAATTCATCACAGATCATTCTCCAGCACTAAGCTGAAGCAGCAAGGCAAACTCCTCCCACCAACTTCTCAGTTCCTTTCCAGCATCTTGGCTGGGCATAACAGATGTCAGATTCCTTCTATTCATGAAGAAGCAGGATGTCTGCTTTTTCGTCTCCTTCCATTCCTCCAGGCTGATACTGTTTGGAAAGACATCAGCAAACACAGTTGGCTTCTTTCGGAGACAGATCTTTTGTATACAGCTGAGCTGGACAGCAGTCTCCACACTAGTGCATCCTCACAGCGAACTATTCTTGCGGCTCTACTTGCAGTTGAGTAATCGAGCATTGTGCAGCTCTATTATAGCAAAAAATTTGCCAAAGAAAAAGAGCAGGAAGACGAAGATCAAGCTAAAATAAAAGACTCCAAGACTGAAGAAAAAGTCCTGTACAAGTCTGCATTCAGATTATGTCCCTATCACTTGTATAAGCTGCAAGTGTTAGTGTATTAAAAGTGCTAGTCAAACAAAGAAGACCTCTTTCACCTGGGCAAGAAATTTGTCATGGTGTGACCAGCAAGTACTCTCTTCGATTCAAATGCATTTCACAAATAAATAAATAAATAAATAAACTTAACAAAGGTGGGAGAAATATAAATTTACATTTTCATGAAAAATCAAAAATGGACATTTGCTGTCACTCAGTTTTCTGGTCAAGTAATAATCACTAATCATTACCAAAGAAATCAAAATACAGTAAGCAGAAAGGATTGAAAATGGTTCATCCAAAACCATGGCAGACCAGGCTCAGATGCAAGTAGGCAACAGGTCTAATGGAAGAGCATACCAACGTCATAATCTTCAGGAAAGACCAAGAGGAATCTAGAAGATTCTATTAAAATGCTGAGACTGGCAGATGTTTAGGACAATTAGAGGAAACGGGCTGAAGTCTGATAGGCTTATTAAACAAAGTGTAGGATAGGTGGGACTTCATCTCACCATGCTCAATAAAACACTTCATAAATACACTACAATTAAAAAAATATATCCTTAATCTGTAGAAAGGTGAAAAATCATGCAAAATTGAAAGTAAAACTTGTACATGTGTGTGTCAGCAATTATATAACATAAACCACTGTTTATCCCAGAGGAGATGGCTCCTTCCCTCAGCAGTGTCTCCTTAGGAGTCAGCCTAAGAACATGGAGATAATTTTAAGCAATTGTAAAGACATTTTGTTGTAAGTAACTGACACGCCTTTGTATCAATCCAAACTTATTTCAACTGAAGTGGCAATAGGATTCTGCCAACAAGTAAGCAGAGTAGAAGGCATAAACATGCAAAATAAAGGTTCCACTGAACAGCAAACACCATCAGCATCATGAGGTAATTATACTAAATACCAAAAGTGGTAAAGACCACTTTTTATTGCAAACACATTGTGGAAGGGATTCTCAGATTCCTGTAGTAATGCTGAAAGACCTCTGCCTCGAGAACTTAGATTCTGAAATAATCTTGTAAACAAAGAATACAACCAGTGATGCAGCAGACACTAGTGATTTTTTGCAGGCTTGGAAATTTTATGCTACCCTCTTACTTGTCTTGTGTGATGGCACATTTCATGCCTTTTAGAAATGAACAGAATACTATGAAGTCTAGTCCAACCTGTCTGTGGTTGACTTTTTTTTGTTTCAGTCCTGCTCCCTGAAAACTTTCAGTACATACAGTGGACCTTGAAATAAGTCTGCAGTCTGCAAAGAGAATTCTAGTGGTGCCTTCAGCAAATGGAATCTTTGTGAGTTTAAAGTAAACAACAAAGCAACAAAGTAAGTAAACAAAATAAAGTTTATGCCCTTTGACAGCCTTTTGCCAAGCCTCCATCAACAAGACAACAAATGAATATGTAATATAGTAACAGCCAAGGACCAGAACATAACCAGCATGATGTTTATAAACATGACTGGGACTTGTATTTAGGCAAAATCAAAAAAGGGACTGTAAACTTTAAGTATTTCTGGCAAGGAGCAGAATGATTTGGTTTGCAGAGATCATTAACCTCTGAAAGGCTTAATTGCATTCTGTAGCTTTCTAAAATTTTTATACTTTTAAGTTGCTGTATCATTGCAAAGAATCTTATGACCTGGAGAAACAAAAGTTCGATTCATCATTTTGGAAAAGTTCCAAGTTGTAGGTACTACTACATTGGCATGAAGGAAAATCCTCCTCCCCATTTCAAGGAGAATTTGTAATGAAAATTTTCTGTTTTATTTTTAGTATTATGTTACTATCTCAGAAATTGATACACACATTTCTTAACTGCAAACTAAAGAAACATAAAACCCTTTCCTGAAAATGAAACATTTCAGTTTTGGAGAAAACTTTCAGATTATGAATCTTTCTCCATAGGAAAGGTACCATCAGTTCTCTTTCCTAAAAAGATTAGTAAAGATAAATCTTTCTGGTAATTGCAAGTTTCCTTAAAATTCAGTGGTAGAAGGGGTAGACAAAACATTTCTCTGAAGATAAATACTTAAAAACTTTGAAATAAAACATTATCCTTCATGAACAAATTCACAATACTTTGCAGTTCATTGGGACAACATGTTGGTAGAGGAAGTCTGGGAATCCCATACAACTGACTGTAGACCTGACTGAAAATTGAGAATAGATCTCAGGTTGGTGTAATTGCAGCAGAAAATTGATGATGACCAGGCTCCAAGTGCACCAAGGTCATAGAAGACTAGTTAACAGAATGACTCAGAATAGATTTCTTAGCCCAGCTGGTGAGAAGTAGAAAATTATGTATACAGAGTATACATTTACCTGGAAAATAAGTTATTATGAAGAATGTAACGATAATGTAAAATAACAAAGAAGGAAACAGTATTGTTTCTTGTTTGTTGTTTTTTTTATGAACACAACACGCACACACTCACACACGCACAAATGCTTCTTAAAGAGGAAAAATTTAATTAAACATTAGCTTGCTTAAGAGAGTATAAGGGCTCTTTCATGGATGTCAGACTTGGTAGTTTGGTATGAGGCAAAAATTACATGACTAGGTTGTTGCAGAGCTACAAAGTGAATGGAACAAACAAGATGTATAAATGCTTGCTTGCAAGCATTCTAGCTAGTACCTTAATGAGTTTAAAACTTCCAAAAATTCAGCATTTTTTCAGGTATGTAAGACAATTTTTTTCCCTGTTACTTCATATTTTGGTGAGCTACAATAAAAATTTGGAGGTCTCATTTTCATTTACTCATAGATCCCTCCTTCCATACTACTTCATTTCACTGTAACTGAGAATCACTTTTAATTTTCCACAGTCCAAGAATTCTATGACGTAACTAACTCATAGTCTTAAAGGAAACATCTCCAGAGATAGATGCATCTAGCAAGCAGCCTATTGCTAAGATTCTTCCTCTTAGAAGTACTGCATTGTAAGTACTAGAGAATCATACGACCCGGGTGAACAAGGTCACAGCATCTACATTAATACATTTCTTAATTATTAACAATAATTTTTTCATTTCATATTATTTAACCATCATTTTTCTCAAAGACAATGAGATCATTATTTATTAAGTACTTGGAATATGTAAGGACACACAGGTACCTTGTCAGCTTTACATTTAGTTGAGCAATTGGCAAATTATATTGGGTATTTCCTTTACAGCATCAGTGTTTTAAGTTCTATGGTTGCTATGTCATAAGATTTACCTTTGGGTTCATCTTAAATATTCTTTTATTTATCTTTTTTCATGATATTTTCAATGGACTTGCCTGACTACAAAGAATTTTCTTGTATGTTAATTCATTTATGAATACTATTTTTGCATCACTCTCAAAAGAAATGAGCTTGGAATTATGATGTCTGAAGCCATAGGTAAAGAGCTTCAAATACAAAATGCTTTCAAAATCTAAAAATATCAAATACATAATACAGTATTTGTGTGGAAATAATCAAAAATTAGATTTTGCAAAGATAAAATGCATTGATCTAATCATTGAGGAGAAATGTTTTTGGCTTCTGATTCTTTTTTCCAAGTTAAAAAGAAAAGTAATAATAGTAATATGTACCATTCAAATTTAAAGAAAAAGTTGTACACTAGCTTACATTTGTGCCTCTAAAATACCACAAATTTGGCTTAAGCTAGTTGAAAATTTGTCAGAATCACTTAGATGGGAAACTAACATCAAACACCTTCCTCAGTAATTTTCAAAATACAGAAATACTAGTTAAGTCAGCTGTAGTCACAAAAATTCATCAATTTTAGCATTTCTTGCCCTCTCTTTCATTCACTTGCCTTTATTCCTCAATTCATCTTTAAAAATATTTGGTATCTATTCTAATTTTTACTGCGATTTCTATTTTATACTAGTAACAGGTAACTTATCTTTTTCTCCACAGCAGATTTCAATTTTGACTTTGTTGTTCTTTTTCAAGACACACAATAGTTTTTCACTTGAGGAACACATAACTGGAAGGGATCTGCAGGATCTGTCCTGCAAATAATGTCACAGAGAACTAATTAGTTAATTCCATTATATACCAATCAAATTCCACTATTTCAATTAGAAAACTATTGCTAAACTTCACACCTCCAGGGATTTCCTTCTACTTTTCAGTAGAAATTATTCATGGTCAAGTGCATCTGTTTGTTTTTGTGTCAAAACTGTCCTTGATCTATCCATAAATATAATTAAATATCCTTTTAACTTTTTCTTTATTAAAGTCAGCCACATGTGCTTTTTTAACCTTTACTCATGTGGCATTTTCTCAGTGCCTGAAGAGTAAACATTTTCTTCACTTCCAGTATTCCAGATCTGATTGCACTACAACCTGTACAATGCTACTAATATTATTTCTAATTGGAAATACTCTCTTAATATCTTGTACATTTATATATATATACACACACATACATAACCCTCAGATCCGAAAATTTGTTTGTAAAACTGTTTTTTAAATTACCTCTTTTCTTAATAAAGAGCAGACAGCAGCAGATCTCAAAACACTAAGAATTACTAACAATTTAATATCATGCATAAAAATGTAACCTTGTGTATATTTTACTGGAACCTACTATTTTCTGGGAAAAATGTTGGATTTTTTTGAGTACTAATGCACTGAAAATAGCATCTACTCCTTCTGAAATTACATCTAAATTGAAGGGAACTAAAAACAGGAGATACGGAATATTTTTGCTTAAAGTCAACTAGATTCAATGCCAAAATGATAAATAGCTATCTATAATATCATAAAAATATTTTCAAAAGAGAAATATAGAGGGTAAAAGAACAATGCAAGAGAGCACATGTAAGAAATTGAGCCACTGAAGTCGTCCTGTTGATACCCACTGTCCACAGAACTGAGAACCACTGTGCCACCAGCTGTTGTTGTACTACGTGTGTTCAAACATTTGATGAAACTCCAGCTCAGCTACTTTTTCCTTCCCTGTTTAATTTATTTTTTTAAATCAAAGGCAATGTCCAAAAACATTCAGTACTAAAGAATTTGTTTATGGCATTGTTTTACAAAAGTTCCTAACAGACAGTGACTATTTCATTGTTGGATGTATCCTTTATTTTATTAATGATGAGAAGTAATCAATGGAATGCTAAAAATAAACTTGTAAAGAAATCTAGTCTGAAATTTGAATTCTTTGAAGCAAATTCAGCGGTCATGGTAACAGTTGAAGATTGACTCTTGCCCGTTAGTGAAATAGGCATGGCTATTTTAAAAATGTCACAAATCTTTCAAATATAGGCACCATGTTTTAAATTTTGCACATACAAAATATGTTCATGTTACTCAAATTACACAATGTGGCAGTGTTATAAGTCTGAGCATTATTGTCAATTAATGGCAGAGAAAAGAGCTCAAAGCTCACATAGGACTACTGACTGGGAGAAATCTTGAAAAGAGACAAAATGTAAAAAAACAACAGTTTTCCTGCTGTATGTGGTTGTGTGTGTGCATGTGTGAGAGTGCATATAACAAAAAATGTTTAGGAGTAAGTTCAGATAATAGCCCATCTATGTGTTCTCTGTTTCTTATCCAGTTTCATTACCAAAGGCTTTGATTTTAACTGCATGTTAAAATGCAAACTGAAATCCCATATAAGCCATTAGTTAGTATGTTGACTGGTTTGAGCCAATCAGAATTGTGAGTTACTGCCAAATGTCTTCCTTTTATTCTATTTTTCAGCCTCAGGGTATGTAGGGTACTTGACTGTCTCAATTTTCTCCTTAACTTTATAGGACGGGTACAGGCCTGTTCTTCCTAATTTTCTATTGATGCCTTTTGAATAACCATCCCAGTGATTTCCAGCTACTCCAATTATATCTCCAGGTTCCATAGGAATTTCATCAGCAGTTCGTGGATGATGGGCATAAACGGCAATCTGGTTGTGGGCATTTTGTCCCCCAAAGTAGTAGATATCATCCAAAGAATGGAAATATGCTGAAGCATCTGGATGCAAAGTCTGCATAATTTCATAGGCAACTCGACAAACCTTGAATATAAAAAAAGAAGAGAACTCATAAATATTGTGTAGGTGTGCCTAAAATACATCACAGAAGTCAGTGATCAATAAGTAACAACCAAATTTTACAAAAGCCAAAACAGAATGTTCAGTTTGTTTTTTAAAAAGTAATTGAAAATACTGTGTATTTGCTAACAAGAAGCATGCAACTTTGAATTAAGATTCTGGAGACCAAATGTAGCAAATAAATAAATGCAACAGTCTACTTTTCAGTAAATATTGAGAACTTTTATTTGAACACTAGTCATTCTGTCTTTTAATATGAATGATTTGTAGCCCATCAAATGCAAAAGCAAATTTGTTTTCCTTTTTGACTCGTAACAAAAAGTTTATTTTACTTTTTGATGAACTTTTAGAACTTTCATTTTCAAAATCTACTCTGTAGTAATGGATCTTTACATTTAGTTTTTTTTCTTTTTTTTTTTAAAGGAAACTCAATTTTTCACAAACAGTTCCAGAAGTCTACAGTTTTAAAATGCTGTTAGTATTAAAACAACGGTAAAGTTATGACTGTCGGCAACCTAGAAGAAAACTAAATAAACTATTCTAGCAAGACAATGACATTGGTAAGTGTCCTGGTTTGACCTAGCAGACAGCTAAGTCCCACACAGTTGTTCGCTCACCCTCCCCCCTCCCAAGTGGGATGGGGGAGAGAATTAAGGAATAAATACGGTAGAACTCGTGGGTTGAGATAAAAGCTATTTACTAAGACAGCAGAGAGAATAAAAGAAATACCAGTACATATATATATATAAGAAACAAGAAATAATACACAAAGCAAGGGACCAACAACCGATACCCAACCGGCCAGCAGCCCCTCCCTCCGAGCAAGAAAGCGATTTCTCTTCCGTAAAAATCACATGATGTGATGTGGTATGGAATAGCTCTTTGGTCAGTTTGGGTTAGCTGCCCTGGTCCTGTCCCCTCCCAATTCACAGCTCCTTATGCCTTCTAACTGCTTCACTGAGGAACAAAATGTGTCCTTGGCTGTGTTCAACACTGCCAGGTGTTATCAGTTGTTTCTCTTCTGGGAACAAAACACAGCTTCATACCAGACACTGTGAGAGAAGTAACTTCTGTTAGAAACTAAGACAGTAAGGAGGAAGATGCATTACAAAGTGTCATTGTTCACTTCCATAACATTTTATGGAGGGAATTTTCTTCAGATTGAACACAGGTCACAACATCAGAATTATGTTGTACATCTCAGAGTTGCCAGAAACATAAAAAACCATCACTATGCTAGATAAAGTTCTTTTCAACAACATTGGTTAGAAAGCTCTCCTCTGTCATAGGCCAGCTTGGGTTGGAAGGGACCTTAAAGATCATCTAGTTACAACCCCTACCCCCCCGCCACAGACAGGGCAGCCATCCACTAGATCGGGCTGCCCAGAGCTCCATCCAACCTGTCAGAGATGGGGCATCCACAACTTTTCTGGACAACCTGTTCCAGTGACTCACCATGCTCTAAGCAAAAAATTTCCTAATATCTAATGCAAATCTCCCCTCTTTTTGTTTAGAACCATTCCCCTATGCCCTATCACTATCAGACTGTTATCTGTCTCCCTTCTGCCTGTAAGCTCCTTTCAAGTACTGGAAGGCCATCTCCACAGAATTTTCTCTTCTTGAAGCTGAACAAGCCCAGCTCTCTCAACCTTTCTTCATAGGAGAGGTGCTCTAGCCCACTGATCATCTCCATGGCCCTCCTCTGGACCCACCTCCAACAGCTCTTCATCTTTCTTGCACTGGGGACATCAGGCCTGGACTCAGTACTTCAGATGGGGCTTCATGAGGGAACAAGTAGACGGGAACAATCACCTCCCTCACCCTTTTGACCACCACTCTTTTGATGCAGCCCAGATTACAGTTGGCCTTCTGGGCTGTAAGCACACATTGCTTGCTCACATCAATCTTTTCATGCACCAGAATCCCTATGTTCTATTCTGCAGGGCTGCTCTCAATGAGTTCTCCCATGCATCTCAGATAGCCCCAATCCAAGTGCAACACCTTGCCCTTGGCCCTGTCGAAACTCATTAGGTTCTTGCGAGTCCACTTTCCAAGCTTGTCCAGGACCCTTTAGATGGCATTCTGTCCATCTATGGAGTCAACTGCACCACTCAGAGTAACCAGCAAACTCGCTGAGGATTAACTCAATCCCACTACCCAGGTCATTGATAAAAATGTTGAAAAGCACCAAGATGGACGCCTAAGGGACACCACATCAGTAGCCTCCATGTGGACATAGAGCCGTTGACCATAACCCTCTAGCTGCGACCATCAAACCAACTCCTTATCCACTGAATAGTCCACCCTGCAAATCCACATCTTTCCAAGTTAGAGATAAGAATGCAATGTAGGACCATATCAAAGGCTTCCCAGAAGTCCAGGTAGATTACATTAGTCACTCTTCCTTTGTCTACTGATGCTATCACTCCATCACAGAAGGTCACCAGATTGGTCAGGCACGATGATCTGCCCTTGGTGAAGCCATGCTGGTTGTCTTGGATTATGTCCTCATCTTGCATGTGTCTTAACACAGCTTCCATGAGGATCTGCACTATGATCGTCCTAGCCACAGAGGTGAGGCTCACTGGCCTGTAGTTCCCCAGGTCTTCCTTTCTCCTTTTTTTAAAAATGGGAATAATGTTTCCCTTTTTCCATCCACTGGGAACTTCACCTGACAGCTGAGACTTTTTGAATATGCTAGAGGGCAGCTTGGCAACAGCAGCCAGTTCCTTAAGGACCCTGGGATTCATGTCATTAGGGTCCCATAGACTTGTACACATTCAGTCTTGCATCAAATGTCTGATTTGGTCACTGTGATCTCTCTGACTTGTAATCTAGATTACTATACCTTTCTACAATTTTGTGTAAATACCTTATCTAGTTTAATATAAAACCTGATAAATTAACAGAACAGTAGATTTCCTCAATATGAAAATACATTTGAGGTTTTCCATAACTTCCATAATGTAAATATAGTAAAGCTCGATTTCCTTTTTCTTTTCTCCATCTGCAGATAAGGCGAATAGGACTTTCCTTCTATCTCTCATGTGATCAGTGAAGTAACTTTTCAGAAGTAGTTTTCAGAAGATCAGGCTGAAGTTAATTATTTTGAAGTACTTGTTATACTCCATAATATAGAAACAAATTTGATTATCACTACATTGGTAAGAGGTTATTTTACAGCTTCAGTGATTGTTTTTGATGTTTTGTTCTCTGCGTGCATAGCCAAAGATGAGGAAATACACACACACTGTGAAAGATTTTAAATCTTTTCAGTAGAAGTCATTTTAGTAAGCCTTTCATATCTGACAAAACAATGCAACATTTCCTCTCAGCAATTATTTCCTTCATAGCCCTGAACCTAGATAACTAACCTGCAAGCTGTCAACAGCAGTAGGCAAAGAATCCACATGCAGAATTATATGTAAAGCTAAGTAAGACAGTCTCCTATTTTTATTCACAGATTTACTTGCTTTGCAGACTGTATGCTTACACAAACAATACAAAATAAGACTAATAAGCCCTGAAAGGAAATGAGATTATCAGGAAAAATAAGTCACGCAGACAGAGCTACAATTTCATCTAAATGAAGACTGAAGAGACAAAAAAGCTATTTGCTTTAATGTGCAATCTCAATCCTGCAGCTGTGTTAACATTTGTGTGCCTTACTATGTGGCTTTTCCACACATCTCAGTTAAGGTGACATTGCTGAAACAGTGTTGAGGTAGATTGTTTCCCTTGGCAGGCATGATTTCTTTAACAACAATATTTTAATGGAACCTCTATTCTTCAGTATATATCAATAATCATTTAGTTTTCATAGCACAAATAAGAATTAACATGGGAGACTTCCTAAAGGGTTTGATTCTATTCAAGTGTACTGTTATTTTCTATTAATACCTCTGTAGTGAACATTTTGATCTTTTTTTCCTCATGGAAAAGAAAATGGAAAAAAACAGTATTGAATAGATAGTCCAAAATCACACTGGAAATAAATCAGACTAAATTATCATCCTTACTTTCCCTTTACACAAATTGGATACAAGTTGGTTATTATTAGCATAATTTTGCTTGCATTCAAGCCAAAGTGTCTGCCAAACAGTTTATTTCATTGATGAAAGGACAGTGACAACATATCAAACGTTACGGAACAATTTTTTAAGTCCACAGAAGTGAAATCTTTCTCAACAGCAGAATAAAACTTGCAACAGATCTTAGAAAAGCTCAATATTAAGAAAATACTGTATATATTTGCACTGGTGCATGTCCAGGAAAATTGGTGCTAACTGATTTTTGAGGAGTTTGAATTATTAAAGCACAAGAAATTGCAAAGAATAAATGAAGCAAATGGTCAGACTAAATTCGCAATCCCAGCTACTGAGAGTTACAGTTTAACACAAGGTTTCCTAGACTTCAGCAGAATTTTACGTACTTCTTGAAAACTGAATGTGCCATCCAGCAAAACACGTCTACTGTCACAGAGATGGAGAATGAGGAGGGAGCTCAACGATACTGCGTACTTCAAAGGTATCGTCAAAGGGGGCTCATAAGAAATGACCTCCAGGGGTCACCATCAACCCTTATCACTTTAACTATACTAATGTATTTAACTATACTAATGTATTTTCCTTAGTGAGGACTTTTACTTTGGAGTTTATTCATGACTTGCCCTGAAGTAGCTAATATTAATAACCTTCTAAATATGCTATAAAAAGTCATTTTCTTCACAGCATTTGTCAAAAAGTGAAAAAAAAAAATGCATCCTTAAGCATGACTAAGGGGTAAGAGGCTTCACCATACTTCTGGTTTTGCTGTCTTCTTTTGGCTGTCAAGGTCAATACACCACAGTAATCATAAATTTGTCATCATAAATTAGAATTAATATTATGCTTGCTATTTATTTTTTCATCACAGTGCAGAAAATGGTTTACATTTGAAGTCATAAAAAATTCTTTTGGAAGCAATTTTTAACTTTCAATTTTTGTGTCCACTTACATATAATAGTACAATTGTATGAAATCATAATCTATCACCATCTATAGTTGAATGTGTTCCTAACCAGAGTGCCACCTAAGAGCATATTTGGCAAAGGTAGGCTAATAATGTTCACTGTTTGATTTTGATCATATTTTGCTATACCTGAATTAGGTGGATCACCATACCCAAGAGAAAACCTTCCTTTTCTGTTGGTTTTCTTTGTTGTTTTGTTTTAAATCTTCAAAACAGCTTTTTAAAACAGGTTTTCATGATACATGAAATTAATATACCATATGATGCAATTAAGAACATGACAGAGACAATTACATGATTCAGCTTTCCAAGTGACTCCAATTTGCTTCATCAGATCACTCAAAAAAAAACTTGCAGCATATAATTATCTGCAACAAGAAGTCTCTATAGAATGCAATGGCCAGAATTCACATTTACTGTCCTGCCACTGGATTGTTAGAAATGTAATAGACTGATGAGAAATCAAACGCCTCCTGTGTTTGCTCCTTGCCATTCCTGCTATCAACTAAAGTAACAACAGACGTGTTTAAGTTGTAGCAGAGGACTATGAAGTACAGAAATGGATGGATACAAGTTACATATTAACTTTATGTAAAGTTCAGAAGTGTTAAATGTTCAAAATTATTTTTACCTACTCAAATGCCTTAACTAAGCTGTGCAGAAATTGATGTATACAAGTTACACATTAACTTCATGTAAAACTAGGAAGTCTTAAATATGTTTAATATTATTTTTTACTTAATTCAAATGCCTTAATTAAGACAATAACTTCAATAGAAGAGAACTAATTAACCAGTGCTAACAGTCATCTAATGTTCACATAGTATAAAAAGTCATGATATTTTCATGACATTTTCAGGAGAGCGCATTGGGACTAAGATAACCAAAGCATGAAGAAAAGTAAGATTTAGAACTAGTACACGTATTCTATATTTTATTTGTATTGCAGTTTACCTGGGATGAAAACGTGCAGACCAGGAAGTCTGCCTGAGACAAGAAGTGGATATCCAGAATAACACCTCTTAGGGAGTTTTCGGTGTACCGATTATGAAGTCCCGCTGACCAAGATATGGAGTTATCACTGATAAATTCATAATTTGGATACCTGTGAAAACATAATACATTTGTTAACAGAAGTGTCTGTTTGTGTTGCTCTTAAGAAGCATCATTTTTGCTGTAAGATAAGGTTGTTTATTTGTTTTGAGTCTCTCCTTTAGAATATTACTGCTGCTGCTATGCGTGCCATCAATTTATCAAGAAAAAGAAACTTAAGTAAAAAGTAATTCTAAGATACGACTGTAAAAATATTAGTAAATGTATGCTGTATCCTATTAATCCAACCGATTTTACATGAAATATATTCATTTAGCTTTCGCTACTACTAAATAGAATGTAGGATTGTCTTTACTAAACTACATCGTGTTCACTAATACAGTTCCTATTAGATACTGATTACAATACTGTGCAAGCAAACCAGTCACCTCTAAAGGGACATATTAAATAAATGAATCTAAACTAAAAAGGAAATTGTCTTTCACAGTTATTAAGGTTGTGTGGAGAACTGATTTTGCAATTTACTGTTCAAAAGGAAATAAAGGAAATTTAAAACTTCACGTCAACATACCTTTTGTTACACATCAAATTAGTAATACTATAAGTCAAAAAATTTTACTTAGAAACTTTTGATTTTACTTGAAATATAAAACCTTATAGATTTTTTTAACATGTAACAATGACTTTGAAAGAAAAAAAAAATTTTTGAAAACTTTGAAAAAGAATATTATCTTTATCAGAATGTTTTTACCCTTTACTACCCTTACCCTTTACTATGGAACTGAAATAAATTGCTGAAAGTAGCAGGGATTAAAGCAATTTTCAGTCAGTCTGCCTCAAAAAATAAGCTTTACATGAAAAATTCTAGGGCTTAAATAATCTGAAGAATAATTTGAATTTGTCTTATAGAATCATAGAATCATAGAATGGTTCAGGTTGGAAGGGACCTTAGAGATCATCTTGTTCCAACCCCCCTGCCATGGGCAAGGACACCTCCCACTAGACCAGGTTGCCCAAAGCCCCATCCAGCCTGGCTTTGAATACTTCCAGGGAGGGGGCATCAACGACCTCTCTGGGCAACCTGTTCCAGTGTCTCACCACCCTCACAGGGAAGAATTTCTTCCTTATACCTAGTCTAAATCTACCCTCTTTCAGTTTATAAGCATTACCCCTTGTCCTGTCATTATCTATCCTTGTAAACAGCCCCTCCCCAGCTTTCCTGTAGGCCCCCTTCAGGTACTGGAAGGCTGCTATCAGGTCCCCCCGCAGCCTTCTCTTCTCCNCTGTCCAGGTCCCTCTGGATGGCATCCCTTTCCTCCGGCGTGTCGACTGCACCACACAGCTTGGCATCATCTACAAACTTGCTGAGGGTGCACTCGATCCCACTGTCCATGTCACCGACAAAGATGTTAAACAGCAATCATAGTCTTCATAGTAACCTGAATAAAACTTTATCTTCCCAAGAAAAGCACCTGTTCTAACAGAAAACCAATGTATCTATGGCAAATTTATTTCCTGAAACTTTCATGAAGAATCTGTCTTCTTATTTGCAAAATGTCAGTCCAGTAACTTAACACATGATGCACTAAAAAAAATAAAGAAAAAAAAAATCTTGTTTAAAAAAACCTCATCCGTTGTCTTGTGCTTCTTACAATGGCACAAAACAATCCCTCCCATAACACAGTCTCCCTAAAATAGGCAATCTTGAGGTAAAAGGCTCCACAATACTTGTGTCAAAAAATAAACAAAAAAGAAAAACCACAAAGACACAAAATAAGTAGCTTTATCATGAGAGACACCAGAGACTTCAAAACACAATTAATCTTCATAGGAAAAGCTGGTAATTATTCTTAATGTTACCACAAATCTCAGGGCACTGAAAACACTACAGAAGATTTATTTTAAAAATAGTACCTGTTTCTTTAAGTTCTTTCAAGTTTAAAGTTCACTGCCACCCATGTCATGTTACAAACAGTAATTAAAGTTATTTAGGACAAGGTAATTCATTAAATATTATAACCTCAATAGTGCATTACCTGTCTTTTCACTGCTCAGATCTGCACTTTAAATGTTATGTTATCATAATTGTTTCTGCTACTGTTCTTGTCTCTACATATACAAAAAAGGATGGATTAGATTGCCATCATCTGTGGTGTTAAATATGTTCATTTAGTTTTTTCAAAACTTCATTATTTTAAACAGCAGCCCTTTGTAGATATGAAAGAAGAATAGAAATAGCACAATAGAAATACAATTGGGTTTGCAATGCTGTAGATAATTCCTCTATTACAAAATAACATTTTCTGCTTAGCATGTATATGCAAAGAAAATTCATAATTCAGTATGTTATCTTATATATTTTTCCAACCATGTCTACCAAGAAGTTCAAAAATTGCCATTTTCATGTTACCTTTGTTTTAAAAAGTTTTCATTTCCTCGCTTAAAGGAAAAATGCATTCTTTTGCTCAAGGGACATAAAATTTTGGAAATAGAATTTAGTGCTATTTAGTTGACAGACAAATAAATAGCACTTAAAAGGTAAACATGCTAACTTACACTACGACTACTAAACAAATGTTTAAATTCAATGCATCTGAAGTACTTATCCTAGTTTCCACAGTCAGAGCAATAGGCATTTGTGAAATTGTTTATATGCCATGAACACCTCCAGGAACATCATTCTTCCATATTCATCTGCTTTCCTTTACTAAACAGGAGGTTTTAACATCTCAGCAACACCTAGAAAAATATGCAACTTAACAATAAATTTGTTCAGGAAAATAAGGGCCATATTAGGAGTAAATGGATGCCCAGTGTGTGTTTCCAGGTTTGGAGAGTTATATTTGCTATGATAGGTAGGGATATCATATAGCTAGGACAAGTTGTTTGTTACAGTCATGTCCTAGGGATTTAGAAGACAAAGAGCAAAAAAGCGACCAAGTCAATGTTACAGATCACAAATCTCACATAAATTTAAGGACAAACTTCAGATTTATTAAAGAGTAGAGTGAAAAAACAAGTCTTTTGTAGTGAATATAGGAATTTTTTCAAATAAGTCATCCGAAGTTTTTCAACTAAGTTTAAAAAATTTATCTGGTAACTAGAATCATAGAATCATGGAATATTGCAAGTTGGAAGGGACACAGACCACTGAGTCCCCGTCAGGGATCAACTATTCACTAAAAGGTATTGCTTGGACAGGTGAAACTTCTTAACACATTAACTAGTTTGTAACATTATTTCTAAACAGTTTCTTTTTAATGTGCATGCTCTACAAGACGTTTGGTGTGTTTATTATTCATATTTTTATTTCCCTTTTAGAGCATTGGCTTGTTCTTAGGTAGTCACAGATACTGCTAAACTCTTCTAGAATTAAATTTTAAATTCAAGCATGCTTGGGGGAAAAAAAAATGATCCAAAAAAACGATTTCTAAGAGAAAAATCAAAAACACTAGAAGCTGAAATTCTTAACTGCATAAACAGTAACAAAAATAATGATACCAAGACCTGTGCCCACAATAGCCAGAAACTGTAAACCGTAATTGTAACTAGAAGAAACAAACTGTAACATAGACATAGTTCATCTTACTTGGATTTGGCCTCTTGCAACAATGAAGGGTCATCTGTAGCCAAATACACTCTCTTTTTATCAACATGCATTCTGCGAGCAAGAAGTTCAAACCGCTCTTCAACATGCACCATATATTCTTCAATGGGATGAAACGCTGCCTCTGTTCCTACTTTGTCTGTCCTTCGAACGTGAACACTGGAAAAGGGCAGAAACTAGGAAATCAGTTAATAAATACAATACAAGCAAGTGAAATTTTAACTTTAAATTTCATGCCTATGCTTCTAAAATGCACATTAAATTGAATCTCTACATAAAATCAGAAAGGATAAGAAGTCACTGGTGTCCATCAAGATGTGCTGACTTGAGAAATTACCTGCAAAATCTGAAACATATCTGAAACTTTTTAACAACATGAAGTTCAGTGTCAGCCTGCTCTTTAATCTAACATAATTACCTTGTAAGGAAGGCAAAGGGTAGCTGAAAGAATGGAGGTCTAATTAAGACAGGGCATTCCTTTTTGGCAGAAATTACTGGATGCAGTGCTTGTTTAATATGATTAGTACGCAAAATACGAATATTTGCATCACAGGTATATTGGGACACCAACTACATTGCAGGGTTTGAATGAAGGCAGTTAAAACACATCTGCTCATATTCTTGAAACCTAACAAGTCTTCAGATCTGTCAGTAGCAAAGTAGCCTCCCAGGTCAATGGTCAAAAGCCTGTGAAGGAAATAATATTTGGACAGAACTGCTGTACCCCTAGAAAAAGAAAGATAAAGGATTGAAAGAAAAATATAATAAAGCAAGCAGCAGTAAAAATTTTCAGACTACACAACAGTAAACTCTTTCTTCCACAAGCTCTTCTTTACTGCCAATAGGTGCTTTCCTGCTCTCTACGTCTCTCCATCCAGTCCTTTCCAACTCGCAGTTGCTGCTAACAACACTAACTAAAGCACAAGCAGGAAAGGCACATACCATGTTCAGGTGCAGCCAACAGTAAAATTAGTTGTGGATTGTGGCATGTAAAATGTATGCTTAGTCTTTTTTCCTCAATAATAAAGGACACAGTCACGTTAAAAGAAGACACAGATAGAAAAGTGTCTGGAATACGAACTAAGGCAATTACACGAATGAAATCCTTTATTACATTTCTAGACATCAAAGGACACTTAAACGAATCTTCTATTGAGCCCACCCTTGTACATCTCTTTCTAACTACGGGTTGAAATTATGCTTCAAACAAATACTCATGATCAATTTGTATAAACACAGTTTAAAATTTGTATACACACAGTTTAAAAATAATGACTTTGTCTAAAAAGTTACTCCTATTCCCTCAAAACACTTGAGGCTCTTGGACAACAATCATAAACCAATTTGTTATGAACAGGAATCACTGTATATACACATCAAAGCACAGACAATTAAAAAGAAAACTAAATACCCACCCAATCACTGGATGTTTGAAACCAAGTTTCCTTGTGGCTTCCTCTATTTCTTTTTCTAACCAAGGCTGTGGACGAATCAAGTATTTGACAAACTGTGAGACCCACCACACTGCGGGATCCCCATGTACACGAATTAGCCTATCAGCCAGGTCTTCTGGGACAGCCAGTGGTAAATAAGGTGGCCGTGGATGCAAGCTGTCAACAATGGGAAGTTCCACCACCTGTACATCCTTATCATTAGCCTCACCTGTTTTAAAATACATCACTTTATTAATAAGCTTTATCATTGCCTCGTAACATCTCAAACATATCAGCTAAACAGTAGCTTCAACTTCAAAAAGAACACCTGAGTCTTTCTCCACTTTCTCAAAAAAGCACTTTAAAAAAAAAAAAAAAAAAAAAGCACAGTTTTAGGCTAGATTATATATAAACTTTATGTAACTACCTATACCACTAGAACAAAGTTGAAGGTCTTTGAATTCTTAGCAGCTGGCAATAAATAAAATATAAGAAGTGTTTCTGCCCACATTCATACTTTTTTTTTTTCTTTTTAATATGACTATAGCACTGCTGTGGAGTAAGGCTTACTTGGACATACCTTTTATCTAAAAAGCTTAAATTCGGTTGCTTGTTTAAAAAAAAAGGCAAAAAAATACTTTAAGGCGTAAGAAACCACAAAAAAATTATATAGTCCTACCCTTTTTTTTTTGTACGTGATTAATTTTCACTCACCTTCAACTTTTTGAATACATTTCGTTACAGTAAATACCAGTGTTTCAGGCATCAACTGGAACTACTGAATTTGCTACTGTACTGACAGAGAGACAACTCTTGTCTTGAATAACTTAAGCTATGAAGGTAAGTAGCAAACTAAATGGACCAAGGAAAATAGCCAAGCACTATACAAGTATGCAATTTACTTACAGGTAAGAATTTATCTTTTAAAAAACAACAACAAAACACACAAAAAAAAA
>WBMW01001857.1:45179-153466 GCA_013396635.1 Penelope pileata
AAAAAAAAAACCCACAGCCCAGCTAGTTTATAGCCCTTCTTCAATGTATTATTGAAGAGTGCACCAGGATGTCACAAATCAGCAAGTAAAAATAAGAAAAAGAGGTCTACCTTTTTTTCAGCATGTTGCAATGATAACAGAACATTATGGCTTGGGAATTAAAAATATTCTTGCTCAAAATATCCTTTTAAGACATTTTTAGTCTCTAGTCTTACAAAAGAGACATTGACACACTGAAGAGTCTCCAACAAAGGGCCATGAAGACAACTAAGGGACTGAAGCATCTCTACAAGGAAAGGCTGAAGGAGCTGGGACTGTTCAGCCTGGAGAAGACTCAGGGGAGATCTCATAAATGTATATAGATACCTGAAGGGAGACTATAAAGAAGATGGAGCCGGACTCTTTTCAGTAGTGCCCAGTGACAGGATAAGAGACAATGGGCACAAACTCAAACACAGAAGGGTCTGTCTGAACAACAGAAAGCACTTTACTGTGTGGGTGATAGTGCACTACCACAGGTTGCCCAGGGAGGTTGTGGAGTCTCCGTGGAGATGCTCAAAAGCTGCCTGGACACAGCCTTGTGCATCCTGCTCTGCGTGGCCCTGCTGGAGCAGGGAGTTTGGACCAGATGGACCCAGAGGTCCCTGCCAACCTCAGCTATTCTGTGGTTCCAATTTTAAAGAGAATTAGTAAAAATATTAATGACAAATATGTAATATCTCTATATTTTGGCTCTTATTATTAAATCATATATACTACAATTACTACTTAAATTATACATAAATAGTTTGGCCATAGATGCGAAGGGAAAATGAACTGGAAGCAAATTACAATTGCAAGAAATACATAGTTTTTCAACGAAAAAGAACGTGCATACAACCAACTTCCTAAGACTATTTTTCTTCTCTAGAATGATACTACATAAATGTCTGAGAGAAATGAAGGAAAGAAAAATTAAGTCACACCGTAGAACTACTGTATATGAGAAAAAAATGCAGTAAAAATCATGATCTTTCAACATACATGAGCTAGAAAAGCTGAACTGGACTTGTACGAATGCCATGTCAAATGAAAAGAACAATTCCTGTCAGAAAACATAAGGGATGAGATGACCCCTATTTCTCCAGAAAAATTAGAACAAGTATTACTAATCTTCTGCTATCAGACTAAGGTCAGTTTGCTTATTAAAATGCATTCTACTTCCCAAATTTCAAAAATATGCTAATTTTTCTGAAATAGAAAAGTATAGCTCTCATGCATAATTAGGAGAGAACTCAACCCCTAATATTAAAAAATATATTCTTAGCTCATATAAGACACTGAATTCTATGTGGAAGAGATTACTGTCAAAATTGTTTAGCTTAGGATAGAAAGCTCAAAACTTTATGTTGCTAATGCAATTAAAATAAGTGTCAAGCAAAGTTAATTTAATAAGAAGAGAGGTAAATGCACAGATTTAAACAATTTTCATCATCATAGGAAGGAAACACTTTACTAAATTATCATTCAATGCATTCTCTGCAAATTACACGAAAGTAATTCTTGAAAATTATATGGTTCTCTGACTTTTTGGCCTATTTCTGTAATTTACACTGATATCTTGACATAAGCATCACTTCGAATAATATTGACATACATAATTATAAAAGAACTTTTACTAAAACCCAATATACACAGCCTTGTATGTACAGTATGTAGGAGGAGCACATTATTTATGAGACATAGAAATTTATATGTTATAATGCACTTTTATACACTAATTTTTAACAACTGAATCTTTGCTATGACTAGACTTGAAATAGGCCCTGGGATGCATTGCCTGCTACACAACCAATTCTCCTTCTTCTATACATCCATCCTCCAGGGCACACGCTTCCTCACTAAGCTGCTAATCATCCAGGTATCTTCAAGTTCTATTGAATCTATTGAATCTGATATGAGTAAGCAATGTTACTGGTTCTCTTGGAGAAAAAAAAAAAAAAAAAAAANNNNGGAAAAAAAAAAAAAAAAAAAAAAGAAAAACCATAAATGAAAAATAAAACAACCTACCTCTCTCCACAAATTAAAAATAAAGCCACCCTAGAATACAACATATCGCAAATTTTTGGTAGGAAATGAAATAACTATAAAGCAATATTCCAAGTAGTACAACTATTTAATTATTATGTAATGACAACTGAAACTTGTGACATTTGTCAGAACTGAGTTTTTTTCCCTGTCTGGAAGCAACTCTGGGACTGGCCATAACAATCAGCATTCAAAGAAGCAGTCTATTTTTAAAAATTGGTGTCTAAAGATTCCTACATAACTTAGGAACTATATTGTTAATCCAAAAAATAGTTTTCAAAGTTTATTACCCTAAAGTATCCGTACAATATTTACAATTACGAAACACTGGAACACACCAAACATTTCACAAGATAGACAGATGCAGTGAAGGAATGAACATTTTTGCTCTTGTCAGCAGTGATGTTAACTTCCAATCCCAGTGACTAGTTCGAGGTTCTCCTGAAACACAGTGTAACCATGTGTCTGTCAGAAATTAAGGAAGGGGAATATTTCTCATGACTGTAGGATAAAGGCATCTGACTTGTAGATTTGGCCATCCTTGCTGACATCTAACCTTAAACACCATTTAAAATCTATTTGTCAGGTGTCTGTCAACAAAAAAAAAAAAAAAGAAGAATGAAGATAGAGAAAAATTTATGCCAACTCAGGATTGAAAAGCTCTGACCGTAGTCCAAACAGACAAACTGCACATTGCCTTCATAGCACTGGGGTAGTACCGGTCTGAGGATGCCATGCATACCTTCTTCATTCTAGAGATAAAACTGAATGCTACAAAAAATACCTCATTAGTGTCACTTTCTATTACTGATGGATGTAGTCTACACAACTGTCTACTGAAAACCTCAACAATTTCTTAGATGTCCTAATGACTTCAACGACACTGCTGCTGCTGCCAAACACTACCTTCAGGACACACTCAAAAGAGAGAAAAGAACAATGTTCTGATATTTCTTTATTTAATTTGTAGGCCCAACTAGCATTAATAATCAACAGTATCAGTCCTTATCCATCCTTAAGTAGAGTTACTGAGCCAAAATTCATTTTTGGAATAAGAGTGCCGTATGCTAGAACTCAAAATATGTATCAATGCTGACAAATAAAATGGTCATAGCCTGAAATGCAGCACAGTGTCTCCCTTATTGTTTCACAGTCTGAATTGTTTCTGTCCATAGCTTAACCCATTGTTAGCTTATCTACTCATCTCATAACTACTATGTGGACTATAATTATTATTAATATGACACAGTATGAAAATTGAATTTCTACTTCGCTCTAATCCATTTTTAAATCTTTTTTTTTCCAAGATGAAGACAGATGATATAATTAAATTTACCTTGTCTTAACCAAGAACAGTCAGTTGTACTCTTTTTGATCAACTGTGTTTTCCTGCACTTATTCTAACCACTACTATTTTAACACCATTTAGAGGAAGAGTCTATAAAATCCAGTTTAAAAAGCTGACAATTGTTGGCATAAAAGTTATCTGTGCAGAAAATTAATTCAAAAAATTATTTCTAGTGTTCAGCATAAATTCAGAGGAAAATGTTACCATATTGCCAGTCATCTCCAGTTACGTTGCAGAGCTACTCAGTTTTGACAAATATCCGAAAAAAGTTTTAAATATATAGGAAAACTATAAAACCATGCTGATGGTTTTATAGTCTCTCAAGATGTTGACTGGAAGAATTTCATTAAAATGAAAGCTCTGTTTTCTTTGAGCCAGAGCTATCTGATCCTCCAAACATGAATGTCCATCTGAATGTCTATTTTTTCTAGCACAATGGTTCAGCCTAAAATAAGAAAGGATCAACTTACTGATTTACAAATAGAAAGGTCTTTGACCTTGCCATTGCTCTCATAGCTTGAAATTTCAGTCAGTTTAGTTTATATTAAAAGTTATTTCAACATTACTTTTTTGTGTGTGCATGAATTCCCATTGGATACAATTTTCTTTGTATTTACTTTGCTTTTTAATTGCAGACATGACTTATTATTTCCAAGTTTTCAACAACAACCTCTATTTACACTTCCCACAAAAATCAGATTCATATCTGGCCCATTACGCAGTGGCAAGACTGATGAAGGATTATATTTAAAATCTGAAATTTGTATTAAGAAAACAGTCTGCCAAAGCAGTAGACTCTTCTTAATAAGGGTATTATTTTTTCAATAGAATGAATAAGTAAAATTTAAATGATGTTTATGTATACAATTGCAGTTAAAGCTACTATGGCCCACATAATATTAAAGAAAGAGGTATCAAAATAGTTCTACATGAGTCTACAAGTCGTAAATAAATAAATTAAACAAGGAGAACATTGATTTAAGTTTTACCTGACCAGTGTCCAGTGGTTGTACCAGATCTGTCAGTACATGTCTCACTTACAGGTCTAAATACAGTTTCCCAGCCACCAGTAGCATAGCGCCAATTCTGAGACTCTAAAATGAGTGTTCGCTGAGTGCCATAAGCAATCATGAAGCAGTAGACTACATGATGAAGTTGACAACCGTAGCCACAGCCTTTGTTGATATTACACACAAGTTTCTTAGCTTTGCTGCAGTCCTTTGGGTTCTGTAAATATGGATGAAAAAGTAAAGTTGAAGAGTAGATATACACAAAGGCATACATATTTTTTGGTGAAAAACTGACAAATGTCATAAATCACACAAGTCATCCTGCTATAATACATCTCATTAAAATGAATGAGCAAGCTTCAGCTCCATGAAAATTTTATGTGAATTCTTCACAGTGAACATGACTAGTTATTGAGCATACTTCACTATCCTAATGTAAAGTACCTTCAAGATTTTATATTACTTTCTCACTTGTAAATCTGTTGGAAGAAGCTAACATTTGTACTCAGAGTTTACATATAACCAATAGGATTCTCAGTCTTGGAACACTCTTTCTTAATTTTCCCTTGATATTTTTCCAAGTTTGTGAGTTCTCTTTCAATGTGTACACATGATGTTCAAAATTAAAAAAAAAAAAAAAAGAAAAGAAAAAGAAACAAAAAAGAAGAAAAGAAAAAAAGAAAAATTCAAATTTTCACCTGCCTACAGAATAAAGTATTTATTAATGGGCTATTTCTCAGTCTAACTTACTACACGCCATATACTATAAAAGACGTAGCTGAACAGATCGACAAAAGACGCACACACAATCCAGGAAACCACAACAAAGGAGGCAAATGTGCACAGGATATGAATGCTAAGTATGTTCAGTTGTATCAACCGTTAAATATTTTTAGGTATGTGAAAGAGACAACAGTATAATCTACCTATGTTTTCCTTTCTGTAAAACAGCAGTTTTCTGTGTATGTATATATTCAGACTTGCATGTCTCTAGATATACTGACGCATTTCAAAATTGTTTTTTTTTAATTTTTTTTTTTTTATAAAATCTCTAGGACATAAAGTCAGTTTTCAGTTAAACTGTGAGAATATTGGTATTTTGAACTCGAATATAAACTCTCTCATACATAACCAACTTTTAATTAAATTTTCTGTAAATCAAGCTTTGCAACAAATCAGGTCTTTCCAAATCCAACAAGCACCTTCAGGAAAACAGAGATCTTAAACATAATCTGAATACTCCAAGACCTAAAATATTTAATAAAAAAAAGTAACTTGTGGATTCCATTGTGTAAAGGAGAAAAGAACAGTTCAGATTTGAAAAACAAACAAACAAACTCCCCTATCTTACTTTAGCATTTCATATTTTCATTTTAAGGAAAAAACATCTTGAAGGGGCCCACTAAATGGGTACAGTTGAACCCTCACTCAAATAAAGGCAATATGCCATCATCTTCCCTCTTTTAAGCACTAGGAGATTCCAGCTCCTTCTTCCCCAAAGAAGTTGTACAGTTCTTTAGTATGCAAATGTCTTTGTATTTCTAGGTTACAAGGAAAGTGGTAGATCCAGGTCTTCTCTGCAAGAAATCTATCACTCTATTTTATTCTTAGTACTTAACAACCTTCGTAATGAGGTACACAGGCTATGTAGCAGAGTTACAGAAGTCTGGCTGACATCTTTTTTACTGCAGCTGAGAAATCACACATTACATTGCACACCTACGAAACTGCATTAGTACTCAAGAAATAGTGGTATTTAGCACTGGATTTGATTAACATCCATTGATTAGCCTGTTTGAAGGAATAACCTTGAACAGCTTCTTTTGAGTAATTGACTTTGGTAGCTACTTTCTCTTTATACGACATGCTTTAAATGGTTCTCCTGCATTCATTTAAAAATTATCATACCTGACATATATCAAACAAGTATCATAAGCCTTGAAATAAAATTATTTAAAAGTTATTTTTAGTATCTATGGTTAGCCAGAGAAATGCTGGTACTATAAATCTTTACAAGAAGACTAACGAAACTGAAGTTAATTCCACAGTTATGACTGACTGCCTCAAATATTTAAGCCCTGTTGAATTCAACCTTCGTTCTGCAACAGCAGCACAGTACAAGTCTTGTAATTGAAGTATGTCGACTTCAGAAGAGACTAGACTGTTGTTCCCTACTCACCTTCTCCACAGTAATCAAGATTTTGTAGACCTCTGTGTACACATGCCCTTCTCAGTTCTCTTAGACCGAAATCTTCATCTACATAGTCTTAGTTGTCAGAATTGCCAGTTTAACATATTTGATCATTCATGTCTCTTTCCTCTTCAGCTTTTCTAGTTCCTTATATACTTCCTGACACTAAGGGACTAGAAGTGCACAGAATATCCTTGATGCAGATTCACTGCTAAATACTGTTGAAATAATTATCTACGATAACTCCAAGATCTTGTTACTCACTGGTATTAAGTCAACTGTATATGTGTTTCTGCATTAACGACTGCCTTCCCTCATGTACATAACTCAAAATTCAGTGCAGATGTCTGTAATCTACAGTTTCATTACCCAGTAAGAGCATGACTGTATTATGACCTAATAGTGTGAAATTCTTCTGCATGCTTTAGTCTCTGAGGTTTTAGCACAGGATTTGCAGATTATGCCACAATTTTTGCCTCAATTTTCTAGCTCTAATTAAACCAAAAAAAAAAAAAAGAGAGAGAGAGAGAGACTGAACTTCTGAAAAGTATTAGTATAAATTGGTGTTGTTTTGTAAAAAGAAGTGAAAACAAGTAAAAAGTTTTGAGGGAAATAAAACCTATAGTGGGAAATACACAATTCTGATGGGTATTTACTTTTCCCTCTAAAAAACAGCAATATTTTAAATGGAATCACCAGCAAGAATGGTGAGAATAGGTCATGTTTCTAGTCACATATATTCTATGTAAATCAAAAGACTAAATAGGTCTAATGCTCTCTAGGACATCAGTTGTACATGAGTTCACTTATTGTTTCTTATTCCTGCTGCGTGACTGAGTACTCTTGACTAAAACAAAACTACAGTCCACTAAATTTGTAAGTCACTAAAGGATAATGAAGCTCCACAGTATTTTCTTAATGTAATGTGCGGCTCCAAAACACATTGTTCTATTTTTACATCCAAATTATTGAATGACAATAGCAGCAAAAATCAATTAAAATCACAACCTTCACAACCTCTCTGGGCAGCTTGTTCCAGTGCTCTTCACCCTTAAAGTAAAGAAGTTTTTCCTCGTGTGCAGACAGAATTTCTCTGTTTCAGTTTGTACCTTTTGCCCCTTGTCCTGTCACTGGGCAGAAAAGAGCCTGGCTCCACCCACTTGACACCCACCCTTTAGATAATTATAAGCATTGGTAAGATTCCCCTCTCAGTCTTCTCCAGGCTGAACAGTCCCTGGTCTCTCTGCCTATCCTCAGAAGGGAGATGCTCCAAGGCCCCTAATCATCTTTGCAGCCCTCTGCTGCAATCTCTCCGGTAGTTCCCGGTCTTTCTTGAACTGGGGAGCCCAGAATTGGACACAATATTCCAGATGTGGTTTCACCAGGGCAGAGTAGAGGGGGAGGATCACCTTCCTTGACCTGCTGGCAATGCCCTTTTTAATGTGCCCCAGGACATCACTGGCCTTCTCACCACCAGGGTGCACTGCTAGCCCACGGTCAAACTGTTGTCCACCACTAAAATTGTTAGAAACATTTTAATTTGAAATACATAAACACAGGCTACATCTATACTATGAAAGCAAATGTGCCTGGTAATTATTCTGACCGGTACACAATACATTGTACCCGTGTTATTAAACTCTCAAAATAGGGTAGACACACACAGATTTATTAAAATCGTCATGAGCTAACTCTCAAACACAGCCAAAGAATTGTTTGGGAGAAAACTATTTAGTAAGAGTCAAAAGCAAGCCAAGAACTGTTCTAATAATTTAGGAATATAGAATATTATGTTCCAGTGCCCAGGAACATTCCCTGTCATTGTTTGATTAGAGTAAAAATAGTCTTAGGACTATTTCCCAGTTCCCATCTTTCACTTCTCTCAGGGCTCAAAGAAACCACAGGTCTTTTGGTGGCATATTCACAGAGCCAGCAGGATCAGATGAGAAAGATGTCAGAAGTGATGCTTCAATGCCTCATAACCTTCCACTGTTTTCAACTGGGTAGTTAGCCATCAAAACACATGACAAACTAGCAAAGTAAACACTGCTGTTTAACATACGTGTTACTGTAAGAAAAATGACGGCATTATCTATAGATGTTTAAAGCTTAGAGAAATGTACTATCATCCATTGAATCAGCACAGTTAAAAGTAGAGTGGTCAAGCAGCCTGCTGCAGAATACAAGGTAACCTCATAAATACAATACGATGCTCATTAACAAAGGCGTCAATTTTTACGCATATATTTTCAATAAATGCTTTATTTCTTAATGCTACACTGTCTCCTAAAGGAGACAGTCCCACCCAAGTTGAATGGAAAATATCAGCTTTTGAGAGAAGTGTATCAAGGAAAGTTCCTTCTCATCGTAGTTATGACAAATATAATTCACACTGTTTTCTATTCCCCTTTCTATATGAAGGCACTTTTAGTGGGTCCTTTACATATTAGCTACCCCTCAGTCTTCAGGGGGAAGCAACAGAAACTTCTTTGAGCTGCTGGAAGAAAATTACTACCATGCGTGCTGTATGGAAAGACAGAGCCTTACCAGCCTCTAATGTTCATTCCTCTAGCTCGCACCTATCTTTCTACAATAAACACACTTCAGCTTGAGTAAAGCATCTCAGCGTGCAAGTGGACTATATATGGAGCTCCTCAAACCACTACATACAAATTCTAGAGAAAAACTGCATATATGTATCAGTGGTGACTACATTTCACAAACTGGTTATTACTCTAGTACCATACTTACAGGTACTGAATTTACCAGGAAGTTAATGAAGATGACACAAGACATGTCTCAAGAAATACTCAAATCAGTACTACCTTTTCTTGTAAGCATGGAAAAGATAGAAACAACTCAGTACCTTGTGAAGGCATACCTTCACTAGAAGTCAGAAAAACGGGGCTGCTCTCCGCTATTTTCCCTTTAATTCTTTTTTTTTTTTTTTTAAATCTTTCTACTTTGCCCCAAAGACTAACTTCTAAAATGCTTTGTTTTCTTTTCTCATCTTGCAAAGAAGGAATCAAATCCACTCTTCTATTGCTGTACAATCTGGCAATTATAGGTAAAGAACTGGAAAACACAGATGAGTCTACTATATCAAACAGTAAAGATGCTTCAATACACAATGAAAAAGTTTTTACGAAATAACTAGGTGCAAGAAAGAGATGTGCAATCACAAAAAAAAACTCACGGGCCACTCACTGAAAAAAAAAGTCATATAAGAAAAATAACCACTTCTAGATGTGACGGTAAACCTGAATCTGAAAAAGAATCTATTTAGTGCTCTGTTCAGCAACTTCCCCTCATATACAAACTTGACTGTCATTATTTCCTAGATGGCACAGCCAAGGTGTGCCAATGATATGAATTCATAACCACAAATCTTGACAGGAGCTTTACAACTTAAGTAAGCAAGTAGTGCTTGTGGCCAGGAATATAACTCAGTTAAGCTTAAGGATATGGCCGTCTTCAACAGTTTGTCTTGACAGTTATCTAATCACGCCTCTACCATTTCAAGATGAGACTATTAAAATGCGCTGTGCCTAAGGCTATTTCTTAACTTTTTCCAGAAACAAAAGCTGTCATACATGACATTTTTCTTCTTGAGCAACCAAATTATCAAGATTCTAGGAATCTGGTATAAATGCCAGGAAACTTTCAAATAAACCTAAGAATGCTGACACTTACATGAGAAGACAGAAATGCTACGAAGTCTGCCCATTAAAGAAATTCTCTCTTTTCCCAAAATAGGGTTCATTGCCACACAGAACTGAAGTTCCTTCCCCGTATAAACAAATAAATAAATAAAGGGAGAATTTTCTTTGAGTTTTTTTTTCCCCACGCTGGAATTTTCTTTTTCCTTCTTTTCAAATTAGTTTGTATTTCTCTAAACCAACAGCACACTACCACTGCCATTTGTTTCTCCTGAGTGGAATAACTGGGAAAAGATGCAATGCATTAGATCTGAATTATTGAGGCATACAAGTTTATACTTTTCAAGACTGACATATTCCAAGTGCCCTGAGCCATTTTGTTGCTGTTATTTTAACATAAACGCTTTCATTAAAAACTGTTGTTAACTTCAATGTGGGACGTGGCAGGACAAGAGGAAAGACACTTTTCTTAAGATATAAAATACACTTTAAGACAGGAAAAAATTAGTTATACATTAAATCAACAAAAATACTGGGAAATACAGACACCTTAGAAACAAGTCTATCTTTTCTTTGTATACAGACACCACCCCAACTGCATTGTATGACTACACCAAACTATAACTATTATAATTGCTGTTGTTGACTACTTCAGTAACATTTTTCACCTGACTTTAATTTTTAACCTCCAAAGTTGAAGAAAATGTCATTTTTGAGGTTTTTTTTTAACTGGAAGCAAAAAACATTCTTCTATTGGGAGATGGCACAGTGAATCACAAACTTCCTAAAATACATAAACCAAAAAAAAGAGCAAGAAAACAAAACACTGCCTTCCTAATCATTTGCTCACTCTAACCCACTTCTAGAATACAGTACTATACTATATAGTGTTATTGGAGCCCTTGTCTGACAATTTAAAGATCAGACTTCTCTTGCACATTCTCTTCAATGGCTTGATGATGAACATCTCTGAAAATATAGTCCTTTACTTAAACATAAGCTCCTAGCTTTTTAAGTGTTGCTCTAACTACAAGGAAGAAGCTAAATGTAGCTTCATTAAATCAAATTTATGGTAATGTCATCGAAATGAAGCAGCAGTCATCACTATTCACAATCATTCAGCTAAATGATTTCCCAAGGAGCTGTCCCAAAATAATGCAGCTGTCACAGTTAAACATGTCCCAGCAACAAAACCATACTGTACTATCATTCTACACCAAAAAAATTTTTACTTCAATGCTTCACATCAAGTTTTTTGGGTATGGAGTTGGGGAGGCTGTTGATTTTTTATTTTTGTATAGTCATATTAAGAATAGAGGTGCATATCTGTAGTTTTCAGTCCACAGACAGCTTTACATTCCATACTGACAGTCAGCACTACACTCTTCAAAATCCTCAAATCTACAGATGTATTTTTAAACATAATTATTACAAAAACACATCAACTTGTCTTCAAAATGCATTACAGACATATTTCACTTTGGGATCATCAATCACTCAAGACAAGAGATATTTTAATCTTCCAAAGGGCTCAAAAAGCTTGTGTCCAGTTTAGTGTAAAGGCACATAGGCAAGAGTTCACATCTTCAGGTGTTTTTTTAAGGCAGAGGAATGAGGTTGAAAGGCAAAGAGAGAGAGATAACAACAATTACATACGTGAATGACCTATTTCAAATATTGTAACTTCTCATAAGATCTGATATACTTCTGCCCAGTTACAATTAGAACGGTAAGCAGTCATTTCTTGTTATCCTCTCTTGCTCAAAATACTACTCTTCCATGTACGCATAAAATTTTACATAAATGTTCTCATTCCTATTCTATGCCATTCATTCATATGTAAGCATTCACTTTGAACTATCAAGTAATTATTCTATTACAAAGATATAGGTAAGTGCTCTATCAAAACAATTGATAATGTTTCCCTTAATTTAAATGCTGTACTCTTCTTACCTGTAGGTAAGTTATTCTCCTCTGTACCAGATCTGTTAGATCTTTGGCCTCTTTTTCTCGCCAATCTCCTGCTCCATCTGTTTGACTGAGGTAGTACAAGTCCGTCATTATTGATCTGTAAACAACAACGGAGAATAATCTTGAGAAAATAGGAAATAATCATAATAGTAATACATTGTAGGATTAGATGAAATCAAATAAAAATGAAACAGTTATTTCAATTATGGCCTCAAAATCAACTTCTTCATGCCACCTCCTACTCTATAATTCAAACAGCAGTCAAGAAAGACTCTGTTCTCTGCTTAACATATTTTCCTTAACCATAAGTAATTGTAGTGCTAAACAGGAGATGGGCTAGGAAAAAAAAACATCCTGAATCATTCTTGTGGGTACAATTGAATGCAGTCATGACACTGAGACCAATAGAAAGTCAATACTATCTTGTGACCATGAAACCTAATCTTATGAACTCAGGCATGAGGTTTCACGATGTGCCCAGAATCTTTTATATATATGTATATATTTACTCTTATAAGATTGTAAGGTAAACCAGGAACTAAAAAAAAAATAAAAAAAAAAAAAAAATCACAGGTGTTATAGCACAGAAATAATTACAGGATACTGCAGATTTGACACGCAGTTGCAGAGACCACCTTTGATTTGTCTTGCTGGGAAACATGAATTCTTTAGGTTTACATCCGCTATGATCTTTTAAGTGTGGCAGACCATCAAGATGGCTTACTAATAGAGACTTAGAAAAGACATGGACAAATACCAAAGACCAGGGTCAGTTTCCATGCAGACAGCTAAAAGTAGGTGGACCAGTGATCAATGAGCCCAAGATGGGAAATGCAGACAAAAGATGAGTCTGAACAGGATTATTAGAGGACACTGTAGGTGGTAAAATGGCAGAAAGAATTTCAGATTCAGACACAGAGTTGTAGATATTAAGTCACATTTGGTCTTTTACTGTGTTTTTAACTAACAGTATCAATGGGTTGTTGCTATTTTTGCTTTGTATCACCAATTCAAATCTTAGAGTTGCTCTGAAAGTTTTTTGCTCCTAGAAAGCAGAGTGGAGTAAAGAATCTGGCTCTGTATTTCACCTGCATTTGATTGCCACAAAAAAAAAAAAAAAAAAAAAAAAAGGTATGGGAGGGGCATTTTAAAGACATCTTAAAAGTCTAGACATTTATCCTAGCCACATGACAAAATCACATATAAGTATCCTAGAGACTGTAGCACAATAAATAAAAACTCAGAGGAAAAAAAATGTTATATGATCCACCAAATTGAAAGCAAATAATGTGAAAATATGCTCAACACTATTTACCAAAGCTTGGTCAGGTACCACAAAAGCCACCATGACAGCTGTTCAGCAGGAAGAGAAGGAATGAAGCGCAGTAACAAACACTTTGCAAACAGAATGTCAACATAGGATACAATCATGACAACTAGGAGATGAACCTGTTTGATTTTGTTGACTCTATATTAAATGGTCTTTCCACTGTTAAGATGAAGCTAATCTCAAAGACTCTCTTCCCTATGGCAACTATGGCAACTATGAAAGTAGACTTACACCTTCCAACTCAGGAATTTCTGCAATAGATCATGTTATTTCTTAAACAGAAGTAAGGAAATATTGGACTAAAATATCTGCCAAGACTGGCATTCAGAGAGAATATCTGCACAACCCTGCGGTACAACCAAGAAATAATGATTAAGGCATCAGACAGTAGAAGCACTAGCGTGTTAGTAATAGACCATTTGCATTAACAGGACTAAGGTTAACAAGGAACTACTGCTCAGCTGGATTCACAGAAACTGTCTTTAAGTCTATCATCTCTAAAAAAGCAAGTCTTCCACATGACACAACAAGCTTTCCTCATGAATAACAACAAGTAAAATTAACTGCTTTGCTTAGATAGCTATCTTGTCACTTGGTCGCTTCCCACCCCTACATCAGCTTTCCCCCATAATGAAGACATTAGAAACTTCCCTAAGTACTTACAATTAACACTAAGATTTCTAATCCAAATTAGATTATAACATACAAGACAATATAAAAATAAATTTGTGTACATACAAATAATACCAGCTTAATATACAATATTCCATTTATCTAAGATACATACATAACTATTTTTTAAGACATTAGCCAACAAAAGGGCATTCATCAACTTGTTAAATCCCACAACAAATCAACTCCATATGTACTTCAAAAAAAAAAAAGAAAAAAGAAAGAAAGAAAGAAAAAAAAAACAGCAATAACCAAAACGGCCAAAATCCTGTGATTCTCAGAGTGAATGACAGCATCTGATTTGCTCATTCTAAATTTATGTTCCTTTTCAGAGATGAGACCAGATGGACTGCGTGTAGAGAAAAAGAGACTGGGTAGCTAGCATGCATCCTAAGGGAAAAGAACATCCCCGAGACAGCAGTGCCTCACAGGCTGATGGATACGCACATAGGAAGGCTAGGAGTCTTCCTGCACCTAATTAAGAAAAACTGAGATGAAAATGAATGGAGCAGACAGACAGATCTCAAGGGTGAAAGAAAAATCTTACTTACTAGGGACCAGAGGCAGCCAAAAAGAGTATTTTGCAACACATGATCTTTCTACTGCCTGAAGTCAGTGTTACAGAGTACACATGCAGGATACTGTAGAAACATTTTTGTATCCATTTTCTCTTACATAGTTGCTTTCAGTTTCCATATTTCAGAAAATGACCCTGCACTTTGTTAAAAACAACCACCACCTCTAGTTCCTGGCTGTTTGTTTTTTGCTTAAAAAACATCTGTCTTCTTTGGGGACCTGACCACATAAGAAAATCCACACAGCTTTGCTTCTAAGACTCAACAGACATCATGACATTCTGTTTTTGACAAATAGTTTCACACTACTTTTACAAGAAAATCATTTAAAAAAAAAAAATAGAGCAACTGTTATTGATTGTACAGCATGTACAAACTTCTTCCAGTAACACTGTGGTTTCAGAGTTCCATAGTGAGATTCATCTCATAACTTTCAGGGGTCTACAACACACATTTTTATTGTTGAGTGCAAAGTAGTGCTTCTTCGCATCCTTAAGCAAAGATAGGTAAGGCTTTCAAACAAGGAATATAGGAAACTTACACGCTGGGCTTAATGAACTAATAGTCCTTGGTGTTGGAAGGAAAGGAATAAGAAAACAATTCATCCTGGGAGGCAGGAACATAAAAATATTCTAGCATCAAATACACAACACTATTCAAGATTCAACCGTGGCTTCGGTCTAATGTGATCTAGGCTATTATAAACACAGCAGCAACGTGCAGAGAAGTAATTTGGTCCCCACGATGGCTATCAGTAAGTCTGACATTACACTATTTGCTCTAGTAATAGCGCACATGGTTTAAAAGGTATGTCAAGATTCCATGTCCTGAAGTTCAAGAAACCTAAAAGAAAATAACTTCTGTGGAGGAGAACAAATATTTCTGAGTGGAGGTAACTACTGAAACAAACTGCCTAGGGAAGTGGCAGCTTATCTGTTGGTTGACTATATAACAAAAGATCTGAGGTATTTCAGAAAATTCTGCTTTAGCCAAGCACTACTTTTATTTCAGTCAAACATGCATTATTGCACTCAACAGAGAAATGACTGGATGAAATGTAATGGCCTATTTTATACAGATAATAACTCTAGATAATTGAATGGTCCCTTCTCACTTTAAACTCCATCAATCTGTGACATTCTAGGGTTTGAAAGATTAAATTACAAAATTAAATTGACTGAAGTCTTTGCCCACACTAATAATCAAACTCACATTATTTTAAACTATTTTTTTAAAAGACTGTTTACATGGCTTCCAAAAATTTCTTACCAGGTTTTCCTTTTACTACATTAATATTTTCAAAGGCTTATGCTTTACTACTGATGTTGAAACATGCAGATCTCTCAGCTTTTTGGGGAGAGATTTAAGGTGGTATATTTAGTTAACTTCAAAATTTTCTTTTGTTTACTAACAAGACAGAAATTGCCACTGTAATCCTGTTGAGAAGATAACATTTCAAATGCAATAGGTTTACAGAGATTTTACTGAACTTGTAACACTTCCTGAACTAATTTTGTTGAACATGAACAAAACTCGTACTGAATGTTTTAGAATAATACAAATGGTATTTCAACAACGTGGAGGCCAGAACATCCACAACAAATGAAAATATAAGTCCAACATGTCTTTGAACAACACAATAATGAAAACTTAATTGAAGATAATTTTCATCTGAGCTATTCCCCATTTAAGTAGGGGAAAAAATGACTTCAGAATGATAATCAGTTCTGAAATTAAGATCTTACCCAATTTTAAATTAATTACAATCATATAATAACCCAATGATCAACATAACATATAATGCTGTGATTCAGATTTTTGATGAAGGTAATGGTGATAACACACTGATGTTTCAGTTGTTACAGAGCAGAGCTTACACAGAGTGTACTTTTCTACTTCTCATGCTGCCCTGTCAACAAGGAGGCTGCTGATGCACAAGGAGCTGGGAGGGGACACAGCTAGGACAGCTGACCCAGACCCACCAAAGACATATTCTATACCATACAGAGTCATGCTCAGCAATAAACACTGGAGTGAAGGAGGAGGAAGGGGAGGACGTTCAGAGTGATGATGTTTCTCTCCCCAATAAACTATTATGCGTGATTAGCCTGACTTTCCTGCAAGTGTCTGAACGACAGCCTGCAATGGGAAGTACTGAACGAATTCCTTGAATGAATTCCATGTTTTGCTTTGCTTGCAGGCACAGCTTTTGCTTTACCTAGTAAACTGTCTTATCTCAACCCACGAGTTCTCACACTTTCACCTTCCCAGTTCTCTCCCCCATTCCACCTGGAGAGAGTGAGTGAGTGGCTGTGTGATGCTGAGCTGTCTGCTGGGGTTAAACCACAACAGCATATATGTACATACATAGGTGCAAGTGAAAAGCAACAATTGGCATCTAAGGCCCAGGTCTTCCAAACGAAAAACAAGGTTAAGGGGTTGGACTGTAAGCTGTAGTGACATGAACTGAATATATAATTTATATTCCACTGAATAAAAATATAATTTCATTTTCATGCTTCAGATACGCTATTTTAGCCCACATACCAGTAATACACCCAAAGAAATTTTTAAGGAGTACATCAGTATTTTACTTAAATAAATCCACAGTCCTACTGATATAAATGCAAAAGCAACTAATACAAATACCTTTCCTGATGCCCCAAATCAGACAGAAATTCATCTATGCGTCTTTGCAGTTCACTTCCTTCTAGACTTTTTAACTTCTTTAATTCACTTTGGAGGAAAAACCAAAGTTCTTTAGCTCCATTTTCAATCCTTCTCCTCAATATTTCATGGTCTTTTCCGAGGCCTCCTATTAAAAGCAAAGGGGGGGAAAAAAGAAACAACACCATCAGCAATTGTTAAGAAACTAACACATTTGTGATATGGAACACCAAAATTTGTTTTAGAAGTAAAAGAAAACTTATATACCAACCATCTCCTGTCCGCTTCTTATAGTTTTCTATCTGTTCTTTGGCCTTTAAAAGTTGCTCCTCTAAAGCGTGTACCTTTCCTGCAGCTGGTCCCTGATCAATGGGTCCATCTGGTATCCTAGGATATAGAAAATAAAGAAATTATATCGCTTATAAACAAATGATATTTGCTAAATTTTGTGTGATAATTCAGCACTCCTCTCATTTTTGTTCCATGTTGGTTTGCTGTTCTTGACTTTATTTTTCCCTTTTTAACTAGAAGAAATGAAATATACTAACACAAACAAAGATTTTAAAACCTCAAAGCCATAGGAAAAAAACAGTGCATAACATAGCTGCAGTGCATAGATTCAACCTGGTGTTAAGCTATGCTGTTTACAAGACTTGCCCTTACTGATGATAACCATTCTAGGCACTACTTATGAAAGCAGTATTTGTGGTAACTTAACATTTCCTGATAGGAATAACCCCCCAAATTAGGGATAATTAATCAGTCCATTTGCTGAACTCATTGGCACACAAGCAAAGCCTAACTGAGGGATGTGTCTTCACAAGATTCAAGTTCTGACTACTTTTTATTTCTACACAAAGTACATTCTGGTCTTGAATGTTGGCTGCATGTTTCTAGAGAACCAGGGCTCCAGCACAGCAACTCAGCCTTTCAATTAGTCTTCCCACATATAGGCAAAGATGATTTCAATGTGTTTTTTTTGATTCAGTACAAGATCCTAGCTTCTTAAATGCACCATTGTGATAATTTTTCATGACAACCCTAGTTGTTGGTGACCTAAAACAATACTAGCAAATGTGATATCCATTTGTGAAATTTGTGGTATGTAAGCACTGGAGAAGTAAGGAAATACAGATCCTGAAGCCTGAGCCATGTATCAGCCCTGAGAGCATTACAGAGTTTGCTTATCATCTTAATTGAATCAACAAATTAATAAACCAAAACTGTTAAATAGAAATTAGATGATATCTTCTATTTGCCTCATGAATTAAAAATTAAGAGATGGAAAATAAAAAATCCCTTTGTCTATGCAGAAATGAAACTTCTGGTGGATCTGAGGGTTAAACATTATTCCATCTTTTACAAGACTTTTGTAAGAGCTGGCCCTGAATAGGAAAAGAGGAAGCAGATGTGTAATGAAAAGTTCCTAGAACTATAAAGAATGCAGAATTCTTGGAGAACTCGAAGATGATACTTCATTCATTATCACCATAATAGTATATGATCATAAAAAGAAAGAGATATTCTCTCCACACACACATACACAGAGTGTGAAGACACAATAAGGGAAGATCCTTTGCCAGACCACAGATATCTCTAGCAGCACAGAGAAAACAGAGGCTAGGGGGAGTATCATCACCCTAAAACAGAAGTCACATCTCAGTTGGATCCTTAGAAGGCTGCTACTCACTTCAGTGTCTCTCAGACCTGGATAATAAAATACCAACATAAATTTAGGAGTTGATGAGAAGTCCGTTTTTACCTAAACAAAACATTTGAAAGGGATAAATATCTAATGCATGCATGAGAAAGGTGTATCACATAAGGCAGAGCATTAAGCCCCTTTTCTTCCCAGTGAGGGGAGGGAGTAGAAAAGGCAGCTATGTAACCTGATGGAAATTTATTAAAAAATTCTGAAGTCTTAAAACTTCATATTAGAAGCAAATTAAGCAATCGTTAAATTAGTGCAAGATATTTGTCTGGGTTTTAAAGCCCTTACCATTAATTCTGCCACAGTAAATAAAAAGGACTGATCAATAACTTCTTCTGGATTTTTTATGCACTGCGAGAGCCAGCATGACAAAACTAGACAAAATGTTTTAAGCTTAAACATGTGTACTCACAAAATATACTTCACCTGTATGAACAAGCAAAGACCACGTACTCGTGAATTTGATTCTTCAGCAAATATATAGTACGATACTGTAACAACATACGGTATTGCTATGCACAACAGAATACAAGCCAACCCTAAAAAATCATACTGAAACACATTTAAGCTCCTGCAGTAGTTTAAAACAAGACTGAAATCTATTTGGAATCTATCAGTTTGGTATCACTATTTTGACTGTGGCAGGACAACTAACCACAAAATTATGGTAGAGTTTCAAGGAGAAATGGAATGGCTTATTTTGTATAAGTCATGTTCACTAAAGGTAAGATTTGTGAAGAATAATGAGGTAAAAGGTATAAAATTGTTATCATTGGAAATCTTCAGACAGCCTACAAATCCTCTGACCATAAATTCAGTCTGCTAAGGTAGCAATTAAATCTTACAGAAGGATGGATAACATGAATGAAACACAGTAACTGTCATCATCTGATACAATCAAGATTTTGAAAAAGAAAAGTATACGCCATTTAAAATTCAATTGGCTCTGGCATACTGCAATAAAAATGTTTACAGTCATTATGCTGCTAGATAAAAAGAACCAGGATGGAGGTAGGAAGGGATCCTCCTAAACTAGTTTGGATTTTAGAAAATGACATCATTGTAGGATAAAACTAAAACTTTTTTTTTCCAAGTTTCATCTCAATCTGTTACCTCATGAGACTCAAGCTATTGTCCTCCTCACTTCTACCCAGTCTCAAAATTAGGGAAAGTTCTTCTCTACAATCAGCACAGCTTTCTTGTTGCTGCCCTCTGCAAGTACATCCACTGAGCCGGAGACAAAGCAACATTTGAGGGAAAAGTGTTTGAATTGCAATCCTTACCTACACTCGTGGTATTTACGCACATAATTTCATGTGCAGACAATCCTATGAATAACATATATTCATAAGAATTCTTCTTGAAAAACAGATACATAAGTTTCCATACCAAAATGAGTCCTGACAACTGACTTGTTCCTTAAAATTTGAGAAGCAAATTTAAAGCAACTTTATCCAAATTATGACAATTCACATCAACAATAATGAATATGTAAGCATCCAGCACACAACCTTCACTTATTGCTATAACACAGCAAATTAAGTTATAAATACAAAATAAATAGATGGATGATCCATTCACAAGGTCAGCCATGATAATACGTCAAACAGTAGTTTTGTTCGATTTCCCTCAGTACTTGCAAGTTGAGATTTTTGCAAGCTATTTCCTACCATTTTAACATAAATATTTTCCATAACGAACTCATATAAATATAGTATTGTTTAACTTCAAATATCAGGGAGATTACATTACATAAACAAGCAGTTTCTGTTTTTTCCCTTGTTTAGTAATCCATTTGCATGCCAAGACACAAAAAAGAAGTCTGTATAGCCCACACCACCCACATCACTGAAGCCATTTTCCCATCACCTTCGTGTAACACAGAGGGACACTGGCAAATTATTCACCTGTAATTTGAATTTCTGAGAGCACAAAGAAGCACTCAAAAATTTAATGTAGTGACATGCAATTTAACTGCCATATTTCATAAAATATTGTAAAAAAAAAAAAATTAAAACAGAAATTATAAAAATATGCTACTGTTTTCCTATTTCCAGTGTATTTAAAAGTTTACAACAATGTATCAGCAAAAGGAAAAATTTAAGATGTCAAAAGCTTATAGAAATATTTTTTCATTCCTTCATTTATAGCTTTCTGTGTTCTTTGCATAGTACTGGAAGGTTTATAAATAACTAAATCTACATTATGATTGGCTTTTCTCCTTTCCGCAGAAAGTAAATGATGTTTGATTATTGATTACAAACATGCAAACAAACAAAAGGAATTTAAACTGTTACTTGACACTCCTAAGATACAAAACCTCCCCAGTAAATAAAACTTAAAAGAAGTATTAAAGCCTACCTGCAGTGAGAAGAATCCCTAGTCAATTTAAACTAGCATAGCCGCGATCAGTGCTGATTTATATCCACTGAAAATGTGTCTTCCCTTAATTCAGAATTGCACAAAAAATAAAAAATAAAAAATAAAGAGCAGAGATTCACATCATACACTTGAATAATTTTGTTCCTCACACCTTGGCCACGAGAAATCACCTCAGCCTTGCACTTGCAACACTTAAACATCTTATAATATTTTAAAATAATATTTTAAACTTTAAAAAATTTTTGTGTTCAAGTCCCTTTCAACACTTACTAGGTTCTACGGGCTTAGTGCACCCAAAAACTGCTCAGAATAATTGACAGAAGTAATTTAATAGATTTGCATATGATTAATTGATCCTGAGGTTGGATTCTGTCCCAGTCTCAGCTCCAACTACATTAAAGCAATTACAGGGTTCTTTCAAAATGAAAATACTATCTCTTTGTTCTGAAGCTACACCCAGAAATATGAGAATCATGTCTAGAAATACTGCTTCTTGCTTTTTTTTGTTTGACTACATTTTGCCCTTTTACACTCCTGTGCCACTTTGTAACACCTGATCCTATTCAGATAAGAAGTAGATTATTGTTTTTATTACAATTGCAGGTTCCACAAAACATAATATTTAATAGACTTTAGGGAGTAAATATATATCCTTAAGTATAAATACAATGTGACATATTAGTAATATGAACATAATATGAATACATTTAATGAGATTCTCTGTTTCCCTGAAGAGAACTCTGAAATTGATGGTTCCTATACTGCCATGCATGCCCACCAGGAGAGGATATCACTAACAGTAAAAGACAATAAAATGTGAGTATCTCCCAGCAACACACAAAGGAGTACATGAATACTATGAGCCACTAATCTATTTTAAAAGGAAGTCTAGGAAACAGATGGAGGCATACAAACTTTTCCAACTTTCATTTAAGAACATCAAAAATTACAAAAGTAACCATTCTAAGCTCCCTTCCTCCTAAAAGCCTTATATCATCTACATGCAATAGCAACAGCTTTCAGCAAACATATCCTAAGCCTACTACTAAATTTGAAATTCAGGTAAAGCTACAATGCAGACAAACAATGAAACATTATGCAATACTTTGATTTGATTATTACTCTCTAGCATGTCTCCCTTAACGAACAACAAAAATGGTAGTAAAGGTTTCTCTTTTTGCTGCAAGACCTATGACATCTGTCAAGTGTTCTTGAAATGCTCTTTCTATTCTACTGGAAATAGAGGAGTAAAATGTATAAAAGAACTTCATGTTGTTACTATTTTGCACTGAGATGCAGGCTACTTCTCAAATTAGCCCAGACTTGCTCACACCAATATTGTATAACAAAAGGCAAGGATTATGGTAATTCTCCAAATCTCATTATACAACAATAATCATGCACATAAATTCTAAAACTTGAGCAATACAAAACCTTTAATTTCATTTATCTTTGGCATCACTAGTACAGATCAGCGTCTCTTTATAGCCCACAGATAAAGATTTTACAGAGGATCATACTGACAAAAGAAAAAACTACAGTCATTTCTCACATAAGGTCTACCTAATTCACTGTAAAAAGGAAATGATGCCTGAAGTCATCAGAAGTGCTATACAAAAGTACACTAAGTTCATAAACGCGTATCTTAATTTCAGGCTATTTTCAAAAAGACAGGACTGTTCCAACTTACACTATTGGAAGGTACAAATTTTAAAAGGAAAAAAAAAAAAAGTACCTCTGTTAAGCTGACAGTAAAGTTACAAAAAGTAACTAAGTATTCTTAAACAATATGTGCAATAAATTACAGACGTGAAATGATCGTGATCAGAACATGATGTGCTTTGTGAAATCAAACACACAAACATTAGAAAAACAAAACTAAACAAAGACTTTTCAGTGTCCTAAACCCTAATTCTATTCCCCATACATCCTGCACAGGAGAAAAGCAACCAGGGGAAAAATTGTAAGGTCAAATGTGCTTTTGTGTTTTAAGTATCATAAAACAAAAAAGGGCTAAGCAAGGTTTCGCAGAGCTTTGTCATGGATATGACGTCTCAGCTCTTAAATGTTCGGTTTTGCACACACTTGAGGCATGTTTCAGAAGGTCTGTTTTCTTGGTTTTGTGGCTGAAAGGCTGCTCTACATGAATTGGAAGCAACAGAGCATTCAAATCTCAGAGTGGAAAGATCATCTCTTGTTGCCATATGCCAGGCTTCATGGATGACTAAATATAACTAGAGCACAGCCTGGCTCTTATTTTCAACCATCCCAGGTGACTGAGCTCTTTTATCAACTGAATATGAAGTCAGAGAAGCCACAAGAACTCATCATAATGGGAAATGCTGGGCAACTGAAATGTACTGTATCGCAATATATTTTATTAAGGTCTCCAAATAATTAAAGAACAAATACAGTTTTCTCTAACTTCAAAACAGAAACTGTTTCAATGACTTCTACTTACATAAAACTACACAGTTCTTATAATCATACCCACTTTCTATCCCTTCCTCCCTGCCTTTGCTATCTAATATTAATTACACAGTTAAATATTACAGTAGTGTTCTGCCATTCACAAAGCTTCTTCACCCACTGAGATAAATTATGTTTACGTGGGGCTTCTTTTCCACCCACATTTTATCTAATTATGTCAAAATTGTCTACTAGTGAAAGTTAATCAGATGCCTGTTTATTGCTGCAATTTTCCAGCTAGGCACTCTTGTTATATTTAAACTCCCAGTGACTTTAAGCTGGAATTACCATTGAAATATGTTTAAATTCATAAGTTCACTTAACCCTGTTGTGCCACATTACACCTAAATCTAGAGCAACACTAATCTTCTCTAATTCTAATTTAATTTCTGAAGCTGAGGTGATTTTGTTCCTTTAATGTACGTTCAGAGTAGCAGTAATCTCTTTCAGGACACATACTGAAAACATGGACTGTTGGCCATTGCCTCGCGTCAAGCAGCCATAAAGTTGCTATAAAATGATTAATAAGCTTTTTTAAGCCAACAGCTATTTTTACCACTGCTTGTTCTATCTGGCAAACATAGAAATGAGATACTGAAATCCTTTATCACACTTATGATTCTGAAATGATGAAGGTTGAAGAAACATTTCTTGAACATATTTGTGAATTTTCTACAAAAACAACATCATGGATTTTGCTCAACAGAAACAAGGAAAACCCCTTACATTGTCTTACATTACTTTCCTCAGAGACTACTACTTCACCAATCTCAGACCACTTCCTTCAAAAAGCTATGCCTTCCAGTCCCGGGTTGGCTCATTTCCAGCCAGCACTGACTACTGAACATGTAGGTGTGCTGCTATCCAAACAGGACTTTAAAGTCACTTCAGGTTTTCTTGTGCAAGAGTTTCAAATTCTTCTGTGGTGATACACAACCACTAGGACAAAAGGTCTCAAAAATATCTCAGCAACGTATTCACACAAAAGCTGAACTAGAGTCCAGTTAAGACAGTTTTGGATCACCTAGTCTAATTTCAGAAATTTGCAGCAATTATCTGAAGTATAGAGAAGGAATGTTCTACTCTCTAACATGCTTAGATAAGAAATAAACTAATGGCTTTATTCACATAAATCATAGCTTACTATAAACTACTATTTAAAAATTGACCACTGAAAACATAACATTTGTCTGAATATGGGTAAGTTAGAGAAATAGAGAAGGGTGTTTAGGAAAATAATCACTGACTACATTATTCCTTAGCCTGTATCTATGCATCATAGAATGCAACTGCCTCCTCAAGAGGGAAAGAGTACCCTCTCGTCAGTAAAATCAAGAATATTTCCTCTTTTCTAGCCACTGTGTAATGGTCATATTTCAATGACTGTGCAAAATATCACAATACCATTCATTCAAGGCAGAGAAAACATGGGAAGCTGAAAGCATGGGGGTAGTAATCTTACATTCAAGGCCAAACACTTCCTCTTCTGAGGCACAAAATCCTAAGGTTGCCTATTATTGCCTAGTATTAAAGGAATATAAAGTTATTGTATTTATTCAAATACAGGATCTTGCTTATGTTTTTTTTATAGTAGCATCCTATATATTACAATATTTTGTCAACAAAAATATTAAACTTTTGAGTGGTGTAGTTGTTATCATATATTAATTGAGTTTAGTCAGCTACAGTGCACTCAGTCATACATGGCCATATAACTCCAGGTGAAGATCATCTGTGCTGAGGTCAGCCGCATTTCTGCACCTCTGTGCAGAACTACATGAATGCTGAGGTACTTCTTCATGGCTGACATGTTCAAAACTTTTTCTTTCAGAACACAGAGCCTAAGCTCAGAAGACCTCTCAGCATGCAGTTGTATCTACAGTGCACTCCAGAAACCAGGAACAGAATGCAGTAGTAAGACATTTCAGAAAGATGAAGAAGTCCATTCACAGTTTAGCAGATCAAATAGCCCTGGATATGCATGAAAGAGGGAATGCTCAAGAAGTACTATCAAAACAGAATTAAAATGAACAGGGTTAAATGGAAAAATATTCATTTAAGTGCTACAGAGTTCATGTGTGTGATTTCATTCAAGTGAAGAGGACAAGCAATTCAACTTCGAGATAAAGCAACAAGATGAAGAACAGGACTAGAACAAGGAAAATAAAGAGATTAGTACAATTTATTAATTTTTCCCATGGTTTCTAAAGGGTGAAGCCAAATAGTGAGGATAAAGATTCAAAATGGCGCTTGCCCCTGAAGGGTATTAAAAGCCAAGTCCAAAATGAGTTTCTCATTGCCAGCTGAGAAGAATCTAGGAGATGTGATGAGGACTCAGTGTCAGTGCCCCACATTCATTTTGTTTGACTAGGTTACCCCGGTCAGACCACTTCTTCAGTCCTGGTGCCTGAATGTGATTGCAACAGAGAAAGTAAATCAATTCAGTTCACTTAGAGACATTTTTTAAAAAATGCCACTCTCCCATTCCCTAAAATCTTGTATTGTGTTTTCCTCCTCTGGTTTCCTACAACAGCATATGAAGCCTCTGCACTTGTTCCCACAGTCAAATAGGAGAGTTAAGGTCACATGCAGTGATGTCCATGCACCTAGACACAATATGAGCATGGCATCATGTCCCACCTAAAAAGCATTTCCTTTAAAAGTTCTTGGGAAAGTAATACAGAGATATCAGAAGAGACACCTACGTCAAGAGCTGTCTGACTGAAAAGGTGAAAGATGATGCTTTGAACTGCAGTCATACCAATCCATAAGATATCAAATAATTATGAAAACACAAACGATCATAATATTCTAAAGTACAGCTACAAGTTTAGCAGCAAGGTAAGGAAAAAACTTAATAATCAGAAGCTCATCTTAAGCAAGCTTACGTGTATCTTCAGCAAGTTGTACAAATTCTCACCATTTTTAAAATGTACACTTCCAAGTATCACATGCAGAAATGTAGAAAAGCCACTAGCTGTTCTAAGTGGTTGCAACATCATAACAATTGCACTTTTTTGAAGTTGACAGTGAGGAGTCAGTCATGTACAGAACTCTGTTAGTGTGGTTATAGCACTCAGACACCATTAACTGATGGCTTTATGTTAAATCAAAATTAAATGTACATTATTTAATTTCTTTAAATGTTTTGGAATATACTTTCAGCTAAAGCACTGACTGAAACACTTCTACATTTTAAAATATGCTAAATCTCAAGTTTGAAAAAAAACATTAAATCTGATTTTTATATTTTATATAATCATTTTCTGAATAATTTGACTTATTTTTAGATCCTACCTGAGAGATTCTGCCATCCGCCTTAAGTCTTCATTTTGTTGCTTTAAACGTTCAAGTTTAGCAAGTATCTTGGATAATTCACGACTAGAATGATCTGGGTGCTCACTGTCTCGTACCAGGTGTCCACCAATATAAAAGAGTAAAGTTCCCCAAGCAAAGAGGATGAGCATAATCCAACGCCAGGAACCAGTCCATGGCCGCATTTTCAGATGCTCAGTTCACTCCAGAACTGCTTCTGTTCACAAAATAACAAACATTTTAAGTCCTTAGCCTGTACAAAAGTGGACAGTTTCAGTTCCTCTGTTTCACCACATTGTACTGGAGAAAAATTATTCTCAGTGTTTGTCTCACTGCAACTCCTTAGTGAAGATCCTGATGGAGCTGTACATAGAAAGCATTAACATGGTATCATTCTTGGATTATGTTCTGTGGAAAGAATTAAAAAAAAAAAAATCCGAAATTATAACTCTCATATATAACAATATATTTGATTGCAATTAAGCTAAATATGCTGTCATTAACATTCAGGAACAATGACTGAGAATGTTACTAATTTCCTCTGAAGAAAAAGAAAGCACTTTTAACTTTTCTCTGAGTTCAAGAACAAACAACATAAAGAACGTGCTGTTAATTCTGGTTTTAAAATGGTCAAAAGAAACATTACTTTTTTTATATATACATTCATATATATATATAACACTACTTTTTATAAGAGAAATATTTATCACTTCAAGTGTCATTTCACACCTTAAAATAATTCAAAAATAATTCCATGGTAAACTTAATAGTCTTATCACTAACAGAGCATTTTTACTCAATTACAAATTCACTTTTTTTCCCCCCCAATGTTATGAAATCTCCGCTATCTTATCATGACTAATATCCTGTAAATCAACAGTAATAGCCACTCTAATGTTTTACTATTGTCAAGTAGATTGGCCTAGCAGCAGCTGTAACACAAATCAAGCAACTGCAAGCATGGCAAAGGTTGTAAGCAATAGTTTCTAAAATCCATTGTCTATCTTCCTTTCTAGTGGACCCTGAAATGCCCTTTCTACACCACACTTGCTAACACAGATAAGAAACACTGAAAAAATTAAAAGTACAAAGAGGAGATTTCAAGTAGATCCTGTGTGACACTACCATACTCACACATTTGAAAATCTGGCCTGAGCTTAGAAATCTAATTTTTAAAACAAGGTCTCTTCCATGTTAAAGCTACCAAGCCCATTCTGATAATATTATTAAAAGTATGAAATTGCCTAAAAAGCGCCTTCTCTCATCTAAAACACTGCATCCAATAAAAAAAAAAAAAAAAAGCAAAATCACCTCAACTCATTTTCTACTTGGCAAAACATCATTTAATGGCTGTATGAACTTCCTCATTCTATCTAGAACAGACTTCAAGCTGTAACAGATCAACGTGTCCAAAATGTTCAAAAGTGCTTCTCACACCTTTTTATCCTTATGCTTTTTATACTCAATTTCCAGAATGATCTCCATTTCCAATTCTCAGATCTCTAAAACGATTAAAATTTCCTCTCAGATGCTATCCACACCCACATTCTCCCAAATTGCTCTTCTGTTTAATCTTTCCTTCACCTTAATTTCTTTTTCCTTTCATTTAGCTTTTTCTTCTGTTTCAACTCCATTTCAAGTTATAAGATTCCCCAGTAACTTCCAAATTCACTTAATCCTGGACATACGCACTGGCCACTTCCAGATAGAAAAAAAAATCAAATGTAGAAGTTTATTTAAATTGCTGAAAATTTTCTACAGTTATTTTGTGGAATGGTTTTTCTTGTATAAATTTGAAAGAGGTACAAAAATTCCACCGAAGAGTCGTAAGATGGCACACAAGATAAACCATTTGAAAACTGAATACTACTAATGAAATGGAAAACATCTGTAGTACCTCTCTCAGGCCTTTCCATCTAATGCTTCTTCGACATGATGAGTTATGAACAGATCTATTTTCTTGGAAAGCGAGACTGGAATACCACGTTTAGGAGCATGTTTACTACAAATCTCTAAGAAAGCTTTATACATGGTTTGCTTTAACTTGGCAAAAGCGTGGGACTGAATAAAAAGGGCCCACATTATATAAAAGAGTACAGGCCATATCCAGCACACAGAAGAATGCTTCTGTAAACAAAGCAAGCCTAGAGTAAAATCAGTTACCTGCAGGAGGAATTAATTTAGAAAACTCTTACGGACTGAAGTCATAGTTCTAAGTGGTAAAGTATGTATAACGTGTATGCTTACATCTACACTAGAAAAACTTAAAGTGAGAGTTAAACTGAAAGTAAAGTATCACCTACAGCAAGCTATTTCTAAGGTTTAATCGTGTCACTTTATTATAAAACATCAACATAAAATGCATAATTATTTAATGAAGCAAAAAGGTTTTGGTAAGTACTTGCTATTATAAATCATCAGAAATACACAGTCATTAATGTAACAATTGAATGGAAGATAATACGAGAAAGGAAGTAATATTAAAATTTATTTACTGCTGAACGCACAGCACAGAAAAAGTGGCTACTGTCACAAATTTATTTAGACTCCATTAAGGAGAAGACAGAATATTTACATAAAAATAAGTGCTTTCAATGCCTTAAAAAACAAATTGTTCATACTACACATGTAAGGCACAATTCATTGCTAGCACACAAAATGTTTTGTGGTCAAATTAAAAGGAAAAGTTTGATTAAAAACTGATACTTCACACAAGAGAATGTAGTGTTTACAAAGTGACTAATTGAAATGGTAAAGAGGACACTAACTTAATTAAAATGATTTTGAAAAAAAATGAGAGACTGAGGTGCATCTCCATAATCATCATCAGAAGAAAAATATGCATACATGTCAAAGTTATTTTGTTACAGCAAAAACAATTCATTAACTAAAAAACATATACTATCTTTCCCCACTTTGTATATACAATGTCTTTTTACAGATTCAGGAGATACGCTCATTAACTTGCTACTCCAAACATGCTTTCAATAACAAAGTCAGTTAGTTTTTGCTTGCTGGTAAGAATTATGGTCCCAGAATAGCATTATGCTTTTTCTTGGCAATGTACAGTTTCAAGGTATTTTAGACTTGGTTCAAAGCAAGTTAAGCAAGCATACTTTTGGCTCAACTACCTACTGACCTAGATTCAAGTATACATTGCATAAGCTAAAAAGAAAAGAACTACTCATGAAGCAGAATTCTTGCATTATAATAGCTAATACATGCACCATTATATTTAATGGCATGTACATTATCTACAGGTCTTTTTCACAGTATGAAATATGAAACTCACTCTACTATTAAGGGCTACAATAATGACTTTTTGAGCACTAAACGTGAAACACTCAAAAAGCATGATACATTGTATATGTGACTTAGAATGAACTCTCATATTATTGTTAATTTCTCTTAATATAGAATTAACTTATTTAAGCCAGCATTTTTAAGATTTCACCAACTAAACTATCTCCCTAGGAAAGCACACTACTCTAAGTAATGTTAAACTCCTCTACTCTAAGGAAAAAAGAGAAAAAAAAAAAAAAAAGCCACTCCCAATTCCCATGTAACTTTTGGAGCCTAAAGACTAAATCCTTTTAAGATTAAAATGACTCTGTAATGTTTGACACAAACAAGCAAATAAGTGGCAAATATCATTCCTGATGAGTACAATGTGTTCTTTATGAAAGGTCAGACACCATTTCATTAATGAAACATCGCAACATCAGCTAGGTAATACGGGCATAGATTTCTTCAGTCAAAATCTATGTCTTGATATTTCACAGAAACCCCTTCATTTACTAGTTAATTTCCATCAAAAAAAAAACCTCTGGTTTTCCTTGACCCATTACTGGAAGGCTGCACCAAAACTCCGTCTTCCAATGTTTAAAGGCCTTCATTAACTTCCAAACTAAATCTATTCTTTGTGAATTTACACTTGTGGTTTTTTTGCACAACTACAAACTTCATTTAGACAGCTCAGTTTCTGCCCCATTCTGTACCCAAAAGTGTGTCTACAGAAAGTAGCAATATTCTTTCCAAGACTTATGTGCTAGTTTAAGTAGGACAGGCACTTCATTACAGGAGACTTAGAAATTCTCTGCATCTTGGACAAGCTCCCATTCAGATTAAGTCTTTTCAGAACATAACGAACAAGAATTGTATATATAACACATAAGATATTGCCAATGTCTTGCATGAAACAAATACTTGCTTTTCTCTCCTGGACTTCCTTTGTCTGATGCATCCTAGGACTGGACTTGTCTTTTTCATGGCCACTTTACTTTAGCAGTCCTCAACCATAAAATCTCCAAATCTTTTTGCACGTATACCTCTTCAAACTGATGAGCTCCCATCCTATAAACGGAAATTCTTATTTTTAGTCCTTTCCACTTGGTGTTATTATACTTCAGCCTACTCTACCAGTCCAGTATCCCAAGTAAAACAATTCTTGCACATTATTCTGACCCTCATAACCATTAACCACTTTGTGACCTAATTTTCATTAGAATCCATTATTTTTGGGACAGCCACATAACAACATCATCTTTACCTAAAATAGGTAATAGAGGCAGTCTATAATGATCTGCACAAATATTGCTTCTCCTCCAGTCTAATACTGTTCCTTTGCAGTACAAATCAATGTCAATTCATACCTACAGCCACTTCCTTTTCTAATGCTTTTTCTGGAACACAGACAAACATTTTGTAATATTCCGTATGTATATTTTATTGTGTAAAGTTACTTTTTTTCTTTCTTAATTTCTATTTACATGCATCATAGGACACAAGTAAACATAATCATGAGTCTTGTTCACTATTTCCTCCTACATCCACACCTTCAGCTTTACTACTGTTTCTGTAAAAGCCTAATTTTACATCTCTGTGGAATCCTCTGAGCAATCTGCGTGATTTTCTTTTGGTATACTCCCTTATAATTTTGTATCAGATGAGCAGATTATTTATACAATCAGCAGATTATTCTCTAATTAAACATTTTCTTAATGGAATTCATCACCCTTTTGAATTTCATTGCAAGTGCAGATTTATTCAGTAATAAAGCCTTCAAATACTATAATTTCTGATCTTCACCACAGAAAATTCCCTGGCAGGAAGAAATACCAGCAGCACTTGGGATTTTTAAGCTGAAAGTATACATAGGACACTGAATTTGAAACAGTTCAACATGAGTTAAGAATTAACCAAAGTAAAAATTTTTTAAAGCTAGAGAAGACACCAACAAACTAAACATTTCATGCAGGCAACTACTGCAGTTTCAGGAGACAATTGGTGCAATTTTAAAGAAAAGAGAATTGTACCTTAAAAGGAAAAGAGGAGAGCCTCTTACTTTTCAAATACCTTCAAAGTTCTCTCTCAAACACTTAGATAAAAAGTAACTGGTGATTTTTCTTTTAGAGAGAGAAGAGAGTGAATTGCCAGAACAATATGCTCCCCCATGGAAATGATATATATAGACTCATTTTAACATACAGTGGATAAAGCAGTCAATCCCTTTTTAACTATCAAAATAATACATTAACCAGAAACACAACAAGGTAAAAAGAACAATTTACCTTTGCCTCATAAGAGCTAACCAAATGCCTTTTTAAGATATAGTTATCTTACTAAATGAACAGGACAACTATTTAAGAAGGAAGGTTTATTTATTGTTTGCTTACTGTATTAACACCATACAATCCTAATCTAGTATAGCCACAGCCAAGAACGAATTATAAAAATTCAAATATCAAGCACGATTTCCCCCCAGAGTAAAAGTTAATAATCTACCAATAGCCCTTGCAAAAACCTCACTTCAAAGGAAAATAGGAAGAGTGTAAATCTGTGGAAGAAATACAGTAAAAGAACTGTCCACAAAAGTTAGCTAGATACCATAATTTACATTAAAAAATAAAGGATTTCCGATGATGAATTGCTTAGTGCATTTGCAAACAAAGACACAACACAATGCAAGGCCCAGAAATTTAATCTTGATAAATTCAGCTTATGAGGAAGGGGAAAGGAAGAACTACGCCTGTAAACATCTAACAGCTAAAGGAATCAGCTATTGAAACAGATGATTTAATGAACTAATTGATTCTCTGCCCCTTATCCCATTTAAATTGAATTGACAAAGATGTTTACAAAAAATAAAGTAGTTCACTAGAGTTTGAAAAAACTGAGTTTTCTGGCCTGCACAAGTCAAGTAAGAATTGATGACCAGAAACAGACCATCTCTTTCTTCACAGAATTCAAAACTTACTATGTTTTTAATAAAGCACAGAACTTTGTACCCATAGTTGTGTGAAATACTTCAGGGAATCAGTAGAATTCTGGAGCAAAGAAGGCCAGTCTTCTTAGCCTGTCCCACCATATACCAAAATCTTAACCTAGTGAATAGCCACATATCTAGAAGACATAAATCAGAACAAGACTCAGTGGAACATCTGATGAATACAACACATTGCTCCCTTCAGCAGCTGAAGATTGATGAGGGCTGCTCTGAAAGTAATGCCTCCTGTTTTATGATGTTGGTCCATGATATCAAAGGCAGATGTTGGTGGTATGGCAGTAGAGGTTGAACCTTCCCACCAATATTCCATTACATTTTGTTGCTGTGCGACAGATGGCAGCAGAGGGGGCACTCCGACACAATGGCGTCTGACACAGAAGAGCAGATGGAACAAAAGTATGGAATTGAATTTCTCCATGTGGAAAAAATTGCACCCATCAACATTCATCGACATTTGCTGAATGTTTATGGAGACCAAACAGTGGATGTGAGCACAGTGGGGCAGTGGTGGTACGTTTCAGCAGTGGTGACAGGGCGTCACCTCCACTGGTGCAGATTGTTACAAGCATGGCATGCTGGCTCTTCTTCAATGCTGGCGAAAATGCACAGCTAGTGATGGTGACTATGTTGTAGAATGGTGTTTTGTAGCTGAGAATTTGCTGTACCGAATAGCATCATTGTGTTTTTTGTAGGCATTTCCTTTATTTCCATGGAAATAAATAGGCATTACTTTTGGAGCAAGCTACGTGCATTAACCAAGAACCCCAGTGTCAGCATGACCAGCTACTAGTCATGACATGATTCTAAAACCAAACTGCATTTAAATGGCATGCAAGCTACACATTAGCTATTGCTTCCGAGAAGAATGGATCCTAAGGCACTCTAGCACAACCCAGTTAAAATGTATTCACCAATGCTTACTGAGCTCCATAGTTTTTCAGACAACCTTTTAGCCACTGAGACCTAAATTTTGATTTTTTTTCTCCAAAGGCCACAAAAAGCCCATTTTTCCAAAAAACCTAATGCTCTAATATCAAGCTGAACTTCGTAGTAATTAGAAGCTTAAAGAAAACAGCTGATTTTCCAAAGCTACTTAGAATACACAACAGCAGATAACGTTTCATCCTGCATATAGTTCCATAGCCATGAAATTTTAAAAGCAATGGGATGCTTTTTCTCCCCTGTTACTTCCCCCCATAGTTTTGCATTAGAATCCAGCTTTATCAGAATCATATACACAAACGTTTTCCTTCTGTTTCAATGCTTCACTAGGACTGAAGTACAGCTGCCTTTTCTGCAGTTACCGTCAATAAAGTTGAAGAAACAGCATGTAAAGCAAACTACTGCATATGCAATCAGCATTACTTTATACATTTTAGTCTCCTATTGTATCTAGAAGACCATGACTACCAGCATGTGAAATTTTATGTGAATTACACAGTACATATAATATATACAGTTGTATAGAAACATTAAATTGGTCTTATTGCTGTTACAAGAAGTACTGGAAATGGAGCTGCATAAAACTTTGTAGCTGTAGTTGGGTGATAAAGATGCACGTAGAAAAATGAAAGGAGAATAAGCTTGATAGAGAAGAATGAGGAAAAAATATAAATTATAGCAGCAGCTGTGTATTCTGGGATACAAAGCCAGGTGAAAACCCTTTATTTCTAGACAGTACGTATGGAGGCCTACAGGCCTACAAGCACTGACAAATTAGAGTAGGCAACGTTCAGGTAGCTGACTATTAGGAAAGGGCATTTGCCAGAGGCAGAAACTGGAGATAATGGTGAGGTACCCCTATGTACAGATGTTCTACAGATGTAGATATAGAGGAACATATAGATGTTCCTGGACGCAGGGCTGCTGCTAACTGGCACTGTAATCTCAATACACTGAGTAAGGAACAGAGTAGTGGGGGCAGGAACATGTACCCTTAACTAGTATTTGATCCTTTCATTCTTGTTGGTGCTGAAGCTCTCCACCAAATCCTCTCTTCCACCAGCTTTTCCACATCACTCCTTAACAGCTGCAATCATCGATAGCTAGATCAGAGGAAGGATATTCCTTCTGACTGGCATCAAAGCAACATGAAATATCTAATAAACAAGAAACTTAGCACCAGCCTGTTAACAACTCATCTGAATGTTTATAAATCAAGCCAAAAAAACAGACAGATGTGAAAGCTGAGTTTGTAACTGTTATGCAAAAATGCATGACACTTGACAGCCATAAAACACTAGAGTGCTATATGCAACCAGGTGGGGTTTTGCAAACTCCTGATGTAGGCAAGGCAATATTCAGAAGCTGAAAAAGTCACAGAACTGAGCTAAAAGCCTTCCTTGTTACATACGGGAGACTGAGAGATCAGGTGATTTGACAACCAAGTAACAGATACACCAGAATATGATTTTGAGTAGGCCACATCAGAGAGAAAATGTCTTAAGAGATCATTATTGAAATAACCAGACTCACTTTGAATCATCATCTAACAATTTAAATTGAACAATTTTTACTACCAAAAAAAAAAGGCAAAAAACAAAAAAATTGTTGAAGATCGTTGAAATACTAATATAGCCATATGATGAAATATTTCCTTTAAGTTTAATACACTGTGCCACAATATATGCATCTTATTGGTTAAAAATTCCCCTCAGCCCTCCAGTTTTCTGTTAAACACTGTTCTGCTTTCACAGATAAACTCTTAATTTGAGACATTGAACCTTACACACCACAAAGTACAGCAGAGACACCTGATCTATAACTAATGAACTAATTCCAGTATGAGAAGCAATTTATCTACATTACCAGGTTTATGTTGCCTAATTTAAACTGCTTTGCAGCATTTGTAGAGCTCTATGCCACCAAAATTTGACTGCTTACTGTACCTGATCATGGCCATCACTATGGTCAAGTGCACTGCTGACCTGTGATTTTTTTATTATTATTATTATTATTTAAAAATGAAGGAACGGAAACACTCAAAGTACTTCCTACAATAGCAAAATTATGAATAAACCAAGACTGTGAAAGTTGCAAGTCAAAATCTCAGATAAAACTGCCAACAGATTTTCCTTTAATAATGTTACATGAATTTTGAAAGGAAAATGACATATGGCTTTAAAATTTACTGTGTTTAAAATTTTTTTGAAGGTATTAGCTTTTTGTTTAATTTTGTTTCTGTTAGATTTTGCTTTTTTTAATTTTAAGTATGAAGATTACCCTGTTAATCAGATTTCCTATTTTTGGTGTTTGGTTGATTTCTTTTGGTTGCTGTTATGTTTCTACATAGTGTAAAAAATGACATTCACATACTGAATAACATTCTGTACTGAATAACAGAAGTAGCCACTTCTTCATAAAATGCTATATGTGTAGGTTTATTTAGTTTAATTCAGATTTTTTTTTTAAATACATTACCTACCCATAGGAAGACCTCCTCCCAAATCTCAACACACACTCACTGCTAACTTTCTTAACTCCTACTCTATGTTAGAGACTTGCACAAATAAATTCTATAAATTCTGTTCCTGAATTTTGTACAGGCAAATGAAAAGGGGAGGGAGGAGTGGGAAGAGGATGACAAAACACCCAGACAAACTCTCTTCAGAATCTAACTGATGACATATCATTTCGGAGAAAGAGGGGAAAAAATGGCACAATTCTTCTTGCCTTCAGGAGTCTTCAGCAGTCATATTAAGCTGCTGAAGAAAGATAATCAATTCATAAATACAACAATTTTTCTAGATGAGACACTTGATTACTCATCGTAACAGGCTAGGTGTTAGAGAAAAATCAAAAATTCTTACAGCATTAAGCAGAGTAACATAATAAATTGCATTTCAGAAAAACTACTGTAGGTGTGTACAAAAAGAAAACAGGATAAAGCATTTGCTTGTACTCGCACTGTTAAAAAGAATACAGATTCAAAATGCAAAAACCATCGTATACATGTGGATGTATACTTGCTTTTAGCAACACCACAGAAACAGCAGAAATAAAGACCCTGTTGAAATACAAGACACTAACAACAGTAGCCAACAATGACTTGGTGAAAGTCTACAAGGAATGCAGGTTTGGACAGAGCATACCTGCAAGGAAGTACAAATTTGCAGGAACATTCTGTGCAAATTATCAGTCAATTAACTCTTCTGATGCTTCTTTATAGCCTGTTTTGAGTCTCAGTATATACAGCGCTAGACAAGGTCCACGGATTACAGAAAATCATACAGAACCTCACAGTCGTATTTGGTATGAAAATATTTCATGCTTTCTGTCATCAGCTCCATCTCTAGATGATTTGTTTACAACCAGTTACTAAATTATGAAAGAGTAAATGCACGGGAAAGAATGAAATGCAGGCAATGAGCAATCATTCAATATAAGGCAAATGGGAAAAAAAACCAACAACACAGGAACAGAAAAATTGGAAGGATTTACAGAGCTCAAGACTGAAAGATCATTGCTCCAAAAGGCATGTAGAAGAAAGACAAGCAGAGTGAGGGGGTGTGAACACCTATGTTCTATGATACTCCCTGAAGCCATTAGAATGCATGAATTGCATTCCAGTCATTTTGTGAACAGAGTTTAACTTTCCTTCTTACTTAGCATCATTTTGTGCTATGCTCCCTGCTACAGTGAGGCAACAATAATAAACTAATATTAACAATGTTGTAAAACACTCCGAAACTCAACCAACTATTTTATACCAGGCACATCTCACTGACATTCCATGGAATGCTGCTGCTGTCCTAAACAACAAAAACTAAAGAACGTAAGTTACTAGTTGAAAAATGTTGGAATTGGTTCAACAGTTCTGATTTAGTACGTTTGGAGTATATGTACATGCTATTTACTTTTGATTCAAAGTATATGTTTCAGAACATAAGCTGTTTTCAGAGATGTACTGTTTCAAATGTATTGCAAAGCACTGACGTAAGAAGAATGTTGAATTTTCAGTTTTTGCAAAGTAATTTCAGAAGTATCTGCATGAATTAACTCCCCCTCTCCAACAAAGCTTAGTAATTCAGGGTCACATACAAATAAATTCATACCATAACACAGTTTAAGAATTATCTACTAGTTAATAGCTACAATTATTAATTGAAAAACAGATTCCAAGTACACATTAGTCTTCTGCAATATCCTAAGAAAAACAGGAAACAAAGCTATAAAAGTGTAAGAAAATATGGAGAGCAGCAGACTGAAAAAAAAAATGAAGCGGGACAAAATTAGCGTAAGCATCTTAAATCTGTATGTTAATTTAAAATACAAATGGTTACCTATAGAGAAATACAAACACCATTTTGAGCAATACAACTTAAGAACATATTCTACAGACACTAGAAGAAGTTTTCTTTAAGAAAGTGCCAGTTGTCATACTGCTGCTAATAGCGACACATTACAGCACGCTTACACTTGTTTTTGCCAACATTCCAGCTCCTGTTCACAAACCCTCACATCAACAGGAAAATGCACAATGCAGGTGGCATTCCAGAGCCATCTTTATCACTGCCTAAGATATGATTACTAGATGGCTTGACAATGATCTGCAGGGTACTAATCAAACCAATAGGGAATTATGAAAAATTGGAGTCCCCACAATCCCATTAATTGCTTTTTAGGGTGCCCTTCCTAAAATACCTAAAAGTCCCCACACTAGTTTTCACTCTGCCACCCTCCCAAAGAAACAGAATCCTTCTCAGATGAGCACTATGCACATATAACAACAGCACACAATTTTTCCATATTTGCTTAACTTTAACAACTACCAAATCATGCTGAAATGAAGACAAGATAATCAAGGAGAAAGGATGCATGATACAGATGGTGCATAAAAATCACCAACTGCTGCAAGCATTCATGGACCAGCTGCGCAGTGCTGAGTGGTGCTTTTGGGTCTATGGAAAAAAAGCACTGAGTTATAAGATCATTCATTGCTACAGTTATAGGACAATGAGCAATCTCCTCACATCCTTCTAATACAGAAGTTTACATTCATGCCAAATACGACTGCCACATAACACCACTCACAACAGTCAAAGTCATTTGACAATGGGGAAAACGATTGCACTCTGGAAGATTGCACTCCCAGACTACTATCAGTCACCAGATTATCAATTTGACATGGGAAATCTAAAGTAGGTAGGTATCACCACATAAAGAGACATTAAATACATGATCTCCTGTGTTGCTCTGCAATTGTAATATGCAGGAAAAATAACATTTTAAGGCAAAGGAACTTCTAAAAAGGGATAGAACAAGAATGAAGAGACATGTATCAGTTCTGCCTTCCTAAGCCAATCTTAAGTACAGACAAGAAAGGAGTACTTTTCTATGGTTAAAAAAGAACACAGTTAAAAAGAATATTAATTAACCTGGTTGGGCAGAAAGGTGCAAAAAGCAGTCCTAAAAATAGGACTTTCTGAAAACTAACTAGCATTTTTCCTGGAAAAGCATATATTCAATGGTAGAATTGCAATGCAAATATTTGTTCGTGAGTATTCCACATTAAGTCTGACAGGTGAAATTCTATTCAGTGCCTAAACAGAAAGAGTGATACAGCTACTGCAAAAGATGATGCAACACGACCCTTGAATATGCATTTCATGGAAAAGGTAATGAACGGCGTAAAATGTTACCAGTAATATGCCGAATTTGGTTAAGAACAAGGCAGCTGATAAGATGTTGGCAAAGGGGAATGTGGTACTGAGGACTGCAATGGGATCGCTCTGTAATATTCTGCAACGTGTTCACACCCTCAGCAATAAAATAAGGTCTCAGCTTCATTTTCAAAGTGAATGACAATCCTTCCTTTTCTTGCTTCCCAAGTGGACAGTCTACTACTATATAGTCCTGTTGCACTGCCTCTAAAGCATCATGCCTCACATCTCTGCTTGCTGGTCAGCCTTTTTTACCACAAGAGAAGCTCAGAAAATCCTTTCTTAAGCTATTTTTTCCTTTTTCCTAATCAAAAATCACTGTTTCAGGAACCTGATACCTCAACTGAAGGTCATTGATGGAAAGCATGGATTTATTTCAATCTGCAACATTAAACAAAGGGAAGGGGAGGGAAACAACAGCAAGAACAGAAAGTACCATTACATTTTTCCTATAAGAATCTCGGAATTAGATCAGTTTGTTTCAGGAGTGGTTTGCCACCACTCTCAAGAGAACTATATACCATTTAGCACAGCCTACAGTTAAAAAAAGGCTGGAAAGTGAACTGTTGACTAGCTGAAGATATAAATGAAGAAATAGCACACTAATGACAGCCAAAATTTTAGAGGATGGGGTGATTATGGCTACTGCATGCTTTTCAGGGCAATCATAGCACAGGAAAGGTATCTGATCAAAATTTTTGTCTTGTTTTCATATAATATTTCATATCTCCAATGTACTTTACTTCTATGGTCTTGGTTTCAACATACTTATATTCACAATTAATCATTTCGTTAAAACAAACATCATCTTGTCGCCAGAACACAACAGCTTGTGAGCAATTTAATGGGCTGGAGAGAAATCGTTGATCAGGGCCCGAAGTGATGACTGAGAACCTGGAGGGGCGTGACTGGCCTGAGCAGCACAGGCAGAGTGTTTGTACCTGTGCTCCCCCATGACCAGAATGGGTGGGCCTGGGGGGCAGGATCACCCAAGGCTCATATAAGGGCCAGCCAGATGATGCTAAGAAGCAGCACAAGAAGTTGCTTAAGAAAGGAGACAAGCTTGAGAAAAGAAGAAGTTCAAGAAAGAGGAATTGAAAGAGACAGGAAGTGATATGAAACAGAGCTCCTGGCTCTGGACAAGACAATTGGCGTAACTGTGCAAGTTTGGACTTTTTTCAGTACGTGGACTTTTATGGCCAATGAGGTTTTTAGATAGCTTGTTGAAAGGCAATTCTTTTGCTTTTTTGTCTTATTATGTACTCACAAACAGAACTTGGAGGTGGGCAGGAGAGAGGCTTTCTCAAGAGCAGAAAAGCAATAAATGCAAGCTACCTCTCTGAACGTCCTTCACCCACTTGTCAGGAGTCATGTTGGTATCAACAATCTCCTTACTTTCTCTAAGGGTCTGCATCATATATCCTTTGGCATATTATCATATCACCTTTGGCATATTCCCTTACAGTGAATTTACTTTCATAGATGTTGCTATGGTACCCTCTTCTCAACCTTGAAAGAAACCCACAACTACTCATAAGGTAATCATGTTCTTAAGGTATTCCAAACAGAGATAGCATGGAGCTCTCTGACAAACTCACGCTGTGGAATCTCCATTCTTGTCCAGGTTGGACCAGCATAATTCTACAGTTCACACATGCTGAAAAGATCTGCACATTTTCCATTATACAGACTGGCCTGCAGAAGGAAAAACATTACCTAAAACACATGGGTTATTTTTTAAGATGGCAGCTTGATTCCAATTACAATAACCATTAGACAACTGAAATTGCAGCCAATTGCTGCTGAACCACACTGTCAGGCATATAGGTGGAAGATTTCTCCACAAGACAAGGAACATAACATCTACAGAGTGAAACAGTGTTAGCAGTAGACTTCAAAAACAATTTTTTTCATTCAAAATTCAGCTCTACCAGCAAGAGCTCAGTTTTGAAACTGAGAAATGCAAAGCTAAGTGTTGTTATTAGCATCAAAATGTTGAATTGTGGGCTTTGATACAAACATACCTACAGATTTTCTTCCCACTTCAATAAATTGGTTTAAAAATCATGGCTATATCAGGAGTGTGTTTCTAATAAAAAGTCTGTTTAAGTTCAGCCACTTTCAATCATATTTTTATATAGTATGAATAAAAGCAAATAGCTCCAGTCACAATGCTTTCTGAAACTTCTGGTGAACTGAGTATTCACTTTAAGAAGCTTGCAGGCCACGAGAGGTTTTTTTTTTTGTTTTTGTTTTTTTTGCAAAATGTGTAAATACGCTCTCCAACACAATCCAGCATCCCACAGATTGATCACTGAAACTCCTAATTTTTGCATCAGAACCATACATTTTGTTTGAGGTAAGGCATATATTTTACTACAGGCACCCACCCCACTTATTATTAGATTATCTACTTAGATCTGAAGTATTAGTAAATGAGAATGACAAATTTCCAGATAAATTGCTAACTACTTAGTTACCAGACATGTCTCTGTTCAGCTGCTACCACTGTTCTTTCGCACAGAAATGAAGCACAAATCTGCAAAACTTTTAGCACGTCAGTAGGATACACTTCTTAAATCTCTAAAGCGATACACACTTCCAGACTTGTAAGGGGTTTAGAACATAGCTATAAGAATCATTCCTTCTGAAGACTAGACCTCAGACCTTGTCATAATATGGCCCCTACAGTCCATTAATACTGTATACACCAGAAATATCACCTCCCCTCCCGCTCATCCTGCTCTTTTGTTCCAAAATACCATTCTGACCTGTAAGAGTGATCTACAATGTGAGTCCCTAAACTTAGGACCACACATTTGATACTACCCAAATTCAAGTTTGTCAAATAAGCCCAACTTACCAAGCAATTTAACAGGTAGTGATCTCTAGTATTACAATTGCTATATAATTAAACTTACAACTTGTATATATTTATTTTGAGCTATGTATTATTCATAAGAGCTAGCAAAAGCAATGCCTAAGAAGCCCCCATCATTCAGTCTTAAAGGAACCTTTCTGAGAGTATGAAAGTTTCCTGTTGAGTGACATTGTTTTTTATTCATTAACCAATTTTAATACAGTTAATTTCAATAACAGCAAATACCTGTAGGAAAGATCAATCTGATTTTAAAAAGTAGCATAATTGGGATCAATTTCAAGTGCATGACTCTATAATTGGTGAAGCATATATTTTTCTCATTTCCTTTAGACTCAGGCTATTTCAACATTCCTTTAAAACCAAAAAAAAAAAAAAAAAACACAAAAAAAGCCATGACTGAAGCGTAAAAGCAATTAAATGAAGATCTAATGAAGATCTAAGTCAACCGGTTCTGTCATTTTCAGAAGAGTTCATTATTCACCATTAAATAATCGCAATAAAGTACTGAATTATCAGTGTAATATTATTACATCTTACTATAAAAATAAAGAAAGCAAAAGTAGCTATAGAATATTTCTAAATTATAGATGTAACCTTGGCATTTATCTACATCTGACAAAAGCATTTTTATCTTCTCCCACTTTTCCAGCTGACAACTACCAGAACAAAGTCACAAAGACCAGGTCAAAGGGAACAGGTTTACAGAAGAAAGAATTTGGAACGGGCTCAGAAAGTGGATCCAAATGCATGATCACAAAACTTAAATTATCAAGTTGATTGAGGTTTTTCTTTGTACATAATACCCAAATGAAGATCATATGCTGCATACATATGTGGCTGCGTGACAGACAAAGACATTTAGTAGGAACAGGTTACCATCATTAAACTGGTCACATTATTAAGCATGTTTCCAATTAAAGAAATTGCGGTGTAAGCTTTCATCATATTAACATTCTCAAGCTGCTTCTTCCAATTACTGAAATATTAAAAGCATATCCTATAAGAAGTTATTCAATTATTAGGTTAATTAAATATCTTTCATTTCAAAATAAGTATCAGTTATTTTTTATACATATCTTTATTTCAGGTAGTAAGCTCACATCTGTGCACCTCCTGGTTTATTCTTCTTGTGACTTTCCTCTGATCTTACCTCCTTAAACAATTCCTCAACATTCAGTCTTAGTTTGGTGTAACAGATTAACTTCAGACATTATAAATGGTATAGATTATCAATGATATTTGAAATTTGATTTTTCAGGCACTACAAAAATAGTAATTTATAGTCAAATAATATCCACCAGGATAACTTCTCAAATTCACAATCAGTGTTTAAGATCTGGAATATTTAAAATTAAATTTACATCCATTCAAGTCCAAAAGTAATGTAGATGAAAATATTTCAGCTAAAAAAATAAAAATACAGAACTCATTGTAAAATGCAGAAGGAGATTCTATGCCGCTTCTGCAAGCGAGAACAATACTAGACTGGAGCTTCAGAAACACACAGGGATGGATCCAGCTTTGATCCCCATAAGAAGGAAAGAGCAAAATAAGCAACACACCCCTTTGGAAAGATACTTTTCCATTGGGGATCACATGTTGATATGTTTAGACATGTGGAAATAAAGAAAATTTATCCAAGATTTCAGGTACAATAAACCTAAAATTCAACATATAAAAGCCTTTTGCAGAGATTAGTTTATCTTCAAAAGCCTATCACAGATAAACCCAGATTGCAGAATGTCCAAGAAAGGATCAAAAAGTGTTTTAGAATATAATAAAAAATGCACCATGATCTTTCTATTTTAATATATTGCACAACTACAATTCATAGATGGAATGAATTAGACTAAGTGTGCAACCTGACTTGAAAATAAAGGGAAAGATCACCATGAAAAACATTTGTAGATCTGAGAATAAAAAAAAAAAAAAAAAAGTAAAACAGGTATGATTCTATGATTCTAAGAAAAACAAACCACAAAACAGGTAGACAGATTGAAGAATTTTTTCTCCCAGACCCTGATAACAGAGAATAGTTTTGAATGCAATTGTCTTGCAGTCTAACAGGAAGCAGGAACATAATGCAACCCACAGGCTAAAGAATCAAGTAATACCGAATAGACTTCTGTTTTGCTCAATTGCTTAGTTACTTGCTTCAACTAATCAGCACTACCAAGACCTTACCTACATATAGGTGTCTGAGCCTTACCAAAGCTCAACTCGGCTTTCCTTCACTGCCTAATCTGCCATAGTAGTTGCACAATGGATACAAAACCACTAGCTAAATTAGCATTCCAGGCACTGCAGATTATAGACCTGCACAAATCCCCTTAATTGTCCTCCCACACAAATCAAACGTGCAAAAAGGAGTTTCAAGCAGTTCTCGACCTCACTATTCTCTCCTAGATAAAGACTGTATCTGTAACATGAGGTACAATCACCACCACAGACAAATCAAGGGAGTGGGAGCACAGTACAAAATGTAGTATAGAAACTAAATGTAAAAAAGTATATATACATACATCCAGACTCAGACTAAAAACAAATAAAGATCATCCTTTTAAATTTACAATACTTATCAACTACAGAAGCAAGCCAATCAGGAACACAAAAATCTGCAAAACAAGATACAGACCAACTGCTGTATTATACAACATGCTGAAATTACACATCATGTACAAGGGACCAGCCCGTTCTCATAATAAATTTTTTGCATGGATCATGCAAGTTTGTATGCATTACATATCTATTTAATATATATGCATTTTTATATAGGGAGAGAGAGACTATTACAGATATTGTAGTTATCTGCTAAGAGGTTTTCAAAACTATATTCTCTGTGAACCACTGCTTCTATTCAGTACTGACAGATCATTCCTACGAACAGCAAAGTCTAGGAAAGAGTTAGCAAGATTACCTAGCTCTAGTCTAACGTTGCCACAGAAGCTGTATTCTGTTCCACTTAAAACAGGCTATTTCTGAACTAGTAACTTAGACACCGCCCTTCCACAAGCTGCTGGACAGATCTGCTGACTTGCTGCTGCCTCAACAGACAGGTTATGCTCCAACACTCACTGTTTCTACCTGCACATTCTCATTTCTTCCCTCGCATCATTTTAACACTTTCTGAACTCTTATCTGCGCTGATCCAACTCACTAACTCAGCTTTTTGCTGGGTTTTTGAGATAAATCCGTTCACGAACAGTTTCAGCAGGAGTCAGATAGAACAAAGTGAAGTGAGAGCAGCGCTCAGGAAACGGAAACAGTGTCTTCCAACAACCGCAGGCCATTAACAACGGCTAACCCAATCTCAGGAAACCTAACTGGATGCTTGGAAAGCTACCTTCATATCCTCTGTTCTGTTCTGGCCACGAAATTCTCAGAACTATTTTTACATGTTGTGCACTTTTTTTGTTTTGGTTTGAGTTTTTTGTTGTTTTTTTGCGTTTGTTTTTTAAACCGCTCATCAAATTCTTAAGCTAACAAAGCATTTCAAGAGTTACTTCTGTATAAACAGATCATTTCAATTCAGAGCACTTTAGCTGTCTTCAGATTAATTAACAATTACTACCGAATTTGAGTGAAGAGTAAACACATCTCATCTGCAACAAATTTGCTTTGAGATAGTAGTATAATTTAGTTTAGAAAGTTCAAGAAACTTTCAGGACCTTATCCTTACCATAATCAACAATGACACTGACCATAACAATCTCTCCTACAGTTACATCAAACAAGAATAATGTCATAAAATGCTTGGGTTCTAAGTTCAGACATGAATTCACATTTCAGTGAAGTTCATTTCAAACTGTAATCCATTTTCAAACAGAAGAGTTACAGTTTTAAGATTTATTCATTATTATACGTTTATTTATTTGTCTATTATAGTCCTCGCACAGACCTTCAAAAGCCTACGAACATGTAATATGATGTTTTTAATACACTGCTGTTTGAGAAAATCTAGCACTGGATTTAGAATATCCCAGAGCACACGAGGATTTCCAGCTGCAATGGCCTAGTTGTTTACAGGTCTCACAGAGAGAAAGCTGAGAAAATCTGGCATGTGTCTGACTTCTGTAGAAGTACTGCTTATCTGTGAGGAATGCTTGCAATATCTGCAATTCAGATACAGATGAAAGGACTCAAGAATACTGACAAAGAACAAGGGCTTTGTGCACAAGGCAAAGGATACATAATATATCTATCAAAGAATTTCACTTTTTTGGAAAAAGGAAAAAGGAAAAGAGAGATAAATGGATACAGGGAGAAAAGGAAGGTGAAACGGGTGTCTGATTGACCCAGTTTTGTCAACAATCTGGCATAAAAACAGCACTCTTCGTAAACTGGATCAACGAAACAGCTAACAAAGGACCTGACCTCTCTACTGTAAGATTTGCTTTTTCCAGCTGACACACATTTACCGTTGGAAGGGCAGTTTTCAGTTGTTACTTAAGTAGCACAGTTCTTCATCTACCTTCTTCTTTACCTCTAGCTATTGTCTCAGTGACAGCAACATCATAGAGGAGTATGTACTTACCAGCAATAATTAACATCCAAATTAATACTTTTGGGGACTCTTCTTCCTCACTTTCATTTTGAAGCCTAGTTAATTCTCTGAAAATAGAAGAGGAAAAGAAGATGATTAGTTTTTATCTTTATTCTTTTTTAATCTGTGTATGTGTTTTCATCTTCTGAAAGGATCTTTAGCATTCAAGAGATGCATGTAAATGTTCTTATTTTAAAAATTGCTCCGTTTTATATGATTTGTGATTAGACAACTGACGTGTACCACAACTCTTATGAAAACAAATCAATAGACATGAACAACCTCTTTTTATATTGGTGCTCAAAAACAATAGCAACTGCCTGCTTCATTGAAAAAAAAAGAAAAGTTTAAATATAGGCTGGGAAACAAATTCAGGATGTAAGGGGGAAAAAAACAGTAGAGTAATTCTTGGGATATATATAGCCGAGCTTGGGTGGGGGAGGAAGAGAAGCGCAAAAAATTGTAGGACCAAGATGCTAAAACACAGTCCCAGATGCCAAAAATAAAACTAGGAAACAACTCAAACTGAAATACTTGCTACAAAGGGAAAAAAAAAAATAGGGTCTACCTTTAAACCACATGTAAGAAAATTAAACTGGTCTGTACTACTTGTTTATGCTTGTACCATAACATACATAGCAGACAGTATATAATAAGGCAGTGCATTGTTTCAAATAAAATCTTACTTTTGGGTTATCAAGGCACAGAGTTACTACATCACTTCATAGCTGTGGTCTCATTACCTCAGAACAATTGCAGACTACAGAAGTGTTGCTTGCTGACCATTTAATAGAAAAAGTAATCAAAAGCTGCAAATAACAGACTTCAAGATAGCATAAATTGGATATTGAAAAAGTTAATTTGTGAACCTGACTTCAAGGAACAGGACAAAATTGGGGAAGCTAGCAAAAAGAAAAATAAACAGGAAACCAATTAAACTAACAATAGTACCAGGAACAGGAGTGAAGAGAAAATGATAAGTGCCTCTGATAACTCTCTTTTACTGCAATGAGAATTCTGCCAAATTAATGTTATTTTTGATTGAAAGTTATCAAGTGATTTTATATTTCTAAGAGAAATTCAGCAATGGTACTGTTAAATGAACAAGTTGAACTGGTAACTCTAAAAATCTCACAAGTAGCAACAGTGATAAAAATAAAAAAATAATAATTAAAAAAAAAGGACTACATTATGCACTTTTTATTTATTTGTGTAATAAATTATTTAAAATAATCTTCACCTACAAGGTCAGAGCCCCTGAACTCCCAAAAATTGAATGCCTGGGGGAAAGGGTGAGATGGCCTATTTTCATTTCCATTTGAGATTGATAGTTTCAGTATACTTCAGCTAGGGTGGCAACTGAATAAAACTGAATACAGCTTTTCCTGTGATACGGATCTCAGAAATCTGAGCGAAAAACACAACACTGTTACCCTACATATAAGTAAGAACAAAAGGTTTTTAGCTTTCCAGTAAAACCAAGCTATTTTTATTGCATCTCTCATCAAATCAGTTACACTACCTGTTTAATGAAAATGAAGAATTGAAACTATCAGCTAAAGGTCAGTCAGCAAGTCGAGCAAAACTGGGTATGGAGTCCAGCTGTTCCAAGAGCTAGCTTTATAATGAAGCTACCAGAGCACAGTCCAGAATCATGGTTACTGCTAATTTCATGAGGCATCACGCTTTAGCTTCTTACAAGTCCATATTTGCAACTCCAATAACAAGTACAAAGCAGCATAGTGCACGAGTCACACGTATACAAAATACATTCGGGCAGATTGGTTCATAAGTTGATTTATCTGCAAGCAACAAAATTACAGGCAGCACCAAAAGGCCAGAGTCATACGAGGCTAGGTCCAAAGACAAAAACATTTCAACAATACTTCTAATGTAATTTGAATTTAAAATACACGAAACATGAATGCACAACAGCAAGAGAAGAGAATTCAAGGATGCCAGCCACACCATAGGTCCCAGCAACTACAGGATGTTAGATGAAAATATTCACAGCACTTCAGAAATACAGAGGGGAAAACAAAAACAGATAAACAAAATACCCAATTCTACTCTCCATTCCCATATGACTGAGGCAAACTAATTTAAATTTGAACACAGACACCAGACTCAAACACCAGGCCAGGACTATTTTCCCACTACTACTGTAAGAATCAGACACTTCATTCAAAATCCCATCTTTGGTTAATGATGAATTGACTCTGTTTCAGAAGAAGATGACTGAAACACCAGAACATGAATTATACACCAAGAAGAAAAAAAATAAACACATACATACATACTCCCTCCTGTTCCCTGCAGGCTATCAATGGAAGCCCTGAAGAACAGATCAGGTAAAATTGGAGCCATTACGACAAACAACAACCAAATTTTTTTTCTCAGCTGCAGTATTCTCCTCCAAGATCTCTATTATTCCAGAACCAAGAAATCTCAAATGCTCATCTTTAATTTTTGCCTCTGGGATCAAGTTCATAATTTAACACAGTCCCTTAACATAACTGTACAAAACACCATCTTCAACCACTGATTTTCTTTTTTTCCATTACTAATTCCTCAAGACTACATCTCATCTTCTGATTTTCCAACATGTGTTGGTACTGAATTTTTCCCTCTGATGTATTCGTGTTATTTCTCTTTCCCGTATACTCCAACACTCAACAAAGACTTCTTATTATTCTTATTTCTTCCTAGCTTCATTTTCAAATTCTCTTCCAGTCTCCTTTAAGGAGACAAGCTCAACTTTAGCATAATCCCCTAAATTATTTTGTTTCCTTGACCTTTTGAGAGACTCAGTCTTTTCTGAGTGTGACTAAACAGAGCTATATACCATGTCCTAAATGCAAATTAACTAGTGCTTTATTGGCTGCTTCTAATGACCTCTTTTAAAAACTAGAAACTACCTGGTGTGTCTTAGAACCACCTCAGAAGAAAACAGATAAGGATGTGCCTCGTACCACAACCATCTACCTCTGATTAGCAATCTAGTTATGCCTGGAGTTCTTGTCAGCACTCAAGTGTGCTAATTCACAATTTTTTAAAGTTTCTTTTATTGAACTTAAACCACTATCTATTGCTCTGAACACATAAACCACCCTTTACCATTAATTATGATAATTCTGTCTTCCTGTTCAGAAGCAAACAGAGCAGCTTTCAAGCAAGGCCAGTAAGCAAAGGCTCATTTCAACACTAGCTCTGTTATTTCAAGTATCTGGCAGGGAAGTGACTAAAATTATATTAAGAAAAATATTGCATGAAAAGAATCAGTTTGTTCAAAAAAATAATTTTTAAAAGTTAGACAACAAGATCAGCTAAAATGTTACACTGAACACTTTTTCACATTTGTTAAACAAAAACAAACAAAAAATTAATCCTCCTGTAAATCAAGTGAAGCTCCAAACAAGTGTTTTCAAGTTTAAAGAAAAGAGAGAACGTTAATTCTATGGAAAACCAGTTATTCAGCTTAAAAAATGAACTTGATTTCTCTAACAGCTATCAACCCATCTGTCTGGTATCAGTGTTACATTGCTGACACTAAGCAAGTTTCCCTAAAGAAATGTGAAAAGAAAATACAATCAAGGGGAACAGAGGGAAAAATAATCTTTATATGTATAAAAAAATCTTCATATATATTAGTCTAAGATTCCTTACCACTAATAGCTGAAGAAAAGCTACAATACACTGAATCCACAGTATTCAAGAATGAAAGTCATAACATCTGACTTCTCGTGCACAGAGAATAAACGCTGTAAGGAATTAGCTGCTACGCAGTGCCATGCAGAAGATTCTGTCAGCACTTCCCTTCAAAAAAGATTTGACTACTGCAGGTTTGAGGAGAACACACTATTGCCCAATTAAATTCTACTTTAATCAAACAAGATGCAGATTTGGAAGCATCACAGTCCCCTCAAAGTCCTCAAACCAAGCCTAGAAGGCAGGGCTTTCCTCATGTTCATTTTTCCCTCATCAGGTAGAACTTTGCCACTTTGTTCTAAGAAAGGCTATTTTCAATGGCACAAATAATAACGAGGAGCCAAATTCATTATCAAACTGCATCAGTATCCCTACTGTATTAAAACAAAACAGTTGCTATAAGTTACAAAGTCACTTTGTGATTTTGAATATTTCAAATATGCTGGTTTCTCGGGCACAAACCAGGAACAGCCTACAAAATTGATAGAGTACACAAAATGGTATATAATTAACAGATTTATTTCATGAGCATATTTAAGGGCCAATCTAATAACTAAGTTTTGAACAATATCCCAAATATAAAAACATTTTAAACCTATTTGTTTGTGAAGAGGTAGGTCACGCTGAATGTAAAAAAACAATGACACTTTAGAGTTTTCCTAAGCTCTTTTTGCTCCCTTCTTCCAAGAGGCATTGCCCCAAATATTTACTCCGTTTTCTCTTTTATTTCAAAAACACACCTCATTGACACATCACAACACTCCCAGAAGGCAGATCTGGGAGTAGCCCCATCCCTATATTTTTTACTCTACAAAGTCTCACGTAGGCTATAGTAACATTTCTACTACATTACACACTTGCACGCATAATGCAGATTTGGGGAAATTTTGGGAAAACGCAGGAAGCACTGGACCTCTCTTAGCTCTCTCCAAATCAGGAGAACGTATGCTCTGCTTCATTTCCCCAGAGTTCCACTTCTTCTCAGCCATGTGAAGTGCCATCTGTGCTTCCCAGGCTGGCAAGTTAAAAATCTGCTGTCGTTCATACCACCAATGAGCAAATTAAAGGCAAAGACGTTCCTCTTTAATAAAATAAGACTTATAGAATGGCAATCTGATTCCAAAGTGAGGAGTAGGAACACAGTCAGTTAAAGAATCACAGAGAAGAAAAGATGGCAAACAGTAAACTGCCCTCAGAGTTTTCTTTATCTCTGTAAACTAATGACAAAATTAAGGAGAATAAAACAAGGTGAGCTGGAAATCTCAGATTGTAAACAAAAACATGGCTCAATTGACAACACATTTGGTGAGACACTTCATAGAGCTAGAAGGCACATTTGGCTCAGGAAGGACAGATGCAAGTGGTGAAGCAGGAAATTTTGTCTTGAGTATCTGAGGATTACCCATTTTTTCTGAGATCCAGAGTAACAGAAGCTAAACACTCTGAAACTATCCACATAATATTAAAATGAAAATGTGATAGTGAGGAGGAGGAAAGATAAGAAAAATTACCAAACAAGACGATTTAAGTGGACAAGGGAGAGGTTGTTCGGTTTTGATTCTTTTATTTTGCTTTTGTTTTTTTTTTTTTCTCTAGACAGCTAGCAGAATCTATCAAAGCACCAGATTTAGCATTCATGATTCACAGAATAACATTTTCGGGAAGCAAATCATAGACGTGAGTTTACCTCTCATTAGTAACTAGGTTGACTACTGGTTTTGTGAAAGTGAACCTAAAAGTTTGCGTCAGTATACTATAGCCTGAAACTTTCCCAGACACTGAAATGCAAATCTTCACATTAGAACAAACCCTGAAATACTTTTGGTAAAGGCCAACTGCACTCTTCTAAACAACCCTTGAGAATGGTCTCAAGGTTATCACATAGCCAGCAAAACTTTCAAATTATATTGCGCATGCAACTACCTGCTTTGAAAGCTGAGAGATTAACAGAATGGGCAAATCTCATTCCATGCCAGCTGTACTCAAGACCAAACAATGCTTCGCTTTATTAGTGTTGATAAGGCCAAAAGGGATTTGAAATCAAACCAGCTTAAGAAAATAGAAAAGTAGCAACCATCTTTAGAGATCTAACAAAACAACGAAAATGAAAAAAAAAAAGAAAAAACAAATTTAGAAGCAACAGAATTACAGGGAACTCTCCCTAGACAAAGGTTCCTGAAAGAAGGCTGAAAAAATCTGTCAGGACAGCCAAATTAAGTTCTTAAGTGAGAATACAGACAACACGAAGAAGAAATAAATGCTGAAATGCTGCCAAAATCCATTTTCTTCAAATAAGGTCAAGAAATTCAGCAAAAAGCAAACCTGTGTTTAAATTTGAAGAAGTAAATTATTTGTGCAGTACAGTTTCACAATTATTTGTTACAGTAATTAGATCAAAATAAAAGGCCTATTCTATAAAAGGGTAGGCAAAGTGTGACACTCCCAGCAAGAAAAAAAAAATCTAAGACGAAAACCACGAAGCTCCACAGAGGAAGAAAGACAGTATCATGCATGTCATTGAAAAACAACAGTGATGTTGAAAGTGAAGCAGGGAAATATGGCTGTAAGCTAAAAAAAACATTTTTCATTTTTTCCAAATTTTATATTTACATAACATAGCTAGAGTTCATTACTATTAATTATGACGGACTATTTTAAACCCTGGGATTTAACTCAACCTACCTAACTTCAGACATAAGGGAGATAGTTTCCTTTTAAAATTAATAAATATATACTTTACTACCCACTACAAATACCAGTTATTTCTACAAATACCAAAGCACAGTTCATTAAAGGAAGTCAACACAGAAGACCAGTGACAACAGAACTAAAAATCCTTTATGGATGTATTAAAATAATTAATACAGTAATAGATTTCAGCATCATATTTTGTGCCTTAGAGGCCTTTCCTGTTCCTTCTGTTGTCTTCTTCCTTCCTAAGAAAGTAAGTAATTCAAGCCAGCTCAGTTTGGTATTGCTATGGAAATCATAGTATAACTCATGCATAATATCACCTTTCACTTCAAGTTCTTCAAACAATAACCAATAAAAATCATAGCATTTTATTCCAAAGTATATTATCAAACAGCTTCAGTGACTCTGCTTTTATTAACTGATTAGTCAAATAGCAGTAAGGTGACACTAACAAGACTGCGGTCAGCTTCACTGCTGTGATTCAGAACCATACCAGCAGCTGTGCACATTTCAAAGATGGTATCAATTTCATATCACTGCCATTGCCAATCCATGGGAAGGCTCTGAGCAGCTGCCAGCAGTATTCAGCATCCAGAAACCTGAGAAACAAGGACAAGACAACACTACCACTTCCCTCAGGGCTAGAGAGCTGCAGCTTCCCATTTATCAGACACATGCTAACCAAAGGTAGATCCTCAAACAAAGGTCAAGAAGACTATCAGAGTTGAGGCTCTAGCAATTAAGAATGAAGAAGTGGTCAGGAGATTTTCAGTAGGATACTGCCTTCACAAAAACCTGAAAGATCTCATCAAAATTTGTCTGTTAGGTGGCTGATGGTGCCTGATCATGATGGAAGCAGAAAATTTGTATTGAATATAATTCTATTAGCACTACACACAAAAAAAATACGCAATTTGTGTTTCAGTACACCAGAAGATACCTTTGAAACTATACCTCAATCCTATACACCAAGTTTTATAGAGCCTAAACATAAGAAAAAGAAAAACATCTGCTAAAAATAAGGTACATTTCATTTCAGAGAGGTTTCAGGTCTTTCAAGTTGCTCGTTTTTGCATAATCATTTTGCAACATATCTTTTCCATGAGTGTACATGCCCATGAACAGACTAAAATAGTGTGATATTAAGAAGAAACTATTGCTAAATGTATGCATGAAGGTTCCTCCTGCAGTTGTTCTGCTGCTTTCTTATCTTCCTCTTTTACTATCCATTCAACAATCTTACATTCCTCTTATTCTTTTGATGCTTAATTTATGAAGGAAATTTCTAGAAAATTATACATGCCTTTACTACTTAGTGATAAAAAGCAAATATCACTTTCAAAGCTACATATTTTGTTTAATCCAGATGAATTTCATTTTATTCTGTCTTTCAGTCTGTAATATACGAAAGAAAACAGATTCCCTGCAAGGCATTTAATGTGGGTTAAAGGCTCCACAACCGAGCCCTTCATTCATTTCCAAAACAAATATATATCTGTAGTAACTCAGGTTTCCCTATACCATCCAATGACTGAGGTACTAGCTAACCTGAGTGACCAGTAGATTAGAGGATAATCTTGTTTTCATACAGCAAAGAACTTCCTAAGTTACACCAGTCACCTGTGTTTTCTTTCATAACATGAGCTTCTCTTAGCCATAGATCATCCTTTCCTGCAGCAGTCAGAAGGTGCAGACAGACATGAGTAAGGAAGATAAGGTGATACTCAAACACCAAGAGATGAGGAATTATGAAATTGGGTTTTCTACTAAATTCTACCCCAGTAAAAGAACCGTCAGGAAGGATAAGGCAGTACAAAGAAAACAGGGAAGAATGAGAGTAAAAACATTGAGACATCATTATAAAAACAAACACTGAGATGTAAACTTACGTCTGATGTAAAAGCACATTGTGTAGCAGCTTTCACTGTAAGCAGTTTTACAGAGATACAATTTGACAACAGTGCTGTCCATCACTGAACTCATTAGACAGCCTGCTGTATCGAGAAGGATAAGCCTGACACTGTGCTTCAAAAGTCTCCACCAGGACATAGGAAGTTTGAAGCTGAAAAGGGGCTAGACAAATGATAGCTGAAACAAAACATTTTGTTGAGGCTCAGAGTGTATCTTCAAGAACTGATGACTGCTCCTTCCAAATATCTTTTCTCCATGCTAGACATGCTGACCAAGGAACTAGCAGCAGTTACACATGCAGTAAGCACAGCTTAGGGAAGACACTAATGCAATGAGAAATCACAATTAGAGAAGGAATACTCCATCTTAATTTACTCATTCCATCAAAAACTTTTCACAGTGATCTGCACTACTTAGTGCACAGCAAAAAGTCTTCACACTAACTTTCTTTAAATACTGTCACACTATATATATATATATATATATATATATATTTTTTTAACATTAGTTCATACTAACTGCACACCTGGGACTGTTCACCTTCCTAACACCATAAAGTCTTCACATAGCACATCTAAAACATAGCTGAAGAATTCTCAGATGGGAATTCTCAGTTCAGAGCACATTTTTCTATAGAATTACATTCAACCTGGCGTATAAGTTAAAAAAATAAATGTCACAGCCCAAGGGGACCACTGAGCTCTAGACCCCCTTCAACACAAAGCCATGGCGATTATTAATAAACACCAAGCTGGTACAGTATTCTCGAGCAACAACCAAGAAAAGAGCTGTCCAAACGAGCATGCCATACACTTAAATTCCAAAACACTTTCTACCTCAAAAAGCACAGTTAAAGCTATCATCTCTTTTGATAAGAATTGTCTAAGCCAGATAGAGAAATAATCCATCTACTTGTGGTTGCTTCTGCCAGGGAAGATAAAGTATTTAAACAACAATACTACACATTTATAAGAGACTCCAAGAGAAAGCTACTAACAATGGCTATCCATCTAAAGATACTCTGTTTGTTTATGACTTTGAGGACTTGAGTAAGAGAAATGGCACAGAGTAGCAAACAAGCAGTACTTTACTGTGTTAGGAGTCAGATCAGTGGAATACCCTTCAACATGCCCAAAACTGTACTGGTTGAATGTTTAACCTGCAGGGACCCCTGAATTGCACCCACAGCTCAAACTTCTCAGTAGGAAACAATAACCTTCATGAACTCCCAGGATACACCCTTGCTGCCTAAAAGTGTGAACATATTGCACAATCTCACATCAGTGACATGAGAAAATATATTTAAACTGTGAAAAAGCATTTCCATATTTACATTGACTATATAAACATTAGGAAAGTCAGAGAGAGGCTGCTTAGATGAATCTGTACGCACTGTCAAAGCAGCACTCTGAAAGTAAGGGGATACAATTCTGCTTCCTCTTTTTCACATTCGTTTTCAAAAATAACTAGGTTACTGATGTCTTGGTTGGTACTTCTAATGAGACATCTCCATCCACTAGCTGAGATTTTCAGAAACAGAAAATTAGGCATATAAACATACAAAAATGATAAGCCATCAAGATCCATCATAATTTGTAGAAAAACACGTTCCAAGTTTTATACAGATGTCTCCACCAACACGGTATGACTTGCATACAGTACAAGCTGTAAACCTTTACCGCATTGTATCATGGCTCATCTCCTCTTCTGCTCATCTCCCAACACACACATTTCTTTCACAAAGTTTCCCTAAGAAGGGAGCTCTCTGCCTGAGAGCCCAGGATACTACGTAGCCAATGGCAAACCTGGAATCTGCCAGGTCGAAGTACTACAGTAGGGATCCACAAAATTAATGAAATTAATTAATTAATTAATTAATCAGTAGAGTTTGCATTATATAAAGAATAGTCTCGTGAAAAAAAAATACACAACACATTAACAAAAATTGCAGACAAAAAAGAATTGATATTTGAATTTTTCCAAATGCTGAGTCAACCTGTCATAAAGGGTTATATAAAAAGATAACTTAATGACAGGTAAAATCAAAATGTTGAGTTGTCCACTGCGCAAAAGAAACAGTAAACCTGACCACTGAGTGCAATTGTAATAATTCAGTACAAACCCATAGGCACTTAACCTCAGAATTCGGTTAAAACTCCTTGAAAATACAAACAATTTTCTCAAATAAAAATGCAGAAAAAACTGCAATTATGTCTTCAACTAAAGGAATGAGACACCTTCATTTCAGATATCAAGTTCCCTTATTCTACTTCCCTGAGCAAGGTGACACCACCCCTGCAGAAATGCTGCACTGCTTCTACCGGTTCCCTACTTTTTGCAATAGCTGTCACCAGGTCTTGAACAATTCACTTGACTACAGGCTAGAGATCTAATGTAGCATATAAATTCCTTTACAGTAACTATAGTAGATGACAAAAACATAGGAAAAATCAACCTATATTACACAATAATATATTTATCAAATATTATTTCAACAAGAGATAACCATAAATGCAAAAAAATATATATTTACCAATAATCAGAATTCTGTTACACATTCAAGCCTTCAGCAATTACATGCCAAGAGACCATTACACAACAGGAGAAAGAAAGAGACCATCAACACACTACATACACTGCAACTGCAAAAACTGCTCCTTCTCAAGTGCACAACCACCTAACACGTGAATATCCATACCAATCGCCAGAGGAAGCTGCTTAGCAAATGCCCAGAGAGCAGCAAGATGTCAGCTTAGTACAGCACAGCAGCAACACATACACATTTTTAAAGTATATTACATATTTTATCATCATAAATAGATACAGGGAACAAAAGACAAGGGCTCCAGGCAATCTTAATGAAAGTTCACGTTTTTAAAAGAGGTTGTTTGCCTCTTGGTCAACAGAAATCTCCTTATAGACAAAGAGTTTAGGAAAGTAATTTATGCAGTTGAACATACTGATAATGTAACAAATTCTTTAAAAGAAAAAACCTAAGTTCTATGAACCAATCAATAAACAGCACATCAGATATATTTACTTTATTAAGTACATGCACACAAACACCTCCAAAAAAAAAGAAAAAAAGAAAAAAAACTCCAAAGAGCTTGAAAACTGTATTTGTACTCATATAAATCACATTTACCATTAAAAAAAATATTATGAGACTGTGCAAGCTATAGCCAAATTACGGTGAAGTTCAACATAAGAAATTTAATTTAAAAAAGATAAACATAAGGAAGATTGTTGGAATACAATTCTTACTGTTATTTTATGAAAACTTTTGGAAGAGTGATGCTTTGAAGAAATATTCTAATACACAGCAGGCCAGAATTAGCTTCCATAAGATATTCACAGCAACATTCCAAAGTCTTTACTTTGCAGAATTAATAATGTCATGGTGATATTCCTTGCTATTACTGTCTTGCAAAAGCAACTCTCTAATATTACAGACAATCATTCACCTTATAAAGTTATGAAGCAAACATAAGAACAGCAGACTCCCAAGGTGGATTTACATTCAGAATGAATATTGCTACAATAAAGCAACTGTAGCAGTATAAGCTTCACCAAAGTCTAGAACTACCAATACCTAGGTGTTTTGTTTTATTTTGACTGTATTACACTTAGGAATAACTGATGTAAAATATACCTCACTAACATCTAATATTTGAAGGAGTAAGTAAAATGGTTGATTCACTGGCAACTGGCTTGCTACATAAATCACCACTTGTCTTGGGGTGAGTTCCTAAAGACTACAGTTCAGCAAATACAAATATCGTGGCCAAAAAATCAGAAAAGGGTTATTTGAAGACTTCCTCATGTAGCATCTCATACTCAGACAAAAACAAAGTATGAAAAACAAAATTAAGATCCACAGCCTGTCATTTAACAGCAGCTCTTTGCTACAGACAGCTCTCCTGATTTGCAGACTGACAGTCAAAAGTCTTTGAAAATAACCACCAGATTCCTTGTATCCACCCCAACCTGAAAACGTGGAGAAGGAAGAAGAAAAATAAGAGGAGGAAGTAATAATCATGTATTTGGGAGGGGGGAGAGGGTATGAAAATTGGTTGCAACCAATTTAACAGATAGTCAGAAAATCACCACCTTGACATGATGCATTATGAGCTGCATAATATGAATTAACATACCTATCACAACAAACGACCCAGAAAGATCACTTGTTTTTAAGGCTGCCAGATATTTCCATACAGGAGATTCATTTTTCGTTTACTTTTAAGCTCCCTCAGGCCTTCCAAGATGACCCATTCTGTGGGTGTGTCCATTTCAAAGCTGAGCTCCCTCAATATTTTCATGTTATGCAAAACACACATTTTTTCCCTCTCCAAAGAAAGCTACAGAAAAACACACTTTCACGTGATAAAAGGCTAGCTTTTCTTTATAAACTTCAATTATTTGTGTGCTTTAAGATTCACATGCATCTTCCTAAAAGAAAGCAGAACATATATCCTGACACACGAATGATGCCTTTGTCAAGCTCACTGCCACTTTACTGTTGTTTTGCTTTGACATGTTACAGCCGAGCCACGTAAACATTCTGTCTGTAGGCACTGACTGCATTCCAGTACAAGGCCCCTGGGAGCTATGCATCTGCAGCACTAGACTCACAGGACAACACATGTTGGAACGGACCTCCAGATGTCCCTAGTCCAACCTCGTGCTCAAACTCATGTCAGCTATGTGATCAGACCAAGCTGCTCAGCTTTACTGTGCTGGTCTTGAAAACCTACAAGACAGGGACAGCCCCTCTGAGCAACCGCTTCCACAGCTTGACTATGCTCATGTGAAGAATGTTTTTCCCTACATCCAGTCTGTATCTTTGTTTCAAGTTACGACCACCGTCTCTCACACTCCCCACCATACACCTCTGTAAAGAGCACTGCTTCATCATCTCAGTGGTCTCCTCAAATGCACCAGCACACTGTTGTTAAACCCCCCAGAAGCTGCCTCTTCTCCAGCTGAGCAAGCCCAGCTTTCTCAGCCCCTCCTCACAGGGCAAGTGCTCCTAGCCATCCTGGTGGCCCTCCACTGAAGTCACTTTAGTTTATCAACTTCTTCCCTGTATTGGGGATCTCAAAACTGGATAACAACACTGTAGATGTGGTCTAAGGAGTTTCAAGGAGAGAGGGATAATCACTTCCCTCCATCCACTGGCTGTACTCCTGTTGAACCAGCCTAGGATGCTGTTGGCCCACGATCAGTTTGCTGCTACCAGGGCTCCCATGGCTTTCCAGAAGAGCTGCTCCCCAGTCAGCCATTCCCCAGCCCGTATCACTGCAAGGTGCCCTTCCTTCCCAGGCACAGGGCTTTTTGCATTTGATCTTGTTGAATTTCACAGGGCTCCAGCTAGGTCTTTCCTCCATGGTGCCAAAGTCCCTTCAAATGGCAGCCCTGCCCTCATGCACGTAGACTATTCCCCCCAATCTGGTGCTTTCCGCAAACACAAGAGAGCATTCCACCACCTTCTCAGGGTCTCAGAATCAACTCCCTGAAGCATCCCATTTGTTACTGACCTCGAGATATGACCCAATAACCACTACTTTCAGTCCAGTCATTGAACCAATGCTCCTTTGTATTCTGTCCTGGCTTTCACTGCCTGAATACTCCTTTTTTGCACTGGAGATCAGACACAAGCTCCCTGTTAAATCAAGCTCCTCTCCTGATCTGCCTGCATGTCTGCCTGAGTATCAGGATGGACCACTGGCATCTAAACTGCTTCTCAGCGATACCCTACAGAACACCACATGCATGAAGGAGTAACCTATCCAAATGAAAATGGGTGGAAAAGTAAGGAACCAAATGGATTCAACTAGAAAAAGAACTGCGGTGTGGGAAAAAGCTGATGGAGTTGACGCAGTGAATCGAATTTCAAATTTAGGGTGCAGATCAAGTCTGAGATAGGTAAGAAGGCTGGTAGGGAGAAAGAAAAACTCAGATTAGACACCTTGTGTACGAGGCACTTTTGCTGTGTTATTGAACAAGATTTTTAAAAAAACGTAAACAAAGCGATATTATATGAGGCCTTTGTCATATGTGCTGCAAATGTTGATAAATATGTGGTTAATAAGTTGGGTATTTTTCTTCTTTTTCCCTTGTAGGCAAATCTTCCAAAAAAAAAAGTCTTTCAGCAGATCTAAACATTCATATTGGAAGTCTAAGTCAACAGACACCAAACTGCAAATCAAGCAGTGAGAACTTTTGTAGCAAGGCTATTCACAGATCCCTGTTAAGTAACCTGTAAAAACAGTAACAATGAAATGGCAGGTTGTTGTTAGCAAATTACAGAGGGAGACAGACCTTTATGAGAAAGCATTTCAAAGCATTTCAGAGCAAGCACTGATAATTTTGAAAAATGTCATAAGGGCCCTAAATTGGATATTCAACATGAAGGGACACAACGCATCTCCAGAGAATTCTATGAAAATATTTCTAGTGAAACATGCAAACTCTAGAGACTGAAGGTAATGAAGCAGAAAAAGAGGAAAGCAACAAGGTGCAGTATGAACAGCACATACCAAACAGTAAGTGAGGCCATACCTTGTCTGGTATCAAGAAAAAAAGATTCCATGTTGTTCACTGAGCACAACCTACGCTATTCTACTCCAAATACTAAAAGAAACATTGTAGGGGAAAATGCAACGATTACCCATATATTTACAGGCCAAATTACAGTTTTACAAGAATCTCTGGCATTTCGTGATTTATGAGAGCTTGATCTCATAGCTTCAAAGTTCTTTGAAGATGTAAAAACACGTAGTAAAACATATGCATGATTTTCCTCAAAAAGCACACACACCACTTCATCTGCAGATTATATTCGTCCTATAAAACAGATGCATATTAATGCAATCACACATAGCATACATCATTTACATTTGTTTTCCTTATTGTATTAGAAGCATACCCTGTGACCAAAAAGCAAGCTTTTGAGTGAGTCTAGAAAAAAACTCATTTTGCTTTGACACTAGCTCCCCCTCCAGACCAGCCTAACATTAGTAATTACTTTTCATTTTAAATTCTGACTCTGCAACAAGATTTAAATGCTCAAGTCCAAGTTTTTTTTTTTAATCCCTTTAAATTCCAATGAACAGACTGATCAGATAACGTATATGCAAAATTATCTTTTAATATATTTTACTGTACATCAATTTGAAGACTGGAAAAATCATTCCATTTGAAACAGACCTGACAGATAGAGCAGCAGATCTACACAGCTAGCGAGAGACAGGAGAGGACTGAAAATACAATTTTTCAGATCAATCCTACGAATGGTTTGTAATAAGGAAACTTCATTATACAATCGAGCCTCTTTTTGCAGAGGGATCACAAACCACAAATGCCAAAACAAAAGGAAGTTGCTATGTGGTTTAGTACTACCTTGGCTAATTCACTTAAGGTATATATTTGTACTCCTGCAAGCATAGCTAAACTTTTTATCTTGTTCTAATATTAGCTAGACCTAATGTCTTTCAAGTCGCTCAGTTAATGCATCTTGGTTTGTTTAGAATTCTGCCAGTCATAAAAGAAAAAGAAAGTTACGACTTCCAGCCAGACCTGCTATACTTCTGTGCTGTCAAGTGTCCTGGCAGCGACTTCACTGAACGAGTCAATTTGCATGATTTGGTGTTCCTCGATGATTCCCACTCTCTCCTCATTACTGAGCTGCTTCCTCAGAAAATATGAAAAATTGATTGTACTTTCAATGCTCAAAAATTATTGTCTTATGATGTTTTGTTGGGAAACATGCAAACTTTGCAATATGCTAATTTGCCAGCTTTAGGTACACAGATACATGAAACCCTAACAAGCATCAATAAAAACGTGGTAGTAAGCTTGCCTGTATTAACCAGAGAAATGGATATTACTGGAAATACATCAAAGCACAGTCCCCAATTTATAAGTCCTAATAATCAGCTTTCTTTAATAACACAAGGAACTGTAACAGAACCTTCTGTCAAACCGCCCCGAGCAGCAGCACAGGCAATCTTGACCTTTTATTTGGTTTTGGAGCTCAGACTTCTCCAAAGTTTTTGATAATTTACACTGGAGAATGACTTAGAACAAAATTTGACTAATACTACAAAATCCAAAACCATTTCATGTGTAAACCCTCTCTCTGCAGCATTTACTCCATTAGCTTTCAGTTAATGCCAGACACTAAGACATTAAAACATTTTGGGTTAGAGGAAGCGTGTGTGTTTATTTATTGATGCATACACATAAGCACTGTAAATATATATATCACAGACAAAGCAAGGAGCACTCTGAACACCTGCTCGTCATCCCCTTCCAAACAACATATGGACCACAGTGCCCTGACCACGTTATGTTGCTGCTCTCTGTGCAGCGTGAGCGGAGCACACACAAAGACGGGTGCTGCCCCGAGGAGCTTGCAGCCTTCCAACAAGCAGCGTCTCAGCTGCTGCTCGTGCCCTGGGGCTCCTTGGTGCAGCCTGGACCACGGCACGGTGCAGCAGCCGCCCCTGAGGGTGCTCCCTGAGAAGCAGTGCAAGCGAGAAGGCGCTCGGTGCACGCAGCAGCGCTGGAGCTGCTCAGCGCTCTGCACCCATCCTTGTGCCCCCAGTCAGGCGCTGCCGAGAGCGCCGGGACACGGCGGGCACACACACGTGCACACGTGTGACAGCCCCGAGCAGACATCAAGCACAAACTTGAGGGAAAAACCGCCCTATGAGCAACAGAACCCAAGACCAAAGCGGGTAAATACACCGCAACGCGGTAAAGGTCGCCGTGGGAAGAGCCCCGGGCAACCACCGGCGATGGCTCCGCACCCCCGTGAGAGAGCGCGCCCTCCCGCTGCCGGCTCCGGCCCCGGAGCACATCCTCCTCCCAGCTCCGGGCAGCCCGTCCCCTCGGGCGGCCGCAGTTCCTGGGACTGGGAAAGTCGGCGTCCGCCCCCCGGGCCCGGCCCGGCCCCCCCTCCCCGACGGGCCGCGGCGGCGCCCTCAGGTGAGGGGCGGGCAGGGACCCCGCGCGCGCGGCGGGGGGCGGCCCCCTCCCTCTTCCCTCCCCTCCCCCGGCGGCGGCGGTTGCCGAGCAGCGCTGGAGCCGTGGCGGCGCCAGGCCCGGGGGAAGGGATGGGGAGCGCGGGCTGCAGCCGCCCGCCCCGGGCTCGGCACCGCTCCCTCGCCACCGCGGCTCACGCTCAGCCCCCGCACCCCCTTACCCGAGTGCTGCGGGGCCCGCGCCGCCGTGGCCGAGGCCGCCGGGTGCCGGGAGACGCAGGGGCGAGCGTAGGGGCGGCGAGGAGAGGGAGGGGGGAGGGAACGGACGCAGGGGCGCACGGACGGAAGCGAGAACCCGCCGCCGCGTAGCGGAGCCGCCGGCGGACTGAGAGACGGAGCGCGAGACGCTGACAGGGCGCGCGCACCGAGGGCGGGGAGCACCCGCACGAGCAGCTGACAGCGAGGCGCGAGCGGGGCGCGCGGCGAGAGCAACCGACGGCGCGCGCGCACGCCCCCGCGCGCCCCACAAGGAAGAGCTCTGCAGCGGGCGCGCGCCGGCCGGGGAGGAGGCGGCCTATGAGCGCGCGATGCTGCACGAGCGCTCTCATCACGCAGCGCCGGAGCGCGCGCGCGGCGCGCATGCGCCTCGAGGGGGCATCCCCCCCTCCCCTCCAGAGCCGCCCGCTCTGCATGCCCCCACCCCGATGGGCCCGCGCACGCCCCGGCATCCTCGCGCCTCAGAACGGTGCCGCGTCCCGCTCCGCTCCCCCCAGGAGACGAGTGTGCGCAGGGCAGTGGCTCTTGGCTCAGCCGCTGCGGTATTTCTTCCTGTGAGGGAAGCTGCGAGGAAATGAGGCACTCGGAAGGGGAACTGCATGGCAGCCCGACGCGCTGCTAGGCCGCGGGTGGGACGCCCGCCTGGCGCTGCCCGAGGAGATGCTGCGGCCGCCGCCCCAGGCGGCCCCGAGCCTGCAACAGGCGGTGCTCGGCCCCAGCGCCGCCCCATCCGGCCCGAGGAAGGCGCTGGCCGCGGTCCGATCCATTTAATAATAGAATACCGTTCCCCGCAAAGGACAGTAACCTCACAAGATGGGGCAGCGGCGGTGAGCGCAGGAGCGCCGTGTGCCCGCAGGCAGGCCGGCCCCTGCGGCCCCTCTGAGCTCAGCGCTTCCCAGCGCCGCACTAAGGACAGTGCAGGTGGGCCTAGGGAGATACCGGACCCCAGGGCATTTGTTATACCAATACAATTTACTGTGCATTCATCTGTGGAAACTACACACATCTTCGAAGCTTGCAACGTGCAGCGGATGCACTTCAGCGTTCTTGGGCCATGAAATGGGAGGGCAGCACCTGGAGCGGGAATTGCCGCCCTGTCTCATCCTGCACATCAGCACTCTACTACGTATTTATTCACCCTTCTCTTCTCCAGCTTGTTCCACTAATGAACAAGTGCATTTGCAAGATCCATGGAACTGTTGCTTGGTTTTCCTCTTTTGACTTCACATGTCATGGGCTTGTTGCCTGCTCGTACAGAGCGTGGGGCACAGCTGCTGAAAGCATTGCCTGGGGGACAGAAGGAATAATTACAAAACTCTGTGCCCTAGCAACCTTCCAGAGAGGGCTGGAAATGCAAAAATAATTAATATATATTTGCCTTTGGGTTTTAATTCCTGACGACTCTAGAGATCAATTTAGAAATTGAAACAGTAAGCAGATTGCCAATGGCTCTCAAGTATTGAGCTGCTGCTGCTAGCCCCTATTACTGGATAGTTATAATTACTATCAATTATATTGCCTACAGGCTTAGTCAACAGCTTGGATTCCACAACCCACTGGGTCAAGTAAATGGTTTACACGGGGTTGTTGTTTCAAAACAGGTTAGAGAGGTTTTCTGTTTGTGAGGAAGATCCATCAGTGAACTATTGCTAACGTGCACAAGGAAAAACTAAGAAAAAATAAACTATCATCAACAACCTTAAACTTGCTATACTATTAACACTTCATAGATGAAAAAACTAAAGTGCAACAACTCAAAAACATTTTGAAAGTCTACATATACGCAGAAAGGCCCAAAGTGCATGCAGTGCAGGTAAGGGATGGAACTTGCATCAAGATGATCCAGAAAGTAAGGCATAGCTTTCCAACACATTTAACTGCAGATTGCCTTTGGCTGGAGGATCTCACCTAAAGCAAGATTCTGAAAGAAAATTGTCCAGGAAGACATCTGAAAACTGAAGTTTCCTCTGACAGGTATTCTGTCTAGTGGGAAAATACAGGTTTATAGACATAAATAAATCCAGCCAGTAACTCACAAATGACTAGGGTGCATTCACTGCAAACACTTCTGAGATAGAATGTCCACAAATTGGCAGAAAATCAGCCTAAAATAAAAGGGCTATTTCATTACTATGCTTGTGGTGATTTCATCTGTACCTACTATGGTGTGAAATTAAATGCTTTCAAGTCCACGATATTCTGCTATAGATAGGCATACTTAAATAGTTTAATTATTTGTATTCTAGTTCTAAGCATGCTATAGCAGCTACAGTTATCAGCCTTATTTTTATTTCAAGGTGGTGGAATTGGTGACCCAAGCAGTGCTAAGCCATGACATAATCGGAGGAATAAAATAAAATTAAATGAGTAGAGACCATGAGATGAAAAACTAACCAATGGAAATGCTCTTACAGAGCACTAACTTTTTACAAATGCTAAGTGCAGCAGGTACGTTACATTTAGAAGTACATTTCCCAAGCCAGACTAAAAGGCCAGTGGTTGAATTCTATCCACCACAAAAATAAATCATTACTAGAATCTCAAATGTGACTCCAACAACTCCTTCCTCAGGTGACACTGTGTAAGAGCCTTAGCTCATGGATGCTCTGATACCCTTGATTGTCTTCTGGTTCAGCACGGAAAGTCTTCCTCATTAAGTTAATTGAAGGTGCTGGTGATGAGCACATTTTTAAAATTTCAGCTGTATTTTCTCAGATTCTCTGAGTACCACATAGCACCCAGAGACAACGAATACACTTTCCTGAAGATTGCTTTAAGTGCCTTGACTGATGTCCATCAGCGTCATAACCACAAAAACTTGTCACAGCTTCCCTTTCACTACACAGTCTGTCCTTATTCATATCTGCTCATTGCACTGAACATAATTTTTAAATGTGAAATTTTAATGAGGAGTGAAAGACAATCTTTCCTTAAGAGAATGTCAGTAATGGTTGGATGTGTGATTTTTAAAACCTACAGCAAAAGCTTCAAGTACTAGAGTTAACAGGATTTCTAGCAACACTGGAAGGCATTTTATTTCTGCACTGACTCAGTGGAGCCAAATGACCATTGTCCACTTTACCAAATAGCACTGAGTTAGAGTTGAGAATTCCCAATTACACTCATGGCCTGGGCAAATCTGGTGATCTGGGTACTGGTTGTACAGATAAGCTAACCATACACAAGGAGCACAGTGCATTTATCACTTTCAAAGGAAGGTGGTCCAAATAAATGAGATGGGTCAATTATATGGCACAGCACCGTTGTTTTCCCACAACAGCCAAAAGCACACACAACAATAAGGTGTGTAAACTGGAGAGAAATATCAATACGAAAGACAAGATTAAAAATAAATTTCCTGCAAATCAGCTGTCATCTACTACGCAAGGATATAGTTCCTGTAGTTAACAAAGGTGTCAATACCTGAAAGCCAATAAGCATTGGCTGCGCCATTGGAAGGAGCCAGAGGAACAGTGCAAATTTAATCCGTTACCAAATACAACAAGTCTCTAATAAAATCTGCTCTGTGTGCAGGTAAGTATTTCTATACACCATACAGTGTATCCAAATCTAGTGAGACATTTATGATAAGGCTCTCCTCATGCAAAAAAAAAAAAAAAAAAAAAAAAAAAAAAAAAAAAAAAAAACAGAAGGAAAAAAACAGAAAAAAAAAAGGAAAAAGAAAAATCAAGTGTTTTAGTCCAAATTCCTGACTGCACAAGCCTAAGCCACGAATATAAATAACTAACAACATATATTTCTGAAGTTTAAAAGCACCTACCTCTTCATCACTTATGTTCCCTGCACATTCCCAGAAATGTTTCAGTCTTTTTAACTCATGCCTAATTCACACTGTATTGCACAGATAAAGGACACTGCAGTCTCCAAATAACACTGTAACATTTTCACTGCAGCATCAGTGAAGCTATGTGCCATCCAATGGATGTAGGAGACCTGTCTCCAGCTGCCTCCTCTGTCATATCTAGCATACGGACCACAAGCCAGTGCAACCTCCAAGCCCCTGTATGTAAACAGCTCTATGAGCATCTCCAATGTTAATTCCCTGATCTCTGTATAACAAACAATGACTGCTTTAATGTTAATATTTCTTCATTTTCATAGTGCCAATACCTTCCCTGTTCCCCAAAAAAGCCCAATGGGGAAACTAAACAGAGAAAATTGTAATTCATAGAATCATAGAATGGTTCAGGTTGGAAGGGACCTTAGAGATCATCTTGTTCCAACCCCCCTGCCATGGGTAATTAAGAATTAAATTACTAGTTCAGGAAAAGCTTAAGTAGCTGAGAAGGGAAATTCACACTACAACGTGTGCCACTTTTTCATGCTTATGATTAGGAAACAAGTTACGTTAACCAGTTCTGCAGTTTCAAGATAGAGGCTTCTAGGTTTTGTTGCCCAGTGCACGTTTTCTTGTGCTTAACCTCACAGTCTTAATAAATTGCCTTTAACTGATACAAACTCAAAATCTGTTGGCATCAAGGCAGCAAGAAGGTGCTGGTAGCGCTTTTACGTGGCAGGTGGAAGCTCAGCAGGGTGACTCTAGTTTCACTATGGTGAGACATCCTGCCACCTGTCTCAGAAGTTACTCCCAGTAGCAACTTAACATGAAACGAAAAGACATTTTAACTTTGTACATGCTAGCCCCCCCCCCACCCCGCCCCGGAAACATCTAAAGTCCATATTCAATGCTCAGAGGATACAGACTTTCTACTTCTGTGAACTGCTTCTTTCCCTACCCTATGTCGGCCCTATCCGGCCCTTCACTAGCGACAGAGCCTGCTGTCTTAAAGGAGTTCCAGTGGATACCACCAACTCCTACAAAAACAGCTAATTTCTTAAATCCTTATCTCTTTGAATTGTATGATGGCCTAAACAATTCTAGAAGCAAATTAAGTTTTTAGCTATCACAGTGCTAGAAGTAAGCTTGAAAGCAAGAATCACCAGAGCTAGAAAGCTTTTAAAAATTACTTCTGGAACTGATTTGGGGATATATTAAGTGTCAATTCTGTTGTTTTTCTGTTTGTTTGTCTGTTTTGGTATTTTCTTGTTACCTTAGCTTTTCTGAACGCTTTTTATTTATTACCATATAACTGTACCTTGCAAATACTTCACCTGCAAAGATGTCCAGTTCTGTTGCTAGGGTTTAAGGGAAAATCAAGCCACAGTCAGCAGGGATTCTTTTCTAGCCCTTAGAAGTTTTCCTGTTCTTTCCAGATTTAAAACCTGATCTTGCACTTGTTGAAATCTCAGTTTCAGAAAAAACAGAATTTCAAGTAGTTGAAAACACATGAGTTAGTAATGTTATATGAAGACTTTTAAAACATAAGACTTACATCCGTGTCAATGAAAGTATGTCACCAAAACCAGTGTATTTTATTTTCCAGGAAATGCCATTGGGTACAGCCAGTCACTGTAAGTGCAGTACAAGGTAATGGTTCCTCCTCTGTGGAAAACAAAAATAAATTTTTTGAATTACTGAGAAGTATCACCATTGCAAGATATAAGTACTTCAGCATAACATACGGAAGCACTTGCAGCTGCAGATTAACTCAACAAACTTTTCTGTCCCATTTATCAAAACACTTTCTGTTTCCAGCTTAAAGCAGGTGAAACCATAACAAATATTGCTCAAGGAATGTTTATCTGTATCCAAAGCATTTGAATAAAGTGTTTACATAAATCAGTGTAAACTTGTTCTTTCTTGACACTTCCACTCTTGCAATGCTTCACTTCGAATTCCAACGAGTTTTGATGTGGTATACAACTTTGTTTCTGACCACACACACGTCTTATAGCAAGCCAGCATTTAAAGGTCAAAAAGAGCGAAGTACAAACACTATTAAAATGAGCTGGGCAGGCCATGTAACCGTAAAATCACACTGTGGATGCTCAACGAAGATCAGAAGTGCCTGTGGTTATGTCGAAAATACTGCTGCACAGATCCACCTGCGCAGCAGCAGTCTGCGTCCCAGCAGAACAGAGATGGTCACAATACTACAAAGACAGGACCATCAGTGCAAAGACAAAAGGAACTTCTCCATGTATATTTTTTAAAATGGAGCCACAAATAATACAGCTATGTGAACACAGATGAGCAATTAAAAGATGCAGCAGTGCTTTCAATCACCTGAAATTATGCACAGTAAGAGCTGCTTCAGGATTAAAGCTCAGCCGTGCAACCTGTACTCCAAGCTGGGCTGGCAGCAGCGTGCACATTGCCACCTGAAGTCTGCCCAGCACTTCCCACTTTAAGATCCCATTTCAGTTGCTTACAGCAGAAATACTTGGTTTCATAAACTGTCCACCATTTGGACTGGCATTTTCAAAGCTCTGCCCCTTTTCTTTGAATTACCTTAAGATTTGGAGTAAAAATTCCAAACCTGTCAGGATTATTACGTTGAAAAGAATGACTTCAGCTTTTCCTCTAAAAATCTTGCACTACTAATATTCAGCCGAGCTATTTGTATATGGAGCATGAGCAGTATATAATTTTAAACATCAGATTTTTCACAGACAGGGAATTCTTACTTACATGATACTCAAAATAATTATATAAACTAATTGCATGGTGTGGTATAACCCCAGTAGACAGTTAAGCACCACATCGCTGCTTGCTCACCGACCTCCAGTGGGAAGGGGGGAGAAAATTAGAAGAGCAAAAGCTAGAAAAATCCTGGGTTGAGATAAAGACAGTTTAGCAAGTTGTTTGCTTGTTAAGAAAAAAAAAAAGAAAAAAAAAAAAAGGAAAGAAACAAAAATAAACCACAACCAAGAAAAACAAGTGATACAAAGCATCTGTTCACCACCAACTGATCAATGCCTACCCAGCCCCCATTCAATGGCAGCCCTGGAAAGCTTCCCCCCACGCTTTTATCGATGAGCACGGGCTCTCTGGGACAGGACAGCCCCGGGGGCAGCTGTCCCCAGCGTGTTCCCTCCCCACTGCCCACTCACCCAGCCTCTCTGTTGGCAGGGCAGAGGGAGAAGCAGAAAAAAACTTGATGCTGTGCAAGTGCTGCTCAGCAACAACTGAAACATTGCTTGTTATCAACGCTGCTTTCATCACACATCTAAAGCACAACACCATACAGCCTTCTACAAAGAAAACTAATTCAATCTCAGCTAAAAACAAAGTTTTGCAACATTTTCTGACTGAATTTCCCAAAAATGCAAAACACACTACTATTTCAGTAGGACCTCATCTGAAACTGAATTTCTGGCATAGGTGGGCACGGAGATTGAAAGAAGTCTTCTGTCTCATGTTTCAGGTCATCTCCATACTGTCTTACTCCTGGAAAAGCTAACGCATCCCTACACAAAAAATCACCATTTTTGCAGAGTAAGACACTAGGAAAGGCAGCATTTCTACAGCCGCCCAGTGATCACAAGATCTAAATGTCTTAACGTGGTATTGCTAAGATGTGAATTGCTACACTGTCTGAAGGATTCCTTCTTCAACCTTTTTTTTTTTCTTTTTTTAAATAACAACTTCATAATACTCTAGTGTCGGCATTATTTGCAAAGTACATTACAACTGTATTAACTCTCTCTTCCAGACACTATTTTCCTCTATGGAACTGTGGAGATATGCTTGTTCATCAGCAGCGCATGAAGATTTCCTAGCCTTACTTAGCTTCTATTTCTGCACAGGGGTAAGGGAAAGTGAAATTTATTTCTGAATATCTACCTATGCAACAATGTTTCTTCCGGGTATTTGTTATTTTGTATAGACCTACAGGGAAATACAAAGCTACTGGACTGTCAATATTTTTGTCTACTATGTACAAAAGACCACTCTTTTCCTTTAAGAGCTTGGCCCTTGGATTTGCCATTCTTGCTAACTTCTAGTAATTTATTTCAGACTTTGCACTGGACTGAATATTGTAATTCCTACTTGCTAATTTGCTTCCTTGTTCAGATGAAGTTCCCTACTCCAATAAATTTGTGGAAACAACGCCACCATCTCCTGTAGGATTTTCAATATAGGAGCCTTAACAGCAGCATCATCAGATAATTTCTAGGTATTCACGTCTGTTGGAGAGCCAGGCGTTATCAGAGAGCTCCATCTGTGTGCACAGGGGTGTGGTGGCTCCGTTAGCTTTCCAAACAATGGATTTCCTGTGAAGGTAAACTTAGGCTCCAGAACAGCCTGGTCTATTTTATAACCTGAAACAGAGACGTGGAACACTTTATCTGTGGCTTGCAAGCAAAATGCTATCACCTAATCAAATACTGACCCCAGCTGTCCTCCCTCTCAGCACTGTCTTTGCAAACGGTTTTTGCACGCACTTTCAAAGGAGCAGCTAAGAAAAGATCTGCCATGGAAAGACAGTCTGCAGGACTGGCCCAGCAGGTCATATGAAACTCTGCTGAGTTCTGGACACTAATTGGTCTGAAAACCAAAACCAGTCAGGACAAACACTTCTAATTCAATTAAACTTTCATTAAGCTTGATTATTTTATTTTGCTTCTGACAAAGACCTGCGCATTTATTATTACATCAGTGGTTAAAATTGAAATAGTTCTTAAATTTCCTATGGGCAGTTCATTGTTACTGTATCTGCCAGTATTTGGCACAAAGGGAAAACAGGGAAAAAGCAAGCACAATCTATCAGTACCACTTGCTTATCAGCCCATTCTCAAATCACATGCCCTGCATGCAACTTGAATGACCAGTTTTTCCTTCCATTAGCAAGTACATTAAGGAAAAGGGATCTACCTGCCAGCAAGTGCCAGATAAAGCAGACACTGTATCCTATCTGGATTAAAAAATTATTTGCAAGGCCTCCAGCTGGATTTCAGTCCAGTTTCTAGCAACATCAGCACAAAGCAACAATCATGCCTAACAAACAAGTATAAAGTACGACTTTTTATCTCCTGAAGTAAAATAACCTCCTCACAATCATAAATTATCTACCAGAAAAGAAACGCAGCCTTGGCTTCTAGCAGCACGAACTAGAAGAGACACTTCTGCAGCAGGGAACAGCTCGGCAGCCGGCCTCATCTGCAGCCCCGCTCAATGACAGCACCGGCTCCACCCCCCACTCCCAGGTGGAAAGCGGCATTCCTAGCACCAACAGAATTCCAGGTAACTGAGCTAAAATATCCGCTTCCAACTCTGGGAAAGGGTCGGTCTTGCTACAGTGACAGATGCACCCAGGGCCTCACTCTTGGTTACTGAATTCCATTATCGCTGGAAAAAATTCCAGCTGGTTCAAAACATACCAAGGTCTGTGCAGGCAGGGAAGGACAGTTGTGAGCACACTGCTCTGCCATCTGCAGCGGCTCTCTGCCAGATGTCAAGGCTGTTCAAGGTTGTGCTTCTAACCTGCAGCATTCCCACTGGCAGGAGCTCACACAGTGTCCCACTGTAACCAAGGAACTGTCAGCAGTGGGAACAAGCCAAGCTCTTGCCAGCAATGCCAAGAACTTGCTTCCACCAAAGAGGAGACACTACACTGCAACCGGCTTTCAGAACTGGCTGTTTCGTCATTTTCTCTGGATTCTTTTGATAATCAATTACTTCTAACCTTAAACAACTGATTTGATTCACTATAGTTAGAAAAGCCAAATTATTCAGATTCTCCTATAATTTGAAAAAATTTTACATTGCATAGTTTGAGGGATGGAAACTGACCTTCATCCACAGCCTTTCACATTAATCCAAGCGATGACTTCACAGCATCTCTGACAATTCGCTGGACGTGTTTTCAATTTTGGTTATCTATAGTTATTGATTTTGAAGAGTCTGGTAGTTGTTCATAATGTATTTAACCATGTTTGTATTTTTTTGTTTACTTGGTCTTTCTCTTCTGCTAGGCTTGCTGCGATGCTCTTTAGCAACGTCAAAAGCAGCAGGACAATGACCTGTTTAGGAGCCAGTTACCATCAAATTCACCTTATCTAAAATGGTGGCACAAAATCTTTCTTTATGCAGGGAATCTAGGGAAAAGCAGTTTATAAATTTGTGAGAGATGCCACAATAGCACACTGTATGTAAGTGAGGATTCCTATCCCGTAAGGACTCAAAACGGACGACCCTCTTCTTATGTTCTACTCTTCCCCTGTATACTGCAGGTGGTAGATAGGCTGAAGCAAGAAACACAGATACAATCTGTCTAGTCTTACACTGGCTGAGGGGAATCAAAATTCATTACCAACTCCACCTAACTGAATTTACCTTTTTACAGGGTGGCCAGAGAACAGTGGGTGGGTGGCAACGTATTTGACACTAGCTTCTATCATGGTTACTGCAGCAAAGCAACCTTACGCATTCCACGCCGTATCTATTTATACCACATGGAAGTGAGACCTGCTATGTTTGAACTACAAGTTGCCTCCAGGGAAGGGCGGAAGGCAGCTCAGCTCCTCTATCACTGGAGACATCAAGGATGAAAAGTTTATATAATCTTTGACAAACATATTTTTAAACAAATTACTATTTCCTTTTGATGTTTCTATTTCCTCTCGATCCTGAAGCCAAGTTCCTATGTGACAACGGAGACAGCAGTGCCATGTGAGAGAACCGGCGCACACTGATGTGTGTAGATACAGCTTAACCACCGAGAAATCAAAAGGGTGTTAACAGCAACACAGATCTCAGAGCAACTACGTTTATATAGCAGGTTTTAATCATTCAATTGTTTCTCTATAGTCACTCCAGAAAGGACAGTCACCAGCCAGGAAGACTGTAAACCTGCAACAATAACTATAAGCTTTATTTTTTTATATACTCGTATAACAAAAAACAATGCACAGATAATTAAATAATAAATTGTACTGTTATAAGTATGCATGTATTTCTACACATTACAAATGTATCAACAACACAGTCAAAAACAAAACAAAGATCTGGGGGCATTAGCAACTGGAGGTGTAGTCCCAGCAGCACCTCTTGGAAAGAACGGAGCGTGCCCCCCACACCCCTGCAACACTCCATGCCTGAGAAGAGCCAACCAGCTTCTGCTCCCTTCTAAACAAATGATGCAAGCCATGTCCCACCTGCTAATGGCTTTCCTTGAATCCTGTGTGGCAGCACGGCAGCCAGCCCTGCTGCCCTCCCTCACCATCAACACAGCTGTAATAACACACAGGGAACCTTTGACCATTTCACCTCTTGAAATGGGAGGGGTGTTGTCACGAGCCGACAACTGTTACGCAGTTCTAGGTATTCTCAATCAGAACATAAACACATAAATGAACATTTCAGCTATTTCAACAGTTGCACATTTCAAAATGCCTGCTCACGCTAACCCAATGACTACTATTACCTGAAACAATCACCAGTAGCCTCTGAAGAGAAACCCTCATATCATTTTGTTACTCAAAGCTTAGTCTCCTTCCCACAAAAAAAAAAAGTGCACAAAGTGGCTTTTGCTGGTTCTGTGGAATAGCCAAGCACTTTGTCTTTTGCCAAGACCAGCTGCCCCATTCAGCAGGAGGGCCCATCAGCTCCACCAGCACTGTCGAGTTGTTCAGGATCCTGATGCCTTTTTTCCAGTTCACTCCTCTCCTACTTACTATGTCCAGATTTTCAATTTTTTTTTGGCTACTGTTGATTTTTTTTTTTTTTTTTACAAAGTAAATGGTAAAATTCAACCTTATTACTTTAAAGAGCAAGTGCACAATGCTATGCTACAGAAGTGTGGCTCTGCAAGACATCCACATCTCCAGGAGGCAGCTGCACAAGGAGCGACACATCTTAAACACACTAACCGGGCAGGGTAAGCTCTGTGTTCAAATGTCTCACAAATACAGATGAACACAGCTACAGCAGATGAGCTGCTATCAAGATGCCTTGTTTCTCCTATCTGCGCTCCTGCCAATTTGCTGTGTGAACTTTGATGAGCTTTATTAGCCTCTTTATCATTCCCTTCTCCCACTGTCGCCCACAGGATGGTGAGATAACTGTCTCAAAGGAAGTGAGCCAACATTTGCCAAAAAGCTAGACATCATCAGTCAGAGGACAGCAACGGGATGCAGTAAGTATTGACAGTACATGATCTTCATAAATAATAATGGACACTGGATTTTTGTCAGAAATTACTGCAAAGTTTTATTTCTCTGCTGGCATGAAAATCTTGTTCTTTTACTGGTATCTTGAGAGGGTTTTAATTGTACTGAAGCTTTTTGTTTGAGAAGTTCAAGCCTTCAGTGAATGCAGGCGAGCTGCTTTTTTTTATCAGAAAATTTCACTGCCCTTTCCCAACACACCCTATTCCTGGGGACTTTTCCTGGCTGCTAACAGATGCATTAGCTCAAATTTCATTTCAGTAAATTTTATACTGTCCAGCAATGCCAGCTCCCTTCAGTTCTTACTGAAACCCTCACTACCTAGGCTACGAATTTAGGTTTTATTGAAAGGGTGGCATGTTTATTTAACTGTAAAATGCAGATGTTACTTATTTAATAAACCCCATACAGTGCTCAGTAAATGACACCTGTATATTACTTTGGAAAATGCTCTGGGATCCTGCAGGGTGAACAGTGGAAGTATTACCTGTTACACAGATGGCACTGAGTAACAGACCTCAGGTACCACTGAGTCAGTTTAGAAGCTGAAATAGAATTCAAAGTTTACCAAAACGCAGCCGTGTGCCCATGAAGGGAAAAGTGCCTGGCTACAAGCCTTCTTAAGGAAAATGCTAGAAGTGTGGACACAACATCAGAGCAATCCCAGTGCTCATGCAGGTGTGCACAGCGCTGAGCTCCCTCCAGCAGCCTTCCCCTGCCTCACCCCTCTCTGCACAGCCCATGGCTCGCGGCAGCCTCCAGGCACTCCTTGTGCTCAATGAGAACAGTGCAGCAGGCCCTGCAGCTCCCTGTGAAGCTGAGACTAACAGGTTATCGTAAAGAAACATGCTTGTTCTGCTTCTGCAGCACAAAAACATTTTCATATTTCTAAGCAGCACAGGAACTGCACAGCAGGTACTTCACAGAAGAGCCTAAGGAGATTCTGCCACCAGCAGGTACCAAATAACCTGTCTCCCACAGCAAGCATCTCCCTGCCTTCCATTTTCTGTAATTACAGACATTTAATTACTGAAGTATGAGAGCCCATAGCTCTGATCAGCCCTTAATTTCATTGATTATACAAAATCAGCTGTTGAAACTAGACATCTGAATGAACAGAAACTGCGATATGTCAGCTAATTCTTCAGGCTGCCATCTTCTGCCCAAAGTTTACCAGGTCAAAAAGTAGACAAATTTCTCTTTCAGAGAGGCACAACATTTGACTCCAGAGGCAACCACAAATCATACAGCTTCTTAATATCTTAAATGTTAAATCCAGTTTGGCGTAGGATAGGTTTGAATGTAAAAACTCAGCTATATGAATTGCTTCCTGGTAAATGTTATCTTGTTCAGAATTTGCAAACAAACTCTTTATTGGGTGTCTGCTGTGGATGACTCATTAAACAATTGAAAAAGTGCACAGGTGTAGATCAGAGTTAATATTTATACACTGAATGCATGCAATAAGACTGTGACCAACTCTTCAAAGCAAAGTAATGCCAGCTCCATGCCCCATTTGTTGCTCAGCTAGATGGTGCCTGGATTGTTGCAACGCTGGCTGCAACTGTTATTCCCTAGAGCTCCAGCTGGCAGTTTTCAGGCAAGATGGAACAAGTCCTGCCTGGGTGAAATGCTGCCCAGCGCTGAAGCAGTTTGCTTGGTTTAGCTTTGACTCACTGTGGCTTCCTGAAGGAAGAATCTGCATGTTGATTTTTCATACAGCAGGGAGAAAAGCAGGCTACGCCTCCACCTTTTCCTGTTTCTTCCAGACTCCTTGTCTAAACCACTTGGTTGGTTTCACTTCGCTCATTTTACAGTCCTTGTTTCATTTCGTGTTTACTTTGAATGCTACTGAATGTTCCTCCTAAATGCACACAATTTACAGGACTTTTCATTTATAGAGGTTACATCTCCAACCTAGTGATTGCTGTGACTACTTCTCACCAAAGCAGTAATATTGCACAAAATGCAATGGGAAATGAGGCCTAAATTAAAAAAGAACTAAAAAAAAAAATAGTTCTACTTTGTGTAACAAACCTCTCTTTATCATTTAATTCTGCAGAGAGATTATTTTGAACATTTAAATTTGCATTATTTTTAAAGCAGGCTAGAAAAGTTGTTACAATCTCCAGACACATATTCAATTTACATCAGTGATAATAAATAGAAAAACAAATCCGGGATCACAGCCCCACTTGGTCTAAATGGATCCATCCTCTTTGAAATCAGCACATTTACTGATTTGCACCAGCTCAGAACCAGATACAGAGGTATAAAGGAATACACAGAAAATGAATGTGTTCATGTAATAGAAGTCATGGGATTGACTGTTCAAACAGCTAGTAAACAATGTATATTATTAAAGGTCAAAGGGCTCTAATTTAGCAGTAAGTTTAAAAGGTGAAAGGAATGATCTCCATTCGGGGAATGACTTGAGTCACCTAGGACTCTCCAGTCTGGAGAAGAGAAGCAGCTGACAGAAGCCCGGTTCGAAGCAAACCAGGGAGGTGCTCCTCACCTGATGCGTGCTGTGCAACTCCTTGCCACAGAGACACTACAGATGAGAAAGCCTAAGTGGGCTCACAGAGAAGTCTCCTAAGGGTTACTACATACCTCAAAACCACATCCAGCCCATGAAGAGTCAGAGCTGGAAACAGTTGGAGTGCAGGAATATATTAATATACTAGATGATCTTGTAGGTCCTTTCCAACCTTGTGTTTCTACGATTCCCCCCTTAAGGGAAAGGATCTTAGCTTTCCTATTTCTTCCCCAGGCTTCTGTGTTTTGCCAGCACTGGAAACGGATCACTGAGTGAGCTGGGCTTTCAGTCTGACCCAATACACCCCATAAAGGATCTTGTGTGAAAGAAGAACACCTGTGATGCACTTCTGAGTAAACAGAGCCTCATCTCCTCTCTGTGCAATGTCAAGCTTAACCATCTACCCCTACCCAGACCAGAACATGACAGCACTCCCAAATAAACCCTTTTTTCAATTTGTTGCTAAATCACAGGACAGCTCTCACAGTCATGGCATGGCAAAACTTGGAAATGCAAACTTTGTAATCAAATATAATCCTTTCAATTGCTGGTTTGAAATACAAGTAAATACAAAGAGCCTAATAACTTCACAGTCTAAGTGCTTAATTTTCATGTAACCTCAAACAGTTTTTCACACTTTACATGATACATGGAACACGAGACTTTAGTATTAAAAGGTATCATCACCCCAAGTTGCTGACATTATTTATGACTGAGTTACACAATTACACAAACTGACAAAACTTGCATGATAGTATGGTATAAAATCCTCTTCGTGTGCTTCTAGGAGAAAAATGTGAGGAGGGATAAACAATTATGCTAATAATTTGTTTTGTTTTTAAAAACTGCACTGGAACTGATTCCTCAAACTGCTTCACCTGTATAGTCAGTGATTCCACCAGCACAAGTCTCGCTGCAGAGTGTTCTGGGGAAATCACAAAGACAGCCAAGGGAGACTAATGAGCTTGTCCACAAGAGGTAATCAGAGCACAAGGAAGCAGGAGATAAATTCAAAGCATGCTAGCCAGCCTATGTGAACTACTGGTCTACTTCCGCATGGAGGAAAAATCTACCGTCACAGGATCTAATGCGTGACGACTTACACTTAGTTATAAGTAAATGCCAGACTGTGAGAAAAGCCACGATTGCTCCTTTCCCACTGGTAAAGACTTTATTGCTTAAAAAATCTTTAATTGCATAAAGTCTTTCCATATTCATGCACAGAAAAGACTGCATTTGCCTATATGAGGCACTAGGCAGAGGTAATTTTAAGATGGAAGTCCGCATATAAGGAAGCAGCGTTTTTCTTTTAAGTTTATATGCAGCTATTGATAGTAAAGTTCAGGGGGCTGTGCTTGATTTAACTGGAAGAATGCACAGAGCTTGTTTTCCACGAATGGTTCTTGAAAATACTGCATATCCACGCACAAACACAGCAGTTCCCTGGTTACTGAGTGAGGGAAGAAGAAAAACGAGAACATCTAGCAACAGCACTGCACTGAGCTGGCATCACTAGGAAGATGTAGAAAGACCAGATCCACAGAGACAGTCTTTATGGGTGAACTTGCCCCTGCAACTCCAGGTGAGCTTTCAGGGGAGCTGCAAACTCAGGATCTGCCTTCTAACAGTTCTATGAGATTGACAATTTCCCTTCAATTTCATTATACCAGTCTTCATAAATAAATCTGCCACAAACCCCATTTTGTCTCTTGCAAGTATTGTCAAAAAACCACCTACTTTCAAAACACAGCTCAATCAACCCAAAGGGAGATAACGCAATGAGATGTTGTGATGATACCAAGCAGACTCAGAGGTCTACCAGGTCCCCGTACAATCCTGTGTTCCTGAACAGTCCCGACACAAGCAAGAATGAAGCAAGATGTGAATTAAAATCTTTGTCCTTCTTCCAGTACCAGCTGACATGGATCACAATCTGATTTATAATCATACAAAATTTAAAGCCATTGCAGTCATTTTACCTGCCAGCCAGTCCATTTGTGTGTTAGCTGTCAAATACAATCAGTTTTACAAAAAAGACTTCGTTAAAAGTCTGTGTGCAACCCAGCACTACATCTTCACTGGTTTAGCAGGCTTCAGCAACCTCTGTTCTTGCTCAGACTGTCAAGTAAAACAGAAGCTGACAGGGATGCCAACACTATAAACCTGATTTTTTTATACATTTTTAGCAATTTGTAGTTGTAAATTAAGTATAGACACTTCATCGTCCTATGGCCCCTTGTAGGATTGTGGACCGGAGACCTCTTGCTGTGGAACAAGCATGAGACATGCAAACAGATGAGGGAAAAACACTACAACTTAAATAGTGCTACGTGTCATTGAATTCACCACATTCATTGACATCTTTCGTCAACCTGGGCTTACACTGTAGTATGTAACAATAGTTAATAGTAGAGATGATGATTCCTACGATGTCTTAATATATATTAATATATTAGTATGGCAAAGAAGGAAAGACAAAGTAAGACTCTAACAAAAAAAAGACATAGTTAGCAAGCAAGAGGAGAAAATGGCGATCCTGATCACACTGCTGGGTCACAAACAGGAGAGATAAGATGTCCACAAGGCAGAACTCCACTTGAAGGGACAGAGCTGCCTGAGGAATCAAAACCTACAGTAGAGAATAACATAAGATCAGGTACCCAGACAGTGTTAGTTCATGCACTTGGGAGTCCTGGAAAAGATTCAATACATCAAGTTTTCTTGAATGTAACGGTATCTTAATTTCACTCCTATGCAGACAGCTTTGTGTGGTCTCTGGGATTTATGAAATTCAGTGATTGACTGCTCTGCTAGAGAGGTGGCTATGCAAAACAATAAACAATATTGTATAAATAAGTTCTAGCTTCCTCTAGCGTGCATGTTAATTATTGCAAGTGTTTCTAATTAATCATTCAGAATTTTAAATCTGGAAAATGTGTTTTATGCAATAATCAAGGAGTTCTACAGAAGCTTAAGCTTTCAGCTACTGTACGTTCAGCATTAAAAGGTTGTGTTCCATTTTAATTTACTGTTCGGGGTTTTACTATAATTTTGTGCAAAAAGGCAATGAGGGAGCACTAAAATGCAACTAGTCCTGCTGGCACAACTCTGCAATGAATTTAACATAAAGGTCTGTTCCTCTAATGCTAATTTAGTGAGGATATAAGCTGAAAGCAGAAACAGATTTTAATGAGATAATGGCAGAGTTTTAAACTGCTTTTATTTTCTGCTACTGGAGATCTAGGGGAAAATATTCCACTGAAGTGATATCGTTTCACTTAATTCCTGGAGATTTTATTGAATAAAATCCCCTGTATTTAAAAAGATATGTTAGCAAATTGGAATCAACAACAAATGTACTTAACTGAAAAAAAAGCAAAATAAATCAAGTGAGAGGTTTGGCGCTTAATCCATGGGAAATGGAGTTTTGGGGAGAGTAAGAATTTCAGTTAATATAGTAAGTGTGCTTCTAACATGTTTTTGCTAAAATGGTTCAGAGAGAAATAATGAACACTGTGATTATTTAGGTACGACGTCAATGCTATGGAGACAATACAAAGCAATTTACACTTCTCTCCCAGTAGTTGATTCAAGCTGTCTACAGTGTTTGGTGGACTTCGTTTGAAACATTTAATCTGGAAGGTTCTCATTGATAAAACAGGTTTGTCCTTCTTAGAAACTGTTTAAATGTACCCACAGTTGCATTCCCTTTTCCATGCATATTTCATACAGCTAATGTTTCTCGTAACCGAAGTAGGCATTTTTTAAGTACTTGTCTATACAGTCTCTAGAAAAATGGTGGCCTGATGAAGTTCTCTAGACTTCAGTGAAGTATATAACCATTACTACTAGCCTCAACTGCAGCCCATTTCCATAAGCAATTTTATCATAAGTTGGGAATTATACAATTCCCTACAAGCAACATGTAAGAAGCAATCATAACTTAACAGCAAATACTTACTCAACCAAAACACTGAAGTTTGATGGCAATTACACGAACAGCAGTACACTAAGAGACAGCTAGCTAATACAAATTTAAAGTACAAATTGCTGTCTCCACAACAGATTTTGACAGATACATTAAATAGCATTTTTTGAGAAGCTTTCTTGTTCTAGTCTAAGCATGACTTAAAGACTAAAACCCAGTTAACAAAAACGCTATTTCAAAACTCTTCCCCTACTGCTCAGAACTAAGGTTGCTGCCTGTGAAGTGTGATGGGCTCATTTATCTCAGGTACCCAAGTAAGCTGCAATTTCCTTACTCCCGTTTGCCTGATTTCTTTCTGTTCTTGCTTTAGGTCTGAAACTGGCAGCTCTACCTACTGTCACTCAGCATCTTTAGCTGGTTGTTGAAATGAAGCTCTCTGTTGTGGCAATATATCTGCAATACTTCACAGACAGAAAATTGCTAACAAAATTTTCTGTGGAAATTGCTCAGAGCAAAATCAAATTCTCATTTAGTACGGTATCTTAATTTCACTCCTATGCAGGCAGTTTTGTGTGGTCTCTGGGATTTATGAAATTCAGTGATTGACTGCTTTGCTAGAGAGGTGGCTATACATGCTCCTGGATTGAAAATGAGGAGCATCCCTCATAATCAGGCCTGGTAGAGAGCACTTTTTGTTCTCTGCTGCCTCTCATTATCAATCACTCAATTATAAAAGGCTTCTCTCCTTGATTTCTTGCATCGGTTATATTTTTATTTGGGGATGTAAGCAAGTATATGATTTAGGATCTTACCTCTGAAATGCTGACTAATTCATTATTGTTTTATCTGAAAAAAAACAGTTGAATGTCTAGTACGAAAGAACAATTTATCCTACTTTTTCTCATTTCTGTTCTTGTTATTTTTCTCTAGTACTTCCATGCCAACTGTTGACAATCTTCTAGTCACACGGTCCCAACATCATTGCCAACTAACTTTTTTTTCAAATATTAGCTACTAATGAAAAGTCATTCAGAGTAAAGTAAGCAAAATAAGATTTGTCTGACTTGTAAGCCATATGGCCTTCTCACTGCATAAACTTCAGTGCAGAATAATTTTACACAGCTCAGAAATGAATTTTCATCTCAACCTGTAACAAGAGAAAAATTTCTTGTATGAGTGACATAAATGTAAGCATTTTATGAAAATGTATCACAGCTGATAAAAGCGCAGCTGAATGTCCATTGTGCCTATGAATTAATTTTATGAACTTCTGCAGAGACTAAACTCTTCCTTTCCTTCTTTTTCTAGAAAATATTCTTTAAAAATAAATAGATAAATAAAGTTATTCAGCATTTAAAAGGCAATTTTCTCAATTACAGAGGTCCAGATTATAAGGAGAATGTTCAGGGTAGATGGCAGTCATCAGCAGCTACAAAGTTAAAGAACTGTAATTCCTGAGAAGAGTGCTCTGACAGAAAACAAAAGAAAAGGAAGGAACACAAAGAAAGAAGACTTTGTATTAAGGAGAACTTGGAGATGCTAAGGGTGCTACTTTGAAGAAGATGAAGTCAAGATGCAGAAAGAATGGGTTCACAAATGGAGGTTAAACCACAAACCTGAAAGACTGACAATTTGTATGAGACATTTTGATTAAGGAGTCCAAGAAGACAAAAGGAAATTTCAAATAAAAAAGGAAGACAGGCCTAAAAGTTAAATAATGAAACAATGGGTAATAGATCACATGAAAGAGTGAAAAAATTGGAGTTCCGTGAGCAACAGAATTCCTGATAACTGGTCTCTTACAGATGCGTCTTGTGAATTGATTGGCTGTTGTTCATGAAAACCTGAACTATGGCTGAAGTTCTTCTTGGTGCTGAGTATTAAAAAGGGTTAATAATTGTGCATTCAATTAATGCAGCACATGCTGCAACCCTTCTATCAACTAACAGTAAGCTTTCTTGTTCACCTAGACTTCAATCTCCACAAAACCTTCATGAAGTTAGTATTTTTAAAAACTTCATTCATCACTGAGTTGCAGCTTACCAATGAGTTCGAAAATGGGTCATTAGACTTAGATGCTCACATAAACATACACACAGCTGAATCAAATAAGCCTTAAGAAATAAGACAAATTGGGTGGAACAAATTCCAGAGGAGGAAAAGCTGTGATTATTGAGTGGAAAAGAGATGAATGAGGCAAGACAAAGAGAAAGCTGATTTTGTCATGGCTTCAGGACAAATGGTGAAAGAGATACACTGAGACAACATCTAATAGAAAGACAACAGGGAAGAAAGCAGAAGCAAGCAATTTGTTGAAAAGCAGGAGAGGAAGGGACAGGACAATAAAAGGCTGTGGCTTGCAGAGGAACATGAGAAGGAAGGGAAAGAGGAAACTGTGGCTCCCTGAAGATAGCAGTGAGCTCAGTATGACAACAAGGTAAGAAGAAGAGCATACACAGTTTACGCAGCAGTGAGAGATACAGAAGTGCCATATGACTGAAGGGACAGAAGGCAGCAGGGCACAGGTGGCCAAGGACAAAGATGTGGATGTGAGGAAAGGACAAGCTGACATAAGGATGAACCATGTGAAGAAAACAGAGTAATGAGCATTAGATCACTTCTGCCTTGCAACTGTGTGCCAGTGGATGAGGAGGAAGGCTGGAAGGGGCTGGCAGGCCTGCTCAGCTATTCTGGGCTGAGGACACTGCCAAAGGGGCAGGTGGAACATAACTGGTAAATGCTTTGTTCATGAGAGAAATATTGAATTATGCCCGGTAATTACACGGCCAGAGAACTAAAGATAATGATGTGTGTGCGCACCAGTGACTCTGGGAGTATCGATTAATCACCACACCAGCCCAAGCCGGTTGTGAACTCCCCAGTACGACCTGGCTCCCTCACAGCAGGCTGCCACACTGGGATCAGCATCTTGGACAAGCTGTGGGGCAGGAGGCCAGGGTCCTCTGGGCACGCGGCCCTGTGGGCCTGGGAGCCAGCTGGCACAGGGGCGGCCTCCCAGAGGGCAGGCCTGTCCCAGCCATGCAGGCCTCAGAAGGGGAGCAGACACAGCAAAATTAACATGACTGTAAAAGCCACAGCTGCCGTTCAGGAGGTGGGCATCGCTGAGCATGACAAGAACCACACCAACGTCAGCCAGCAGCTGTCAGAGACTGCAGAAATTGCAATCTTCTTCATTCCAGAAATCCCATGTGTTGGTATTTGCAGACTCTTTTTCCAACAGAAATTCCAGCTTACAGAAGACACCAGAAAACTGTCTCTCTCCCAATCTGAACATAACCAAAATTTTTCCAAATATTGACAAAGCTAAGATTTGGCCAACTTTGCTTGTCACGCTAATTTGCTGCTTGCAGGATCATAGCTTTTCTAGGCAAGCTGAACTGTTGAAATGTTTTGGTACCTGGCAGTTTATGTATCATCCTCCCACACATCATTAATTTGATAACGGACATTAAATCTTTCTGCCATGACTGGAGTCTTCTGAAATGAAGTACATGCAGAGGGGAAAACACCCTCTGCCTGATCCCAAGCCATGCCAGAAAAAGCACAGAACAGACAACTTCAAACCGAGCCAATAAGCTATAAATATTCATCAATGATGTTCACTAAATGAGTATTTGTTCCTCAACTGAAGATGAGTTTTGACAGTTTCAACCTACAACTTCCTATATCTCTATTTCATCATCTACAAATGAGGAACAGGCTACTATACTCCAAGAGGCAATGCTTCATCAAAAAACAAATTTTCTCAACATGCAAAAGACAACACAATTTTAAAAAGGTTATTTTTCTTCTAGAAGTTTGCTTCAGTTAAATTGTTTTCCCTCTCCCTATTTATAGTATCCAGTTGCTTTCCTTTCCACATTGACACGTCTCTCTGTCCTGAGGTTACTGGAATGTCCTGTCCTCAACACAAGCAGAGGTTAGCCACAGTGACATTACAGGAGGATAAAAAAACAGATTTGCTTCTGTCAGCCACCGCTGAAACAGATGCTGAAAACTGTTTAAGATCATAGAGTTTGTTTCTCATGACAAGAGGGCAGGAGCTCTACTCCCTGTTACTTATCTGCAGGAGTTTATCTGCTTTTAACCCAACCTGTCCTTGTTACTGTCTTAACTGTTCTCTCAGTATCTTTGCACTATAGACCAAATCTAAAATTCTTATCATGTTACACGTTGTAGAAATATTTCTATGAGAAGAAAAATGCCCCTCTATTCTTAGAGCAGAAGCACAAAATGGAAAATATAGAAAAATATTCAACTCTTCAACTGTGAGTACTATGTAACTGTAAGCTTATTTTTACTAATACCATCTAGTGTCTACCACTATTGTCTCAAATTTTGTTTCTATATGATACAATCATTCTCATAGATACATTCTCTCTATGTTACTTATGTATATAGAACTATACACAGATGAGCTTTGGAAAAAGGTACTTACAGCAAGTACCTTGGTTTTGACAAAATGGAAACAATGTCCAAGCATATAGTCCCTTGCTCAGAAAGGGTCATCTGAAAGCAACGAGTTTGCTGAAATAACTGCTTCTGCTTTCTCTCACGGGTCTATAGCTCAGAGAAACAGACAATGCTGGATGCAGTCTTTACAGTCTTGTTCAGTACATATCCTCAGCCTGGATAACTTTCCAAGGACGCTACACTTGCAGGTCAGTCCAGCAAGAGAAAGAGAGATGCAATGGGTGTAACAGGACTAATGACAAAGACTTTTCAGCTGTAATTGGACAAAATTGTTCCACCTGCCACTGACACTACTGGTTTTCTTCCTGTTCCCAAGCAGTGTGAATCAATAAATAAATAGGACTGTACCGATCTTTCGTCTGCAAGAAGCACACACAGCTGTGAAGAAAATGGAGGTGGAACAATATAAAAACTCCAACTAAATACTGCTAAGATTATGGATATTTGGATAAACTAAGTTAAGCTTCTTGAAGGAAGTGATAAGTAACTACTAGCAAGTCTGCAAAATTAGTAAGGCAATAGACAACTGTACCAGCCAATAGAAAAAAATAATTTTGTGCAAACATCATTTAAAAAACAGCACATTGGAAGAGGATGTGATTGCTAAATATTAACGGCCCACCTGCTACTGTCTACATTGCTTTTCTCCCTGTTTTTGCAATGATTTTGAGTGCATCTATATAAATAGATTAAACTGTAGAGGTCCTTTATCCATAAATAACACACATAATTCTGCAAAAAGCACTCTGCTTGCACTGGTCAGAACAAAAGAAAAGACGTATTGTGTAATGGTGGAGAGGATGGTGGTGACAGTTGGTGGTTGCTGAGCCTGAAATCTTCCACATAACGATAGCACTGTAACAGCAATGACACAAGCTTGCTCTAGACTTTGTCATTACTGTTCATCTACACTGATCTGCATGGATTAATTCTGCAGGTAAAATATATACCTATAAACCTTGTCATTTTCTCTCCTTCAACTCTTGGTTAATAAATGTGATACTGATACTACTTCCAGTCTCCAGCCACTAGAAGATGCATTGGTTAATCATATATCAAGACAATCTCAGGTAATCTAACCTGCTGGGAGAAAATGAAGCAGTTGAGAGAGTACTGAGATATCTTCCAGCAGGGATAAGGAGCTACTCCCAGCTGTCGACAAAAATCAGTCAGAAAAAAGCAGGTTTTCCTTTTAATCTTGCACATATTTTCCCTATCAGCATTTTCTGTGATTCTCCTATTTAGTAGGGTTTCATATTCAGCTCCCAACAAGATCCCCTAATCCTTCTCTGACAGCCACCATTGTCAGAACAGAACCTCTTTAAGAGTAAATTTCTCCTTAGCAATACATTTCTCTTTTCCAGAAACACAAAAGAGGCTTGGAATTCGCATTTCAGCTAGCTGATGATGAAGGAGAAAGTCTTGAAGCAAACAAACATTTTGCCTGCTACCACAATTTGGGGTAGCTCAGAAATCCTCCCTGCCCTGTTCAGTTCCCCTGATCTCCTTCCAACACTGCAGCAGGCTGCATCCAGAGCCCCAGCAGCACGGGCAGGCAGCTCTTGGCCTGCTGCACTATGCAGCAGCTGTAGAAGAAAGCCTTGTTTGCCCAATGCAGCAGTCATCCAGGTTGTGTTCACTCATAAATGGAAGCCCCCACCCACCCCAACAAAAGTCAGCTGTGGGGCTGAGGAAAGCTGGGTAGTGCACTTGTGGTCAGATCCACAGCAGATGTGGTCTCTCCCCACAGAGTGTAGGCTGTCCATGTGATGAATGTCAGGGCTTTGGCCATGTCTATCTGATCAGGCAAAGAATCTCCCTATCTTCCTCCCACAGCAATGCTGAGATTAGCTGGAAATGCAGCATTTGTATTAGAGAAAAATGATTCTTAAACTTTGTTTCATTGACATTAGTGACAGAAAAATATATTTATCTTTACAGTTGAATTCTAAAGAAAGCCAGGAAAAGTCTCCTGAAGAAGCACAGGTATTCCTGCTACAGAATCCGTAACAACAGAAAGCTCTTACTCGTTGGAACAAGTGCTTTTCCTAGATCAAAGTGCTGTCTGTTTTTATTACTACTTTCATTATGATGGAAACAGAAGATATTCTGATCAAGAAGGCAGATAAAATATTTCAACCATTACTAAGTAGCAACCTCAACTCATTATTTTTGAAATAAATACAGCTCTTTAATCAGACCATTTCACATGGCAGTAATAAGATAAATACAATAAGATAAAATGTTCACTAGCGGTTAAAGTTTAGGAAATACAGAAATATTAAAACAAAAACATCCAATGCTAAGTGAAATTCCAAAATTCTGAAATAACTTATTCAGAAGCAACTTTCATTTCAATAAATGTTCCTGAAGAGTCTTTACTGAAATTTTTAAGTTCAAAAAAAAAAAAAGTTATTTTGAATCATTTTTTTTGGCCAAGCTGTTTTAATTACACTTTCTAGCCAATTCCATACTTCTACAGACCTATTTGATATTTTTTCTTCTATAGATCCTTATCTGAAACGTCAATTCCTGCATGGAGGCGGACAAATCTCCATTCAGGCTTCCAGCTGTACTGAAATCGGCTGTTCTAAACTTAGAGGTGAGGTATATCACTAGAAGCTCAACAGCTTTGGCTCTTAAAGGCAAGTGATCAGTAGGAGCTCTTGCCTCACATCAAGTCCAAATCCAGGAACTGGAAAGCGTGTACAACCCATGGATACATCTCTGAAGATGGGGAATTCCCAGCCCTTGTTTCTATAGCAGTTCTCTATTTGAAGTATGCCTGCATACTGCCTTTAGCATCCTCTTCACAGGCAGTTGGCTGTACTGGAAGTAAATAGGGCATGGTTACCCTTCTGAGGTGGTGAAGAACACTCTACAAGCCTAACAATATTAATGTTCTCTTCAGAGGAAGATATCCAAGTTTGGTATCCTTTGCAGCTGGACTAGAGATGTTCATACCAACTTTAAAAAGGCCACACAGGCTGACCAAACAGCAGTCTAAACATCAGGACATGTGGCAAAGTGGTGCACTTGATTGGGATTTGGGTGACCTGCCCCTGCCTACTTGCACCTATCTTCCTGGCCAATGCTGGATGTCAAAAAGCAAACAAGCTCCAGGCACATCTAAGCTTCAGGCACTGTCTCCAGCATAGGACAACTCAGGCTCCTAATCCTTGGCAGTCTGACTGTTCCTTGAGTAGGGCAGAACTTTCTTTACAAAATAACAATTACATTGAAAATTTTTCATTGATTGACCGCAAATAGTTCTTTGTAAACATGTTAGGCTCTATAGATATTTACCAGGCAATGTTTGGATTCCTGGAGGTCTTGAAGTGGCCTTAGTGCTCCCAGATCAGTTGTTAGAGAAGCAGCAAGCCTTGTCACAGCCTGAAAAAGCACAAAAAGCCTGAAACCAAGGGTCAGGGTCCTGGGTTTCACAGCAGTCTCACCGGGCAAACTGAAGACAGCCAGCCCAGCAGACTCCTGGTCTATCTGGGGGGCCATGTGAGCCAGGAGTAGGGAAGACCAGCACTTTTCAGCCTGGGTCCACTTGCAGAGAAGATAAGCCACGATCTCAGCATTCTTAGCAGCTGAGTAGAACTGACATCCTTATCCCTTACAGGTATATCACTGTGAAGGTCTTCAGCAGCCTTCCTTCTTCAACTAAGATATGTCTCTCTGAATTTTTCTATGTTTTGAGTAACTATGCAACAAAACTCATTTATAGTTCAAACCAAGCCTCACTCCCAAGACAAAAATACACTGCAGTGATCCCAAGAGAAGGAGAACTCATGCACTGGATGACAGTTATATACAAAGACTGTGTGTGTGGCTGCTCTTTTATCATTTTTAGGCAGGTTCTCTTGCCTTCATAAAGATCACTGCAGCTTCTATTTAATGTAATGACCTTTACAGAAAGGATGGCAGAATTGCACAAGGCCACAGAGGCACTCTTGACTTTAACCATTTTGGAAAAGTCTTGCAATAGACTAACTCACCAACATGAAAAATAAGAGCAAGATGATGCAAAGTAGTATCAGCATAATAACATTCACCGTTCTATGTCCTCAAGACTATGTTAATACACTAAGTAGCATTTTCATCAACTCACCATGGACTAGGGAAAACATTATCCTGACTATGAGAAAAGACAACTAGAAAGAGTCACAAGCAGAACTGATGGGATCTTTACCACAGGAAGTCTGAGGGAAAAAAAAAAAACGACTGGATGTCCTGGGTCCAGTGGTTTTATCACTAGCTAGGGCACCACTAGTCTGGGAGTTTACAGCATTTACACTAGCACTGTATATTGTTCTACTACAGTATCACATGATGGCAATCAGCCAGGATTTGTGAGAGGCTCTGCGTGAATGCAGCAGCACTCAAATATCTCTCTCACGCCTATGAAAAAGATTTTCTTTTTGTCAATTTCTCATTCAATGGGTAATTATTTTCCATAGTATTTCATGTAGAAGAACATGAATAAAGCCTCACATCTACAATAGGCAATTATTCTTTATATGTCTCATAAGTAAAAACTTCATAGAATCGGAGTGGAGTCTCCCTCCCTGGATTTTCAAAAGCCACCTGCACATGGCCCTGGGCACCCTGCACTAGGCAGCTCCGATGGAGCAGGGGTTGGGCCACATGGCTACACAGGTCCCTGCCAACCTCAGCCACGCTGTGATTCTGCGGACACACAGATCCTGATGGTATGAGACTTTGCTATGCAGAACCAATAGCAACGCAACTTGAGAGTCTCCCTGCTGGTATTCCAGTTACTAAAGCTGAAACACTGAGTCATACACTTCCTTCCGTCAACAGTGCTCCTGGTAACCCACAGGGATTCACCCCCATGAATGTGAGAGGTTGCTTTGTTAACCTGACTTCCTGCTGGGAGAGGACACTGTCTTACAGACCAAAGATCTATTGAAAAATGCCTTCCCTGACTGCCCCATCCCTGATTCCTGATCCTGATCAAGTCCCACATACCCAGCACTGCTCCTGCTTTCGTGCCCTGAAAGGCAGTGAATCGATGTAATTCATGCTGCACAGTCACTTCTCCTCCTGGGTGAGGTTTTACTGCCTTGGCCTTGCCTACAGTTTATGTTGACAGAAGCTGACTTAAACGAGGATTAAATATAGTTGTGCCTCAGCATGACTATTCACACATACAAGGAAGGTGATGAAAAATAAATGAAGTTATTTTACTTTTTAATATGTTTAAAAGCTGTCTCCTACTGCTATTCTAATTTCCAGAATGTGACTGAGAACTGGGAGCTAATTCTCCACCACTTTGCATTTTTACGAGGAAAACCACTACTATCATTATAAGGCAGGATTCTGCAACTTTCACTTGTCAAAAATAGAAGTACAAAGGCATTGCTGAGAATCAGATCTAAGCTGCAAGATTTTTAACTGAAGTCAAACGAACTGCTGATTTACCCAAATCGATTACCCAGAGTTGGTCTTTACAAGAAGCTTCATCTGTTTTATGTTTGAACTTGCCAGACAGTTACTGTCAGAATTCTTTGGGAAGTGCAAAACTGCATAACGAAACAGCCTGCACTTCTCATTTGAAAGCATATTTGGTTAAGAAAAGCAAATTATTTCTTTATATGAGCCACCCTAAACAAGCACAGAGAATAACAAAGAAAATTATGGATAGATTTTGCCACATACTCATTCAGCTGCCACGTGAAGACAGCATCATGTTTAACTACCACTACAGTGATTACAGATTAATGCTAAATATTTTCATCTCAGCCTTCCGGGTACTACCTCAACTGTGATTAACCAATTATTTGCTCCAAACTACTACATACCAATGAAGTCAAGTGCTTCCTTTACATACACACCTTTTCTGAAGCAGTTTTTTCCTGTCAGTGCTCACAAATCCTACTTAAACAAAGCTTCACTATTACATCATAGACAATTCACAAAAATAATTGTATTTTCTGTACAAAAGAAAGCTCAATAATTTCTCAGGTAAACAGCAGGGCTTGATTCCAATGTCACATAGGCATTCAGTATCACTTTTCTTGAGATAAATTCTCATGAAAATGTATATCAAGAAGGTCTGTTTTGCTGGAACAGCCAGAATGAAACATTTCAAAATGCCCCAATTCTAACATAATGAAGGAGGTACTAGGTAACCTCAGCACGACAATGAAATCATTAAAAACAGAGGAGACTCTTGAACCAGTGGATAACAGGTAAATGCTGTAAAATGCTTGAGATGCAATCAGCTCCCTGCTTGTAAGAACACTTCACTCTGGTAACAGAAGGTTGGCTGATCATCCCTTATCAGAAAAACACAGATTTTTTAACAAGCCAGGGTTTTATACAACACCTTCTTTAATGCAAATGAGAGATTCTAAAACACTGTTGCTGAGGCTTGTAGATAATACTTACATGGCTGCAACAGCACCCAAAAGGCTTTATAAAATAAAGTTCAGATAATATAAAAGAGGATTTCTCCATTTGGAATAGCACACCTAGAATATGAAGAGGGAAATGTAACAGCTTCACTCTCAACATACAAACATGCCATATTCTGGAGAAATTATTTTGGGAGACATCCTCAAATAAGGATTGAAATTATCTATAAAAATCCTCTCGCTTATCCTGGAGAAAAAAAAAAAAATAACCAAAAGGCAATGTATGGGAGAACATTATAAAAATCACATTTGTTATTTAGATATTAAATAACACTAGATATAAAATCATTATCATTAAAAATCAGAAATACTACACAAAAAAGAAAATAAGCACAATGAGCACAGAAACAACTCTTGTAAGTTGCAAGCAAGAGCTGAACAAACAACTCACAGCAGATGTAGTTACAGTACTCTAATCTTGAGCCCATGAAACATTTAAAGAAGAGCAAACAGTTGCTGAACATAGTAGATAACAAAATGAAATATTTAAGCAGTAATTCACTGTTTATAGTGAAGAACGGCATAAATGAAATATTAAGCCATTAATCAGAATCCTATGGGGGTAGCTCACACAAGTACAACTGTCTGGTAAAATTCAGTAACCGTAATATTAACTTCTTGCCTTGCTCTGGTCAAAACAATCGAAAGAAGCCATTGAGCAAGGTTTTCAGGAAGATCCCAGCGGCCAAGAATCAAATGCAACAACCTAGAACACGTAGAAGTAGCGGGGTTCAGATGGAAACCTATGGCAGCATATTTCAAGAAGCATGTTCAGGATGTGTATCAGACAGGTTGTCAGATGGAGCACTAGGAGGCAATTACGACTGGTTCATAAAATCGCAAAATAATTCTTACTACAAGAGTTACCTCCCAAGATTCTGGCACCCATTAAATATCACCTGGTAATTAAAAACATATTTACAAATTGGTGACAGAATGCAGAATTTATTGAGTTAAAAGAATAAATCAGACTTGAAATGTATCTTAATCAGAGTGAAAATAAAAATTCTTTCATATCTTGATTGAAAGAAACTACAGTAAATAGATGATTTCTCACCAGGGAGTAGGAGAAAGGCAAAGGAAGGAGAAAGGGGGAGGTTTTATATAAATGTATACTGTTGGCTTATGTTATTTATAATATTTCCAGACAAGAAACAAACTATGCTAGCTTCATTAGAAAGTATAATGCAACGGCTGAAGTTTCTATGATCAAGATTATGTCAAAAAGATATGATTCATAGCTGTTTTAAAAAGACAAACTGCATAAAAACTATTAAGCTATTTAGTCTAGACTGTAAATATGAAATAACTGCAGAAGACTGAGGTGAGATCGTGCAGATGATAAATACTTGCTCCCCAGCTAACCAGCACATGAGGTTTCCATACTGTCTGGCTTACAGAATGTGTATTTCTCCCTCGTTATCTCACAAAACACATAATGTTGCCCCAGATGTCTATACGAAATGCAGAACAGTCTGGTCTTCCTTCATACCAACAATATGGGAATACTGGATGGTAAAAATATTTTGAAAATCTATCTTGAAAGCAGTAACAAAGCTAGAGACAGGACTTATAGACATGCGTACTGGGATTTGGTCCATCCAGAAGATTTAAGATGGGCATAAGAAAGCCACTCTTGCTGTTGTTCTTTGTAGGATTGGAAAAAAAAAAAAGCGATCTTAAAACCATGGAACCAAGCAATAATTCCCACTATTCGTCACTGGAAAAAAACTATTAGTATAGTCTTATAGAAGACTTAACAGATTCTGTGAGAATAGCACCAGGTAAACTCTCAAAAATGGACGAAAGTGATGGCACACCTTGCAAAGACAACACCGCAGAAATGCTAGGCTTATGGAGAAGCTTTAATAAAGACGATAGAAACCTGTGAAACAGAAAGAAGCAAAGCACCTTCCCAGGGAGAAATAAATGAATGGGATAGTCCAACTTCTCTAATTTTCTATACTGCCTCTCTTTCAATATTTTCAGCTCCTCCCTACTAGCAAATAGTCAGCTCCAGAATAAAGGTCTCACATCCATATCAAACCATGGCTGCATTTGTATCCTTTGAAAGCAGAGGACAGCTACATACAATACACAGTTACATATTTTTAATCACATACAAGGTTGTGTCAACTGCCACTGTAACTATAACTGAAATATTTTATTGCAAACGGCTAAAAATATGTACTTTTTAATTTTGAAAATCTCTTCTTCTGATTTCACAACAGAAACCTTTTTTAGTTTCCTCTGTTTCTTTTCCCCATCCAAGTGCTTCAATTTACAGAGGACCAACAAAGTAGTTAAATCAATAAACAGTTAATATGCAGAGATGCAAACAAGAATCAGTTTAGGGGAGTAGATCCAGACCAGCTTCCTTCCTTCAGTACCTTTGCTACTCAGATGACTTTAGGTCTGCGTTGTCGCATGGGTGAAACTGTTTGGAGCCACCACATCCTCATGTATTCTGAGATTTGCACGTGCAAATTGCAGCTGTACACATGCTTTCAAAGTAGTTAGTACAAGTGAAGTCAGTAAAAGTGCTGTAGTTACATAAGAAATGCAGGTGTCATGAAAATGAGGAAGCAGACAGCCTGGCCAAAAAGCGAGACACATGCCAGGAGAAAGAGGACACTTTCTGTAATTAGAAAGTAGATTTGACAGAAACTCTTGCTATTGTTTGTTGACTTTCTCACTTCAGAGCTAACCTTGCTCAGGTTATTGCCTTGCTTGAGCAAAGAGAGGCAGATGTCTGCACTGGGTTGCAACGACAACAGAGCTGAGTGGAAGCCCTTTGTACCCGAGCAGAAGCCCTTTGTAGTTTAGTTTTCTACCTGAGAATGAACTACATAGTAGTGATGTAACCTTCTGTAACAACCTGGGACTGGCAAAAAAATATTTATCAGTTCAAGTTTCCATCTCTTGAAATATTTTTTTTCAAAGCTCTGCTGAAGAAGCAGTATTAACAGCAAGGCAAAAAATGCACTTCAGATCAATAAATGGTTCCAAGTTAAATGGGAAATAGCTTATGTTCTCTTTTCTGCAGTTTCTTTCTGCTCAAGAGAAGCCAAACGTCCCTGACATTAAGACTCCAGCCTGCATTTGTTCCCACTCCCAGACTCTGCTGAAGAACTGCTGTATCACCTTGAGTGAGCCACTTCCCCTCTTTGTGGCCCCAATTTCTTGTCTGTACTTAACGAATAATACAACAGTCATACCCAACTTTGTACAAGTTATTACATTCTGCATTGTACAGCAGAGATTGAGCTTTACTGCCTGTTCATGTATAGACATAAACAACCTTCTGTTTCTTCTGCTGCTCTTTAAAGAATTTTGTTTCTTCCTGTATCTGTTTGTGCTGAGACCATGAACTACAAATGCTGATAGACCAGAGTGAAAGCTCACCTCTCAGCATCGCTGGTCCGCCTAGAACTAGGCAATACCTACAATGTTATTAAACTCTCTGTTCCCCTCTTTCTCTCTCTCCCTCTCACACACGTACACGCTGCACCACCCACTGCACCAGCCAAAGGACGTCCAAAGAAAGCTTCCAAACTCTTCTGGGATTATCTGAACAGTATCTTGTAAAAGCTTCATTTCAATAGTTTTATTACAAGCACAAGGATTTACGACAGCATAAACTGCAAGTTACCCGCTCTATGGCCTATCAAAAATAAAAAAGGAATCAAAAAGGTTTACGAGCTCACCATCCCAGAGGCACAGCGCATCCCCCACCGCAGCACAGGCCTGATCTGCTTCAAGCAATGAGACGTGCTCTGAAGGAATGAAAGCTGTGTGTCTCTCATCCATGGGAACCTAAGAAGTAAAATAGCTATGGAAAATTATTTCAAGCAGTAGTGTCCTTACCTCCTATGTCATATTACATGGCATTAACACTGCAAACTACACTTTGAAAAACAGCCCTGCACTATCAGATGGAGTGTGTCAGTATCCTTCCTGCCCAGTTCTACTGTTTCAGTGGTCGAGGAGGGAATCCAGTGCCAGTGTCATCCTCAGCTCTTGAGCTACAGACCATCTACCGGTATCCTTCAAGACACTTAACAGTATTGCTATTCTAGCATATGTCAATATGTTTGCGTTTGTATGTGTATCATCTCTACAAGCAGGCACAGAAATTTCTTTCTGTCTGGTTTTAGAAACTAGATATAGCACTGCATGGTTTGAGAAAAGGCAGGCTAAGGCAAGAGACGGCGATTTTGGAATGACAGTAAGTCAAGTTTCTGATAAATCTATCTTTCAGGTAAATTCATTCCATATTCTCAGACTGGTCCCAAACAATGTTCTCCTTCCAATCTTCTAAGAGGTCTTTCATCTTCCTGTATAACTTTTTTCATCATTTACGCATTTCCTCTTGCGGACACACTGTGGTGTTTTTTATCAGCTGATGTCCCCATCAGCTCCTTTGTCCTGGAAAGTTTCTACATTACAGAGAGGGTCGTTGTGCACCTGAATAAGACAACACCTTTCACCGAAACAGAGACGAAAGGTAGTCATATTGAGAACAGTGCTATATTAGAGTTCAGCATCAGCAAAGAAAGCATGAATCTTCCTGAATTAAGGGTTAAGAGGAAAAAATTCACCCAAATACCCTTCCATCCACAATCAAGACTTTTAGCAGGAACAGGGCACCCAAAACATAACACTGTACAGGGGGGGAAAAAAAAAAAAAAAAGACTTGAACACTTGTTTATCTTTGTAGCTGGTCAAGGAAAGCACGTATGTTCTACCTTTTGCTTCACGTACAAGGAGAAAGTAGTTTTTGTATAGAATAACTGTTGTCTAGTATTTCTGCAGTGTATTTCCTTACAGTGGCAATTCTTCAAAAGACTGCCTGTTCAGAGAATCAAGGTCTTTGTTGATATGTAGAGCTGGACCAAATTCATACATGGCTTAGAAAAATCTAGAATAACCTCTAATATAATTAATTCAGCACAGACCTTCCAACTATTTTCCACTGCAGAGAGAATAGCAAGCCTTTTCATAGGACTGCTTCAAGAGAGTTGTTTGACAACAGCCCTTTAACAGGACTGCTATAGACCTAATATTAAAGATGAGAGGAAAAATATCCCTTCCGTCCAATAAATATTTGAAAATAAAAAAGAAAGTAGTTTATACTCCTTTTCCTGCAGTATCTTTCTGCTCAGGAAAGGTGGAATGACCTTGGCAATGAGGCTCCAGACCATACATGCGAGATCGGGTTTCCATTCCCAGCCGCTGCTGAAGAATTGCAAGACTTCAGAGGTCTCTGCTGTTGCACAAAGATTGAATTTCATTAACAGGAAACAAACAGAGCAGGGTTCAGAATGCTGCAAAGTAGATCAAAAGGTTAATTCTTCCTTTGCAAGAATAAAGAAGAGCATTTAATACTTCAGGACACCCATGATGCTGACCATAGCACAGGGAGTGAGCTCGCCAGGCACAGGCCGAAAGGTGATAGCAGCAGCAGCAGCGGCTGCTCAGCACTAGGCCCGGGACCCGGCTGGTGACAAACGGGTGATAAAGCGCTTGCGCTGACGAACAGCAGGACCCACGAAACATGGGAAGGTTTCACTGCCAGAGCACAACATTCTCAAACAGAAATAACAGTTCCCTGAAAGGAGCTCTGCTCCGGGAAAAGCAAGGAAAAAGCCCCAATGGTTTTGGGTTACAATGCTGGCACTCCACCAGTGTCTGCAAGATTTCATCCCAGGCAGACAGAACCTCATTACAGGCCTCCTTTTCATTTTACTTTTTTGCTTGGTTTTTGTCTTTTTGGCTGTTGGGGGGTTTTTGGGACACGCAACACCCCACAGATTTGCTGGAATTCAAGACCTTCGTATGGGTTCTAGAAGTTTCCCCATATCGTTTTTGTCCAAGCTGCAGAAGCACCCACTAAACATCTAAAGGTCATTTAGCTCATCTCCTACACAAGCTAATGTAACAATCTTGAACTGAATTAAAGGCTGGACAGAAAATCCTTTCCTCTTTGGGTAAGTTTTGACAAGCAAATTTGCTTTTATTTATCTATTTATTTATTATTTTTTCCACAGAGAACTCTGACTTTCAGAATTGCCAGATTAAAAAAAAAATCTTGCTTTTTTTCTTTAAAGGTGAAAATATTAAACATTTTGGTGTTCCCAAAGTAAAACCTCAGGTTCAAAACATGAAGCTAAAGCACAGTATTTTGCTTTGTCTCAGCACATCAAACTCCAGCTCCCTAAACTAGCACAGGCTTCTTGCCCATGCTCTCCCCAGGAGGCCAGGCTCTCCCTCAGCCCATACCTCTGTGAGGCATGACCACCTCCCTTCCTGCTCTTTTATATAGTGCAGGTCCTATCAAACTTGCAGACAAATCCAGAGAATGAAAAGAACTTTCTAAATCCATTTGATTGCTTGAAAAATGTTCATCTGTTTGCCCTTTCTTCCCCCCAATGAAAGCTGTCTGCAGAAAGAAACTCTTGGCAAAACCTATTTGGCTGAAAACCTGTTTTCCCATCAGGTTTTCCTTTTAGACTTCCTATTAAGTTATAATGTTCTTATTTCTAACACTAATATAAATCCTATTTAGATCTCGGCCTTACCTGCTAACCTATGAGAACAGCTGGAAAACAGGACAGGACAGAGGGGAATTCTACATTACAAATACGTCAAGCTGTCGGCACAGGCAACGTTCAGATCTCGCACAGTAATCTGGGAACCCACTTGCAAGCTTCCAGTGAGGTTACTGAAAAACTGCTTCTGTGCTTAATGTGTGGTGCACACAGCTGTCATCCCCAGAAGGCAAATGGAAAGGCACCTGCGTTTTGGAAGGTTTGCGTCACTGCTGGCTTAGCTGGGACCAGTCATTGGTCAGGTCAGTGATTTAAAGCAAGATGAATCTCCGTAATTGTATCTATTTGGTGAAGTGCTAGCTGCATTCACCAAAAATATAAAGGGAGAAACAACGTATGCATCTTCCCCATAATGCAAAAGTTCTGCATATGGTCTGCAACAGACACTAGAGCATACCAAAGGAAAAAGATTTACTTGAATCACTTGAAGTTGGATATCAAAAAGTAGCCAACCGCAACAGGCTTTGGCTGATGATTCATCGTTTGGAAATTTCCACTGGCAGTTATTCTCAGTCTGACCAACACTTTGTTAGACAGACACTGTGGTACACTGCACCAGACTCACAGAGACACTACAGAGACACACTGAGCAGCACCAGTTACTTTCATTTTCTCTTTGTGAATTCAGCAACCTACTTTTGGTAAATTACTGAAATAACAATAATGATAAGAATAAGAAAAATAAAAGATTGTGGAAAGCAATGATCTAGGTTGGTTTCATAAGTGCAGGGTTGAGCTTCAGCCAAAAGACTTGCCAAACTGCAATAAATGGTCACTATGGGAACAGATGATGGATAAGGGATGATAAAGGCTGGGCTGCCAGTGCAGTTAGGAGACCGTTAAATATTAAGCATTGCTTTCACAATGGCACCTTTTTATTCAGCCGTGCCCACAGGCAGCTGGAGGCCCAGCACAGCACACACCCGCTCTGTACGGAGCAGGAGGCAGCAGGCTCCAGCCCTCAGGACAGACCACTGCTGCTCCATCACCCTCACAGGATCCTCCACCTGAACACGAACGTGATACCACACACTGGGAACCATCTTCTTTGCAAACTACATGTCATAAACACAGTGGATGTTGCTGTCTGCTTTGTTATTCTTTTTAAAAGCACTAACTCTTACAAAGTAAAATTGTAGTGCATAAGCTGTCTGCCAGTAAGTAGAGAGGTGCAGAAGAGGAAAGCTCTCAGACAACAGCTTCCCACTGACACCTTTTTGGAGTCCTCATGAGCTGGTACTATCACACAGAGTTATTAGACCTGCATACAACTTCATGTGAGTTTGAAAGATCTCCACCTGTAAGGTGAGAATAAGGCTTGTTCCCACCTCTTTCATTGAAACTGTGCATCTGTCACAGCAAATCTCCAACACCTACCCTAGCAAAACCCTACACTCTGTTACAGCTCCCTGACAGCAATTCAACAGAGGTCCTGTTTCTGAAACCACCGTTCTCTTCATGAAGCTATTCCCTTTCATTACCGACTCCTGTCAGTAGAATACACTAACACAACATTTTGAGAATAAATCCCTTTATGAGGGCAGATTTATTCTATCTCTACCTTTACAATCACCTTTGAGGGATTTTCCCTTTTAGTGTAACTTAGGCAGCTTCCTCTCAGCTCTCAGTCTAGATCCAAAGAAAGGAAAACAAGTAGGAATTTTCATGCAGAAATGCTGAACACAAAATAATGCTTCAGCCACTATTAGAAAGAAAAAGCTCTGAAGTAGAGGTTTTGCTTCATTGGTAGCAGATGCCAGTTTTCATTCAGTCTGATGTTTTTAAAGCAAGTAAAACAATAAGCCATCCCATATCAGAATCATTTTCTGAACAGTCACTTCCACTCACTGAACTCTTACAATCCTGTAACAGGAAAATAACATTTAGAAAACAACCTGGCTCAAGCTGATGACATTTATGGCCAAGATAGGAAAAGGGGTAATGACTTTAAACTAGAAGAGGGTAAATTTAGATTAGATATTAGGAAGAAATTCTTTGTTATGAAGGTGCTGAGACCCTGGAACGGGTTGCCCAGAGAAGTTGTGGATGCTCCATCCCTGGAAGTGTCCAAAGCCAGGTTGGATGGAGCCTTGACCAACCTGGTCTAGTGCTAGGTGTCCCTGCCCATGGCAAGGGGGGTTGGAACTAGGAGACCTTTAAGCTCCCTTCCAACCCAAACCATTCTGCTGTTATGAAGTACGGGCAATGAACATCATTTAGCCAAACTGCTATCTCTGCAGGTACTGTTCCGCACAGAACAGGATCTGGTTCTGAAATTAAAGGCTCTGGCTGAGTGCACCAGCTTACACCTAGGCAGGGGAATTAAAGGCAGATAATCTCCTTTCTAGCTTTTAACCCTGGAGTGAGCAGGGGTCAGCTCCAGCTTGAAAAGTTTCAGGGCACTCTACAGAAGCCTTTCAAACCATTTTTCTCACCTGGGATTGCTAGATTGCATCGTGTCCTAGATCCCTCCACTACCGTCTTCAACATATCCCTCAAATTATTACTTTTGTTGTGCTTACCCAAGCAACCATGGCACAGGAACCACAGCTGGCTATGAGGCTGGTGTGGGGAGCACTTTCATCTCATTGCCTTTGTTCAAAGGGATCGTATCAGGGAATGACAATGTGGTACTTCATTTTCTGGTGTAATTCACTTTTGAAATACTGTATTTCCAACTGGAAAAATTCCTTACTGAGACAACCTTCATGCTGCTAGGATCAAACAACCAGGGATCAGAGGCAGAGCTTCTTACCATAAGAAGGGCTTAGCTTAAGCACAGCATCTTATCATGCCCTGAACTGTGCGGGGCATCTTACAGCACTAACGCAGTGCACGAGCTGTGTATCTCACCAGGTACAGCAAAGAGCAGGAGGAAGTAAGGCAGAAAACAACACCAAACATCAGACAGGCTGTGGGCACAGCAGGGCTCGGCATTCCCAAGGAATGGCAACAGAGCTCTCTGACTGCTGCCTGTTTGTGTCAGTCTGTTCTCACGGAGAGATATGAGCATGACAAATGACAACAGGAACGTATTCTCCACTCTGAGTATACCACCATCCTACTGACTACTGTACAGCACAGAGATATGTTCAAATTTAAAGTTAGCTGTGGAGAGTACAGGCAGTAGCATTGGTTTCACAGGTCAAAATGGGAGCAAAACCCAGCTGAAGGAGCTGAAGAAAATGAGCTCATGCAGGGCTCTGTGCTGCGCTGGACCAAAAGTAAAGTGAGGTGGTGCAAAAGCAGCCAGGACCCATCTCTGAACCTGTCACCAGTTTGAGAGCACTGCAGACACATATTGGCTGGGGTACACTCAATGAGACCTTGCTTCCTCCTCTCCCTCACACACAGACACACACACACACAATTTGAGAAATTCCCCTTTTCCTTCCTGGGACACCGCATATCACTTGCCCCACAAGACATGTTTGGAAGCTAAAGTTTTCCTTATATGTTTTCAGAGAGGCCTCTCTGGGAACTGGGAGCCTTGCACGTTTTTTGTTGTTGTTTTTTGTTTGGTTGGTTTTGTGGGTTTTTTTAAACCTTAGCAGGAATTCACTAGGCAGGGCACAGACCTATTCCAGTTCCAGAGTTAGCACAGTTGTTACAAACTGGGGATCTCTGCAGCACAGTCAGTTGGGGAGTACACACATATCCTTAGAAGCTTGCTACAGAGGATCTCACACAACACAGCATCCCCAGCAGCTTCTTTATGCCTTCAAGGAGAGCCATCTCCCAGAGAAATAATGGAAAAGCCTGGGAGCCCCTAATTCACTTGAGTTGTCTGAGACAGGGCAGTAGGTTATTTCTCCAACACCAAATTGGGGCAAATGGAAATTATACAAATCATGTATTCATTAATTTGAGTGGACTGGGGGGGAAAAATTATTTGTGCCAATAACAACAAAATCTATGTAACTAGTTTTGGTTTAAATCTATGTGAGTGACTTCTACATTAAAGTAGCAAGATTTCCATGAGGCAGAGTTCTCAAAGTATCAGTGCAGGTTGTTTAATGCTAGCTGCTGACTTGAAAAATATTGACCACACTGAAAACACAGAGGTAGAATCAAAATGAATAGTGCAGTACTCACATCTTGCTCATGAAGTATTCACATCTGGGCATTTCCTCCCAGCTACTGCATACCCAGTAAAAGCATTCTGTAAGATTCCCAAGCAGTAGGACTACCGCCCTTTCACTGATTAATCCTGCAGGGGTTTGAAGGACACTGTAGAAGAATCATAAAAATTACAAGTCCTATTAATTAACATCCTGCCTGCATGTCTGCCAAAGAAGGGATTATTTTCCTCAGTCCTTTTTCTGGGGTTTGAATCATCCAGCTTTAAAATGGATGAGAAGATTCCCTTTTATTGCAAAGGAGCCCTAATTAATGCCCATTCACAGTTCTGGAGACTTAATTCGAATTCTGAGCTGCATCTACAGTACTGCAGCTATCAAGCAAAAAGCACTGAAATACATTTGAGTTCAGGAGCAGCAATGTCTCCTTTTGTGATATTCCTCCATTTTATTCCTCGCCTTTCTTCCTTTCTTTTGCCATCTCTACAAAACCAGGATCCGTTCAGCAGTTCATCTGCTCCTGCTGCATAATCCTCTGCAACACAACTACTGGCAGGAAAGTTCTGGCAGTGGGTAGTGCCCAGTGGCAGGAATGAATGAACTTGAACAGAACATTTTATTTCCATGCAAATTGCCTCTAGAAAGACAGAGGAATGCTGAGAAACCAGCAGAAAGAATGTCTTCTCAATAAAACCACAGAATTTGCAGGCAGTATCCCAAATCCATCTACCCAGCTCTGCTACAGCACTTGGACCGTTTAAACTTCCCCATATTTCAGGCTTCTCAGCTGCAATGTGGGGACAAAGTATTTGTGATGAGGGTGTTCTCTTTCCACCTCAAGACAGGGCTTGTAACTTGGGCACTGCCAAAGCATTTTCAGACTCCCAGAACTAGGTTATTACACACAGAAGACAGCCAAATTCCTTCACAGAATGTGCTTCCAACAGGGCTCAGTGTTTTCTTAAAGGGTCTTTGTATGGTAATGTGACATTTCACAGTCTGCATGTAGGCAATTATCTTTGAAAGAAAAATGACCGATTTATTTTTTTTTGAGAAGAGGCTTTCATTAAAACACATTTCTGGGGGAGCTGATATGCAGCGATTGAATGTGGGTACAAAGCTGATTCAAGAGCCAGAGCTGTTGTTAAAGGTACTGGAATTAAGGAGCTTCACAAGGCATTCAGACAGCATCAGATGCTGACATTGACTGTAACGAGTGCAGTCTGTTGTGCCCGTTATGTATTTATTGGTATCTCCTAGAATGTCTTCCACAACCAGGCTGCTGCACTGCATCATGATTCTACGTGAATAAAAGAACAATTAAAAGACTCATTAGTGCTGCTTAGTCCAAAACTACTTGTACTCCTGTCATAGGACATACAGTATTAAACCTTAATAATATCTGGCTATACTGGTTTGTGTGCAAATTTATTGATAATTCTCATTGACCTCACAAAGAAGCTGTTATTACTTGCTCCTACAGCAAGGAAGTCAGTGGAGTTTTGACCACAAGCACAGTGGGAGTAGCAACAGGTCTTACAAGTAGCTACTTTGAAACCATATTTCATAACATGCCAGTCATCTCCATCCACACAGCATCTTTGCCTGTGAGCAGAAATACTCCTTCGCTTCGGCTCCCCACCAAAAGGTACGCTGGCTGTCACACGTACAGCATTGCCATTAGCTGTGTGCACAGTGTCACTGCCTACTCAGGCTCTGGGTGATCAGATGCATTCCCAGATCACAAAGACCCGACTAAACAAGTCTTAGGGATGCTTGCAGCTGGTGCTATACAAGGCAGGAACATACAGACGGTATTCACAACCACTCCTAACAAACTCATTCGTTTTTCCACCTATATGCTTTCAGCTATAATCTGACACCCATCCACCACTCCAACATTCTAGTCAGACCAACAAAAGAATAAATTTAGGTCCCTTCAAACACCTCCCTTAACCACTCCACGCTCTCTCCCACATAACAGCCATACATTTAAGGATCTACAGTCGAGAGCTTTCGCTGCAGGGATAAGGAGGCAGGAAGGCAGGCTGGGCAGCAGTCTGAGCAGAAGCAACTGCAAATGTCTTCAGGATTCAACATTTCACTCTGTGTGCTGGAAGACAGTGCTGGTCAAGTAATGTTTTCTCCATCTGCTTCCCTTGATGTAAAGTCCAGGAGCTTTGAAAAGTAACTGAGGTTTCATTTGAAAACACAAAAAACAACAACCAGACCCTTTCTGAGATTTAAGCTAGAACTATTGCAACCTGGCATTTGTAAATTAAGAGTGACTAAGAGAAGGGGAAAAAAAAAAATGAAAATCACTTTTCTAGGGGAGTTATTTTTCATTCAGAGTGAAAATGCAGCCTGCTTCTGGGCAGCTTCATTCAAGAACCTTTGCTTTTAAGTAATTAGCAAAATCAAGTACAGTAAGTTGTTAATTCCTTCTCCCTCCACCCTGTAGTTCTTGAATTTAGCGGTGTTCAGCCCAGCATCTGAAGATAAAACATGAGCGGGAGAACAACAGGGTGAAGGATCAGGCCCAGTGTTACTACTCCTCCTCCGTTAAGAAAGTTAGCTACTCGGCTTAATTATGGAACAGTTTGCCTCTTCCTGTGCATCCAAAGCGCAAACCAGGTTGACAGAACAAGGACTCCAGTGGGGAGTAGCAGCCTGCTTACACAATTTCCCATTACTAGCAAATGTGTCAGAGCAGTGAGGTGTTTATTCTACCAGAAAGCAAATTGGATCTGGTGATGCTCAAACCTTCCATTTGAATCACCCCTAACATAAGAAATCTATTCCCCCAACGGCTTTGTTTCTTTGGCACAAAAAAAAAAAAAAA